>PVKU01001379.1:0-309322 GCA_004027475.1 Anoura caudifer
TCCTGACTGGGCTCAGGAGAGGGACTATTTCTATTTGTTCGCCTAGCATTTGATGTGGAACTCTATCAAAAGCACTTAGACTATTATGCTACAAATGCCCCTGAAGTTTGACTACCTGCCTGCTCTTCTGACAGCGATCTCTTTGACCTTCAAGGTAGGTGATGGTTCCATGAACGCACTGGAATATAGAGGAAAACTCAAGTTTTTAAACATGGATTTGATTTTAGGCATTTTGTACTCAAGATTCCAGATGATATCTATGTGAAAATTTCTAGGTGGCAGTTAGAAATACTTGGGGAATTCAGAACAGGAGCCAGGGTTAGAGATGTAGAATATACCAAAGTAAAATTTACAACTATAAGGGTAGAAGGGGAAAATCCAGAAAAAATATGCTGCAGAAAAACAAAAGAAACAAACAAAAGATGCAACATGAATCTTGGTGAAAGCTTGTATTCTAGTGGCAGGCAAAGCCAGAGACAGAGAAACGGGAGAGGAAGTGCCGTGTTACAAAAGTTAAGGAAAGCGAAAAGGTAGACAAAGGTGTTAATGACCCAGAACACTGGGGTACGGAGTATTTCTTCACATGGCCTGTAAATTGCTGGATTTGGCCCCTCCCTCCATCCTGTGTTCATTCCTTCACCCTTCTGCCTGTGAGCAGCTGGTTTTTCAGTTTCTCTGATGAGCATTTCTGGACACGTTAGGGCTTTTGCACATGCTATTGCTAAATGCTCCCAGTGCATTCTCCTGCCTACCTGGCCCACCTGATAAAAACTAACCCATCTACTTCTTTCTAGTTGGCCTCATAATTCCTTCGCTACCCTTTTGCTGCTTATATGTTTAATTTTGTGACTCATTAATTCCAGTTACTTTCAATCATTAGACTGTCAGTTCTGTAAGAAGAGGGACTATTTCTGTTTAATTCACCAGTATACCACCTGTACAATATTCCACCTTAGTGCCTAGACAAACAGCGGGCATTCAATATGTACATGTTAAATGAATAAAAAATGAAGATGCCAGAGGAACGAGGAGTGAGGATGGGGATCACTGATGGAGTGAGGGCTAGAAGAATGTGGGAGGGGAAATTGCCAGCCATACAAAGGAAGGGCACTTCTTTTTTGAGATCTGAAAGCAGCAGAGAAGGAAGGTGAAAGTACAGAAATACAGAGAAAGTAGGGATGAGAAGTTGAGGCAATTAATGTTGGTTTCTTCTCTTCAGAAAGCATGGAGACTTCTGGTCAAGATGGCAGCATAGGCAGACATGGCTCACTTCTTTGTACAACCACATCAAGGCTACAACTAAAATACAGAACCATCATTGCTTAGAACCATCAGAAATAGAGTTGAATGGAAGTCTGACAACCACAGAATAAAAGATACATGTGTCCTGACTAGTAGGAGGGACCCAGATGCGATATGGACTGGTCCATCACCCATGTGTAGTGGATAAAAATTTGGGAGGGATATCTTGGGAGCCAGGAGTCTCAACCCCTTATTACAACCCCCGGCCAGGGTTCCAGTGCCAGGAAGATAAGTTCCCACAACTTCTGGCTGCAAAAACCAGTGGGAATTGAGTCAGTGGAAAAAACTGCTGGAGTCCTAAGCAACAGCAGCAACCAAGGCTCACCTACAAGAGGAAGGTGTACTCAGCCCACACGAAGGGTGCATCTTGAGTACCCAGCTTGGGTGATAGGGGAGGCTGTGCCACTAGACCCTACAGGACACCTACTACATTAGGCCACACTAACAAGACACAGAGTCAAAAAGCAGCTCTGCCTAATACAGAGAAACAAACACAGGGAGGCTGCCAAAATGAGGAGACAAAGAAACAGGGCCCAAATAAAAGAACAGATCAAGTTCCAGAAAAAGAATTAAATGAAATGGAGATAAGCAATCAATCAGATGCAGAGCTCAAAACACTGGTTATTAGGATGCTCAAGGAGCTTAGTGAGGACCTCAGCAGCGTTAAAAGAGATCCAGTCAGAAACAAAGGATACACTAATTGAAATAAAGAACAATTTACAGGGAAACAGCAGTAGAGTGGACGAAACAAAGAATCAAATCAATGATTTGGAACATAAAGAAGTGAAAAACAATCAATCAGAACAAGAAGAATAAGAAAGAATCCAAAAAGTCAATATCCAGAAATCTATGAGGAAAGAAAACTGGAGATGGAAGGAGACCTGGGCACACTGGACTAGAGATTCCAGAATGATATCCAAGCGAACATTTTCAGTTGCAGTCAGAAATACTTGGGGAATTCAGACCAGGAGTTTCATGAAGTCCACTGTCGCCCTTTGCGCACTGCTAAATGTCCACCTGTGTGTCTCCGACAGGGGTCAGGTCAGGTCTGACTTGGGAGAGTAACAAGCATTTCAGAACAGTTGCTCCTATTTGTTTGCTCAGCCCTTTATTCAGTAAACATTTATTCCTACCTGCTTTGAAATAGATGCTTGGAATTCGGTTTTGAATAAGACAGTCCCTGTCTTCAAGGAACTTTTACACCTTATATTTCTATTGAAAGAGGAAGAAAGGAAAAGAAGACAAAGGCATATACATGAACCATGCCGGGAGAAGCAGTCGGTGACACTTTTCCTTTTGACCTAATTTCCTTTATCTAACCTTTCCCTTCTTCAATCTTTATTATAAAGACCCACAGGTTTTATGAAACAATGTGTTTTTATTTTTAATAAAGTTTCAAAAGATAGCAGATCCTCATTATTTGTAGATTTCCCACTTGCACATTTGCTTACTACTAAAACTTACTTGTAACCCTCAAATCAATTCTTACGGAGCTTTCAGTCATTTAAATACGTGCACAGGCACCGGGCAGTGAAACACTGAGCCCTCAGCCACGCCTTTCCTCAGCTGACGTCGGAGCATCATGAGCTTAGGTGCTGCGGCGTGTTTCTAACGTTCTCCCGGTGTTGTTTAAGCTCTCGTACTGTGAGTGAGTGTCCTTTTTGTGGTTTATGTAGTGCCATGCTTTTCGCAAGTCTGTGCTTTTGGTTGGTGATTTTGCTGTTTAACATGGTCCCTGAGCCCAGAGTTGAAGTGCTGTCTAGTGTGACTAAGGGCAAAGGCTGACACGCCGTGTAGAGAAAACACGTGAGCTAGGTAAGCTTTGTCGAGGCACGAGTTACAGCGCTGCTGAGTGTGAGTTTGATTTTAATGAATCGACAATCTACATATATTAAATAAAGTGTCTGCAAACAGAATATATGTAAAGCAAGGTTATGTATGGAATGATTGATAAAAATGATGTGACCATAGGCTCACAGGGACTGAATCCTAGAGGATTCAACGCCTCTATTTCAGAGGATACTGAATTCAGAGGATACTGAATCAATGCCTCTATTTCCCCTAGAGGCGTCGATTCAGTATTTGCTAATTTAGTGTTCATGACAAGTTTATAGAACATAACCACTCTGAATAATGAGAACTGACTGCATATTTTTCAGCATGGTTTCTGTGCATCTACAAGATAACAATTTTACTGCTCTTAGCTACCACCTTCTTTAATGTTATTCCTGACATATCTTTGAAGTTTTGGGGAGTTCTGTCTCAATCAAATCATAATTGTTCATTGAGACTATCCTGTAGTAAAGTACTAAGGTGGGGACTTTGGGGGGATATGACTCTTATACAGCTGATGCCCACTGGTTTCACATAGCTACGTATAATAGCTTATAGACGGTTCTGTACTCAGGTCAATTGGAAGTTTATGTTCAGAGATTAAAGGGCCCAGAGTAGGTACTATTCCACTGAGAGGTTGGAAGAGCATTCTTGAACAAAATTCTGTAACTCTTGTGTCTACAAAGGAGGCTTTCAGAAACATAATGGAGTATCTGCTGAAAATTAGCACATTTAGGGTAGGGTCTGGGCATTTTTTTTTTAATTGAGGTAACATTTTTAACTTAAGTTTCAAGTGGACGTTGTAATTTGACATCTGTATACACTGCATTGTGCTCATCACCAAAAGTTTCCATCTGTTGCCACACAATTGACCACCTTTATAACTATTTTGCCTTCCCTCCACCTCCCCTTCCTCTGGTAACTACCACTCTGTTGTCTGCATCTGTGAATATTTTGGTTTGTTCATTTGTTTTTATTAATGTTCTATATATAAGTGAAATTATACAGAGTTTGTCTTTCTTCCTTCTGCCTATTTCACTTAGCATAATAGCCTCAAGGTCCTTCTATGTTGTTGCAAATGGCAGGACTTCACCTTTTTAATGGCTGAGTAGTACTCCATCACACGCCCAGCACATTTTTATCCATTATCAGTCAATGGACACGTAGGCTGTTCCCATTTCCAATGGCTATTGGAAATAAGGCAGTAATGAACATAGAGGTTTGGGCATGCATATTCTTACATAATGATCTAAAGATGTTTGAGGCATAGCAGTTTGAGAAAGATTAATCTGGCATATACCAAATTGGCGATGTGTAAGGGTAAGAATGCTCAGATCCAATTCTTGACTTGTCTGAAGCTGACCGAGTGGCCTATGAGTATGGACTGCTGTTATCCCTACTGTGTCCTCCCTTTCTTCCCCCTTCCTCTGGTTCGAATCTCAATTCTCCCCTATCCTTCCCATGAAGGATTTCAATTCCCTCCCGACAAACCACAGTAAGCAGACACAGACATCGAGGGCAAATGTAGGCGTATATAATTTGGCACTGAGGTAGAAGGCGTTAAATGTAGTATCCTACAAGATTATGGGGCAAAAGGAGATCCCTCTGACCAAGCGGAAATTCTGGACGGCTTGTGTATAGCCCAGTCTAAGAGAATCCTTATTCCTCACCATCTTAGTATGTGTACATATGTATGTACGTATATGTGTACAAATAGTCAATGTATATTATTAGTTTAAAAAACTGCTTTGTCATGTTGCTTTGAAATTTGCTCTTCAGTTGTCTTTGATAGGTTTATACCCACTATGTATATCTAAGCATAAACCATTTTGTTGATATTTATAATGTACACATTAGCAGCTATATCAGACTAAAGAATTACACAAGGTATTTGTGGTAATTACAAAAGTTGCAATAAAAAAACCGTATTCCTGCTAGTGAGCTTAACGACTGGGCAATAAGTAGCCTTCGTAACCTTGCAGGGATGTTTTCCTACAGTTATCTGGGTGCGACATGACTTTCTAGTCAGTGACTGGAAATGACACGGCAGAGTTTTTTCTCAAAGGAGTTGTCAACCTTTGGAGGTCTATCACAGTCTGTCTGTGCTGTGTAAGATGCACCGATGTGTAAGGGGCTGCTGCTCAAACACACCCACGGTAATGGGGAAGCAGAGATAGGGGTACAAAGAAAGAAAAGACTCATTAAGTACAGAAAAGTTCAGTAAACGAGTGATAAAAGCTGATCTGTTCCAATATGTTGAAAGAGATCAATTGTATGTATGGTTTATGTGGCTAAAAGAGACATTTACATAAAGAAGGTTCTTCCCGTGTTATGTCAGCCAAAGGAGAACCACGTTAAAATTAGAGGCCATCATAACAACGTTAGTGTGATTGCTAAGCAACAACAAGACTATTAGCATACAGCTAATTTATCAGGCAAAGGAAGTAAATGGTAGTCAAGAGCTAGCTAAACTAAATTAAGAGACATTTTTACACAAACTCATGCTGAACCTTGCAGAGCTGGCTGGATACATCTTTATGTGAAACTGTTGTTTATAAGTATAAGTAGGGTAGTCTTGAACTCCAACTACTACTTATACAGTTGCTGGTAATGAAAAAAACGAATGCAAAATTTCATTTACAGGATCTTAAAATAAGAAAAATTATAATTTAAAGAAAAACACATATCCATACATACACAGTATTATACACATCTTCTATTAATAAAAGAGAACAGTTCTCAGTGGGGGGTCTGTGTGATCTGGACCTCCAGGGATGATCTGACAATGTCTGGATGACACTTTGATCATTAGAACTTGAGGGGGTTGGTGCTTCTGGCATCTAGTGGACAGAGGCCAGAGATGCTGTTATATATACATCCTACAATGCACAACACATTCCCCCCAAACAAAGAATTTTTCTTAGCCCGAAATGCCAATAGTGCCAAGGTTGAGAAACCCTGGAGTACTTGACAGAACAAGGGGGTAGCAGAGTTAGGGCGTCAGAGGGCTGAAAAAGTCATACTGATTGCCAAGTCAGAAGACAGCGTGACTGATAGGCATCAACTCCACCACTATCTAAAGGACAAGTTACAACTAGGAATGACTGGCTGCTAGTTCTCTCAGGAACATCTTTCACATTTGAGATCTGTAATAGATTGTGAGAGGGATGTCACTCATTTTTAGGTCGACCGTAAAAATATAATCATGAAGAGCAAACACTGTCGAACAAACAGCCCTGAAGGTCATTGTCAGAAAGAGCAGTACTGGGCCAAGCAGAACATTGGTCTGACACAGCACAACATTACGTACTTGATACTTTTCACTCATTATTCAAAGATTAAAAATCCCTACTTGACTTCTTAGAAGAAATGTCTTACAATACTTATCAATGCTTTATTGGAGCAATGATGAAATCTTTATTGAGAATTTATATTATTCAAACTGAGTTTTCATGGAAGATCTATTCATAAGAAAATCAGATAGAGACAGGGCTCAGACTCACATCAGCTGAATGATCAGTGGGCTTCTTAAACAAAACACAATTTCACGCTTATTCTGTTTAGGATAAATTTTAAGTAACTTGAGTTAGAAGACATGAAGGAAATGACACGTTGGACCCCCCACCTCCAAACCTGGTTTTGGGGTGGAGACTGCAGATGGATTCTCTCCCAGCCCACTTATTTCAGAACCACGGGCAATTACCTAGCTCGTACCCCCAGGTTAGATAAACTGAAAGGCAGGCAGCCAGTCGGGTGCCTGTTTGTTGAGGGTCATAGGGTCCTGGGAACTTGGGGGGGAACTGCCCAGGGTAGCGAGGGACACAGCTGCCCGGGGAAGCAACAGAGCGGCGCTGAGGTGAGCGTGTCAAACCCAGTGCTGAGGCAAAGGCACGAAAAGGGGAATGAGCAGCAGACTGGTACCCAGGCCTTTAGGAAAGTCAAGACCTGATGGCTTCCTTTAGGGGTCAGAGAGATTCTGAAGGCTTTGAAAGTGCCTCTGTGCAGAACAGGTAGGGACTTCATTTTCGAATTGGAATCTGCCGGTGTGAAGTGACTCACAGTGGCTTTGCAGCCACAGCGCTGGGGTCCCACTCACTTTCTTTGTGGGACACAGATATTTTCAAAGGTAAATGACATTTTTTAAATCAATGCTTTTTCCTTAAAATACTTCTGTTATCGAAACCAATTTTGGGGAAAAAGAAATACGCATCAGTGTTGCTTGCACTGAGACTCTTCACGGGACACAAGTTCTGCACTTTCACTTACAAGATTTCGATTTTGCTCTCATCAAGTAAAGAGAAAAATGCTGAAATATTCTTGAATCTTAAAGCAAATCCAAGCATAAATTAATTTTATCTCTTTAATATAATAAATCACGTAACTGGATTTTCTTTGATAAATAAAACTACTAAAGTATACAAAGATATAAACTAATATTATTCTTTAGCAATAGGAAGGAGGCAATAATAATTATGACCGTATTTTTGATGATTTAGTGTATATTAACTAACTTCTAGGTATTTGGAAAACCTGCTTTGCTATACCAAAATAACTAACATCTATTATAGATTTGTTGTTGGATTTAACACAGTAATAAAATCATATTATTCCTATGGTTAAAAATAATTTAGATGGACTGCTGGTACAAGGACCAGTACATGGAAAAACATTTTTTTCCATATGAAGTGATTTTTGAAGATAGTGATATATGGCACAATGACTCCAGGCTTTAATAAACTATCTACCTTTGGGATGAAGAAGGTAAATGAAAATTAGGTATTTTTTAGACTAAGATAGACACATGCATATTAAAGGCAAATTATTTATTTTTCTACTGTTTTTCCAAGAGGTTGACAGAATTACCCATATAAAATTGTGCGTGCGTGTGTGTGTGTGTGTGTGTACTCACGCGCACGCATGCATGTGTTTGGCTGGAAGGGAAACCACCATGGAGTTATGTGATCCTTTTGGGTTCTCTCTCTGTTTTGTATGAGATGACAAAGCAGCTGGCCCTGAATTTAAGTGGAACATGCTCTTTGTTTTATTTTAGGAGCCAGCTCTCTTTTGAACTGACCCAGCCAGGTAAAAAAAATGAAAATAATTACCACTCTTGTCACATGAAGAGATGAGCTATAACGGATATTTTTATAATTACCTTAGAATGGCAAAACCAGTAACTATTATTCACTTACTGGGTTTTCAGAGAAAGACATAAACAAAAATGTCATAGTAATTTCTCCACATTCACAGATAAAATCTGACATTCCTGTGCATAATTATTACTGTATGTCTGGCATTAAAAGAAAACATTTGGTTTTGTCAATGTTTAAACATTTACGGTAGAGGGTAATGTTCTACTTTGGTTTTTTTTTTTAAATAAGCATTTTTCAGAAATTGAAAAAAGTTTATTTTAGGAATTAAAAAAAAATTAGGCATTTTAGTAACTTGAAATTGTTAAACAGAATTGTCTGTACTAATAAGAAAGATGTCCAAGGTATATTATGAAAGAAAAAGAATATTAATTATGACCCTGGTTTCATAGAAACATAGACATGAATAAAGACATGTATATTTACACACACAGAGAACATTTTAAACAGGAAATGCAAGTTAGAGTGAACATAAATATCAGCAGGACAGTTTTATTTTTCATGTATAGTATTCTTTATTGGTTGAATTTTTAAAACTATGAACATATATTACTTTAATAGAACCACCTAAAATAATTTTTAAAAATTTTTAAAGGAATTTTAACAACTTTCCTACCCAAATAAATGAATGACATAGGTAGAGCAAATGATACAGGTTAGAAAAAATAAAAAAGACTAAAAAAACAAATCCCCTCTTAAAAGACCAAAGTTGTCAGCAGGACTTTTTCTTTTCCTTTCTTTTTTTTAGTCCTTAACCAAGGACACTTTTTTACTGTTTAGAGTGAAAGAGAGGAAAAGGTGGCAGTTGGGGGTGGGGAGAAAAACATCAATTGGTTGCCTTGTCATATGTGCCGGGATAGAACCTGCAACTGGGTATGTGTCCTGACCAGGAATCAAATCTGGGACCTTTCAGTCCACGGGACAACGCTGCCAACCAACTTAACCACACTGGCCAGGGCTGCTGCTGCTGCTTTTTTTTAAAGCTTCTGAGTTTCTTCCTTCTTGGATAGCACCAATATTCTCCCCCTCTATTAGATGCAAATTTACAGCACACTGCAATGAAAATGTTCTGGAATGAGCTTGAGGAAAGCATTCTCCTACTCTCCCATCCCTGTGATACAGGCAATTACTAACTCATTTGGGGACTCAAGCCGATCGTGGAGAGTCACTAAGTCAAGCCTGTGCCCTCCTCCTGCAGTGGGAGAGCAAACGCTTCCATCACCTGCTAACATTTCAGTGACCCAGATGAAATGCTGGAAGGGACCTGGCACATTTAGCAACAGGACAGGTGTGTTCCACTTGGAAGAACTTAATAAGACCCAGCAGCTGCCAAGCTATTAAAAGGTATAATTTTACTTCTTATTCTGCAGTTTGAATAGAAATAATTTAAAAAGAAAACAATTCTGGAGCTTTCTTTTTTTTTTTTTCTTCCTTAAAAAGTATAAAGAATGTAATTCTAAAGACTTCCACATGAAGAAGGGTATAATGAAACAAACATAAAACAGGGATGTGAAAAATCAATGTGACACAAAACATGGCCAGCTGTGCGGGCAACAGCTGTCTGGGTCAGTGCCTCGGTGGTGGGGCCAACAGGGCACTGGCCTGAGAACACAGAGCTGGAGCCCCAAATTAGGACTGTCACTTCCAATGAGAGTCTTCCAGCCTTTCTGGATCTTGATTTCCTCATCTGTAAAATGAAGGGAGCTGACCAGAACCACAGGGACGATCCCTGAAGTTCCTTCCATGTCACCAATTCTACAAACCTATGAACTTAGGACTCTCCCCGACTTCAGCCACTTTTCAGAGACAACTTTTCACGTTTTTCTTCTTCTTCTCACATATCTTACATATGGTAACAGAAATAAAACTTGCACATGAAATTAAACATCTGACAAAATTTGTGGTAGGTTTATAAGGCAGGATCTTGATAAAATCAAACCATACACATTTTGATGAAGGAACGAAGCTGAAGACATGCCTCCAAGCCAGGTGCTGAGGAAGCCCAGGCACACATTTCTCAGGGGCTGGCTGCCTGCGTAAGGGCTCATGACTCAGAGTGCACCTGAGGGAATCTGAGTACCAGAGTCAACACTGCCATGTCTCAGGAACTGCTTTTTACATAAGTATGGATCACTCTTTATACTTTCTCCCACAGGACAGCGGAACATTATCAAACTATACATGTGGTACATTCCTGAGAGGAAAAATATATGTAGGAGTTTATTCTAATACATGGATTCAGACAAAGAAGATCAAATCATGTTCTTCACAACAAAAGAAATCTATGTTATCTCCAACTTTAAAGCCCAATTCCAGTTCTACCGCCTCCACCAGAACCTTTCTGCTCTCTTGCTCAAACAGATTCTTATCTTCCACAACTCCCTTGCTTTACCTAGTTTCTGTTTTTTAAATGTTTTACTTTGCATGTCTGCAAGTTCCTTGAGATCTATTGGAATTAGGGTTTGGGCAGCAGTGGGTTAGCCCGAGGTACTCCTCAAGGATCGGAAAGAACTGGTCTGCTGTGATGTGAATATGATGGTGTACTTCAAGCATGATCGGTCTGTGAGAGGAAAAGGCACACAAAATCAAAAAACTCAACTACAGTGTAAACTGAGGCTGTGACGCAGTGAGTTCTAAGTAGGGGCGTGGCACACGTAGGGAGAACTGGGGAGTCTGGGAAGCAGGTAAGAGGTCTCCATCCATGGTAACACAGGAGCATCAGGAAGGGGAAGGGGTGATGCCAAATTCACAGGCAGCCAGTAAAAATCCCTTGCACCTCCCCTGGCAGAGTCAGAATTAGTTCACAGCTATTGGTCAGGGGGACGCAGAGGTGGGGGTTAGGTAACCCATTTTAAAGATCAGCATGACAGAGCATCATGGATACCAGTCAGCCACTGCGAGTACAGACTGTGTCTATCATAGCTTCTCACGCACCTCCGGGCACAGACTACAAGTACTATTAGCTGTACCGATGACTCCCTGCGCCAAGTTACAAATGTTTTGAAAATTTACATTACCATCTTTCTAAATTCTTAAATCTCATGAATTCCAAACAGTGGGTAACATTACACATGTAGCGTTTGCCCCCAGTAAAACTCCTTGCCAAGCCTTCCACAACTGCATTTCTTGCAGTCCCCACGCTGTCACAGGCAGCCATCCCCACACACCCTTGCTGTGTGTGAAACTGGCGCTTTACGAGAAACGTTTTTCTTTCAGTTCCTTGCAGTACCGGCTGCAAGTTCATTCTCACACGGTCCATGAGCCACGGGAGTTAGCACTGGCCTCTCGGCTCTTGCTGATCTTGGGCATGCGCATTCAGAGCACTCCTCGTTGGGTGCCTTCGCACCTGGCTGGAACATCCTCTGCTTATCTTCGCAGCTGTTACCCTCGGACACTGGGGTCACTCTAACACAGTGGTTCTCAATGTTGGTTGCACGTTAAAATCCCCTGGAAAGCCTCTGAAATCTACCCACGCCAAGGTTCCATTCCAGACCAATTGAATCAATTTGTGGGTGTGGGGACAAGCATCAGATTTTTTTTTTAATTTCTTAGGGGATTTCAATGTAAAGCCAAGATTGAGACATCTGCTTGACCGCAAGAATTCAGGACTTCAGCTCTTGGTTCAGTGTTCCCTTGACCCCAACTCTTGCAATCATTCTGGCATTTTAATGACCAAGGAAACAATCTATCTAACACTTGGACCTAGTTCCTTGGCCAGCTCAATTCTAATAACAGGTCTTACATATATCTCTGTGAATTTATCATAACCTCGAGCCGCTTAACACCTGAAATACGAATTAAGCAAGCTTCATGTTTTACAGGCCACAGTTCCAGTCTGTTGGCTCCATCATTGCATGACACCATGCCTCCACCTGGGCATGGGTGGCTTATGGCAACCCTGCAGGGAACCTTGCTCTCCCAGTTGGCTGGTCTTCTGATTCCATGTCTTTTCCTTATGGGCTGATCTCCCATAACTCATCACTTCCATAACTTTTGCTATCAAGTCTCTCATGACTTTGGCCTCGGTCATACCCACAACTCCAACTATTTACCTATCAAGCCAAATCTACATCCTTGTAGATCTCCCACTACATCCTTGACTCTGAGCACGACTGAAGGAAAAACCCCAACTACACAGAATTACGCCCCCTCCATTTTTATGGTACTCAGAGAGCAGCTTCTAGAGCACTCAGAAACCCCTTTACGTGTCCCAAATGAGCTCCCGCCCCTACTGTCCTCACAGGCATTCCAACAGTCACTCTTCTTCCTATCTCACGCCTTTTGCCCTCACATCTGATATGGACCTTCCTTTCTGTTTTCGAGAACATAAAGATGTCCTTGATTTCCAGACTTCCACTTTATTAACTTATCTGCAGCCTCATTCATATTAACCTATCTCAGCTGGGTACTGCTGCAAGCTCAGCACTACTGACATTTTTGGCCGGATAATCCTTTGAGAAGGAGGGCTGTCCTGTGCATTCTAGGATATCAACATCTGTGACCTCTACCCACCAGATGCTATAGTATCCCCCTCCTTGAAGATATTTGCAAAAATATCTCCAGACACTGCCAGGTGTCTCCTTGGAGGTGAAATCACCCTCAGCTGAGAGCCATTGCTCTAGCCAATACTAACCTATCAAACTGTCTTAGCAACAAAAACCTCCTGCTTTCTCCAAGACCCTGCGTGCTTTCTTTACCTATCTCAACCTCAACCTGTCCATTGGCTTTGTCTTCTTAGGATACAATTTTATGTGTCACTCTAGTATTTAAAAAGTCACTCCTAGAACTGGGTCTCCCTCCAGTGACTGCTTGACTCTCTTCTTCCCTTCACGTGAAGCCCTGGGAATGAGTTTCATGAGTTCACCTGCTGAGGCCCATTCTACTCTTCAATCCTTGTCGTACTATCATCAACCCTGATGCCAGTGCAAAGGTGACGGATGCTTAGACAACCTAACTGACCGGCCATTTCTGACACTACTGACTGTACCCTCCTAGCATTTCTCTTCTCCCTGGCTTCCAGGGCAGTTCTTTTTTTCTGGATCTTTCTTTCCCCTTTGATTATTCTTTCTTAATCTTCTCTTTCTTTGATTGTCCTTTAAATGTTAGTGTTCAACTGGGATTCTGTCCTTGGACTTCTCTCTCAGAATTCCACAACGTTTGTTCTGAGCCATCTCCATCATTACAAGCTTCAGCTCTACTGATGCAATATGATAAATGCTAACTCCTCCCCATTTTATTTTGAAGCCCTACCTTCTCTCAAGTTCCAGCCCCGAGTTTCTGGCTCCCTAGTGAATATCTGCACCTGGGAGCACCATAAGCACTACTAACAAATCAAGATATCTAAAAATGAACTCACCACTTTCTACTCCCTACCATTCCATGCCTGTATCTCCCCTAACCTTCCTTACTCTTTTGCTCTTTCTGTGGTACCACTATCCATTCATTTATATAATCAGCCAGGGCCCTTAGCACAGTTCCTAGATTCCAACATCACTAATCACATCCAATCAATCATACAATCCTCTCAATCATATTTCTCCAGTTCAGGCTTTTATATTTCATTTTAATGTATTCCTAATTTACAATATTTCCTTGTCCCAGATCTTAACTACCTCTAACCCAGTCACTGTGCTGCCAGTAAAACAGTATTTTTGACATGTAGATCTGCATGTCACTTCTTTGATTACCTCGTCAAGGGGATCTCCTGTCCGAAGAATACAATCTAGGCATCTTAGTGGAGTACAGCGGCCTCTCTGTGGCCTGACTCCTGCACTTCTCTGTCCTTCTGTCCATTAGGACCTACACTTCACAACGTAACTACACTGTACCACACCTTACTCAAGTTGCTCCCTTTGCTAGAATGTTTTTTTCCAAGATCATCTACCTGGCACACACTCTTTCATCCTATAAGCCTCAGCTCAAGCATGACCTCCTCTGGGAACTCCTCCTGGACTCCCCAGGGCAGGGTTAGAGGGCTTCTTTCTGTGTGTTCCCAATACATTGTGCACATGTCTTTATCATCCCCACCACAGTCTGTTGGAATTGCCTATTTGCAGGTGTCTCGCCCACCAGCCTGCTAAGCTCAAGGGCAGTGCTTTGCCTACTCAGACTTGTTTCTGTGAGGACCAATGGAATGCTCGGCATGGAAGTAATAAGCACTCAATAAATATAGGTGAATGACTAATGACACAGGACAGGTTCAACTGTCAAAAAACTGTATACACCACTTCATGTCGTCAAAAAGTGAAGTTATTCAGTTCAAGGCAAAAGCTAATGTCACAGAATAAAATAAGTTCAATAAGTGATACATACGATGACACACTGCTTATTAAACTTTGTGCCAAAGTACTAGTAACATCAGAAGAATACAGACTGAGGGTACCTGAAGGCCCAGGCTAAAAAACATGACACTTTTCTGGCCAATAATATATCCACACTCATTTTAATCTGAAAATATTTTAAACGACTATCAAGTAAAAGGATTACTCCAGGGAGAGAGAACATCTTTATTCCATGGGCTCTAGTGACTTTCGGCATATACTCAGGTGGGGCTGATGACAGTGTCACCATCACGGTTACAGTGACAAGTTCAGGGTGGAACTAGCGTCACACTTAAACTCACAAGTTCTCCTTCGGGTCCTCGTTCCTTTACTTGGGCTATAACTTCCAGTCTACCTTCACCTCTGAGCCTCCTCAGTTCCTTATCTGAAAAATGGCTATGAAAATATTTGCCTTATATATTTCATAATGTTGGTGCCAATATTGTAAGAAATAATAAGGTAAACAATGAAGGATGCAAGCATGAAAATAAAGTAATATTTTACCCAGAGAGAACAAAAATCAAAGTACATATGCTATACATATTCTTGAAAACATTTACCTTTTGAGAAGATGAAGGCTTTTCCGTTTTGTTTTTTTCCTTGGGGGTTAAAGGAGGGGATCGCTCCTTTATCTCTGGAGGCAGTTCTTGATACAGTGCTGGAATTAAAAAAGGAATTCAAGTAATCAGATTGAGAAGCGCTGTTTCACAGGGGAAAGAACAACGATGGAGGAGGAGCAGATGTGAAACTGGAGAAACTGATATTCAGTGCTTTGTGTACAAATAAGCTACCTAGCACTTACTGCTCAGGCAATTTGTATGCTTTCACGTTAGTTATCAAAAGAACATACGCATGGTTGTAAAGGTAGGATCAACAGGATTTCAGAAATGTAGAAGGTGTCATTTTTACTTACTATGTGGTCACACAGATGTTTATTTCATTTTATTTCAATGCACATTTATCAGGAATCTGCCACACGCTCAGTTATCTGCTAGGCACTGCTAGAGGGGATATGTACCAGATTGATCAAAGAGGTCTTTGCTCTCAGGGAGCTTACAGTCTGGTTAGAAGCACATGTTCATAAGGAACTGTAACATAAAATAAAAGGTGACACTACTTAAAAGAAAAATAATAACAAAGACACACTTATGTGGGGACAGCAAATGCTTAATGCAAGAAATAGGTGCGTCAGACTCTGAAGAACAGGTAGGATTTTGCCAGGCAGAGGTGTAGAGAAAGGATAAATTGGGAAGATGATATGAAATAAATGAGCACGGAGGACTATACGGGATATGAATCTATCCTGTCTTAAATCTAGGATTCTTACAATGTAAAATTATAACCTACATAATCTCTTTGACTTACACACAGTGCTGAATCTAAAATGTCAGGTGGGAATTTTAAAGGGCTAAAAAGAAAATCTATTTTGGTTAAATGACTTGAGCAACTCTAAATTGAGAGAAATCATTAAATTTACACCTAATCAAAATTCTAAGATTAGGAGATATATTAATTGACTTTGTGTGTGGGTTGATTTTATTATTGGCTTTCTTTATCTCTTATTGGAAAAGATGATAGATATGATTAAGGGAAGCCGATCATGTTTTTCTTTCCAGTGACTTAGGACACAAAGGGAGTAAGTCCTTTATAACAATGGGATACCAGTGTCTTCTTTGCCTTGTTCTTTAGAGGACATGGCTCTCAACAGCTGGTACAAGTTCTATTCAGATGCATACTTTTAGATGATATGCTTTGCACAGTGGCTTTGGATAAAATAAAGGACAACTTTTCCTACTATTTTTTGGGTAAAATATGCTGCTGACAGTCATTTTTTTCTCTAATGTTAACAACGATCATGCAAAGAAATGCAGGTAAAGAGTAGGATAAAGGGAAAAATAAATCCCTGATCCGGTGGGAATTCAATCACCATATTCTCGGTTATCTGAGGATTTTTTCTATTTGTTTTGGCCTTTACAAGGCTTTTCCAACAAGCAATAACTGATGCCAAAAGAAAACATCAATTATTCTGGGAGGCGATGAGGAATTACAGCCGTTGAAGAACAGTCACTACCCCAGACCATTAATTTCTGTACATAACCACTTACATCATTAGAGTATATGTCAGAAGTCTCACTGTGGTTACTGAGGAAGAAAAATTTTATTGGATTTTTAACCAACTGTAGATCAAATATCGATAGGCTCTCAAGGTTTGGAAGCCCAAGAGGTTATTTCTGCAAACTAAATAGATTCTAAAGTTAAAAGCACCTGCCCCGGCCAGTGCAGCTCAGTTGGTGGGTGTCATCCTGCAAACCAGAGGGTCGCACGCAGGTTTGATCCCCGGTCAGGGCACAGGCCTGGGCTGCGGGCTCAGCCCCTGGTTGGGGTGTGTACAAAAGGCAACCAGCTGATATTTCTCATGTTGATGTTTCTTTCCCTCTCTTTCTCCCAGACCCCCCCCCCCCCCCGCTTCCCTTCTCTCTAAAATCAATAAGCATGTCCTCTGGTGAGGATTCAAAAATAATAAAAAATTAAAAATTAAAATTAAATAAATGAAGTTAAAGCATCTAACATCATCTGGCCTGGAAATACACAATCTTTTTAAATTGTCATGTTAAGCAATGTATATTTTCATTATATCTGGATTAATAATGAATGTCCTATCTAGTTAAAATAACAGAGACACTCTAGAGTGACTATGACGTGTGGGGCAGCTGGTGATTTAAAAACAGAAGCTGAATTCCAGCTGTTGACCACGTGGCAAAGCCATCACTGGGAAGCAGGGGGAAGAAACTTGTATATTTGAGACAATCTGGAAGTCAGAAGTGCAGGTGACTGGGTATTAACCGGGCCTGAACTTCTTCCTTCCACATTGCCTTGTGTTTTCTCCATTATGCACCTTCTTTTAAACATAAAAATATACCTCCAATAGAGTTTAAGAGCTAACAGCCATTTACTACTCAGAGAAAAAGAATGAAAACGGTGGCACAGAGGAACTTCAGAATTTTGTTCTGTGAGGGAGAAGTAGGTAATTTTTGAGACACTTGGCACTTGTGAGGGGAGGAGTTTGCTCAAAGCCAGGCTTCGCACAGGGCAGTGGGAGGGGGCCAAAGAGAAAATATCTCGTCTGGGCTTAAGCCAGCACCCAGTACTCATGGAAGGAATTCTTCCTCTGCCATCTCCTTTGCTCTCAAAATTCAGAACTGAGGTCAGAAAACAACAGTACTTTTGTTCAGCCATTGTTTCGGTTTAAATGGGGTTTCATACACTTGCTTTTGAGAAGCAACTATTATTTATAATAATCACTTCTTTGCAAAAACAAGACTTAACAATAAATATGCAAAAACGGTGTTCTCAGGGCTGCCTCTGCTACATTTTAAATCAGAACTATACCATTTTTGTATTTCTGGAAGAAACTTAAGAGATGACAGAACTCAACTTCCTCATTTTCTAGGAGGAAACTGAGGCATATCAGGAAGAGTTGTGGAGAAGCAGGGGTTAGCAGGCAGCTTTCCTGAGCCCTAAGAATAGTATTTTTCCTGCCACACTAAGAAGTTAACTGCTGATAGGAAGCATTCTTCTGAAGAAACATTACTATCTTTCTCCCCTTTCTACGTGGTCTTTATTTTCAGGCTGTGTTCTGCTTTCACCTCTCAAGGTGAAATCTGCAACTCCCAGTCTACCCCTTTCAGAAACTCGATTTAGAATTCCTTCTGTAGCTCCTGTCCTCCTCCTTTCACAAACGGCTGAATGCTCTTGAGAAAGAAACAACCTGCTGTAGGTGGGTGACACGGAGGCCTGAGGTATACAAAGCACGAATGGGAGCTGGGGAACTGGAGGTTCTTAAAAAGTGACTGTCAAGGCGGGAGTTGCTGTGGCAAGAGCAGAGCTGACACGATCATGAGTGAGGTGCGTGAGGCAGGTGGCAGGAGAAAGGGGCTGAATGAAGAAGGCTGTTAACTAGATGGGTAGGTCCCCTGGGATGAGCAGTTTGTGAAGTAAATATTCCAGAACCAAAGTGTTCTAGTGCCTCCCCCTTTTATTTTTTTGCATCATGAAAATGAAAAGCAATACCCACTGGTAAACATACGCAAAAGTTACACAGACAGTAAATTAAAGGGTAGAAAATGATAAAATCTTGTACTATCAGTTATACCATATTAGTAGACCAGGAAGGGAGCATAAAACTTACTTTCGCTAGCCACATGATTAGCTGGAAAATAACCTTCCTGTCCCTTTCCTACGCTGCCATACCACCAGTCTTCATTATCTTTGAAAAACACTCGGATAATGTCTCCACGATGGATGGTTAGTTCATCTGATCGATTCGCTGTGTAGTCATAAAGAGCCACTACCTAAGAGAGAGATAAGACCACCACAGCTTTATCACAACTGTACCACAGAGAAAACCCCCAACATTCACTTCCTCTTGCAGAAGAGCAGCTGAAACCAAAGCAGTACTTTGGCAAGTCTGAGGCGGTCTCGAAGTTTGCTAATGGGATCAGGGGTGGTGGGAACACAGCAGGAGAAGCAAGATAAAAGACTGTGGGATTGAAAAATGGTTAAGGGCGTTCAATACACTAAGATTAGCTGCAAAAGAGCAGATGTTAATTTTTTTAAAGTAAATTACTTGTGAAGCAAATTAAAAAAAAGGTCACACACCATTCACTTTCTTAGAATTGTTTCATTCTACCTTTAGTTCTCATTCTCTGTGCTAAGCAGATGCAGCTGAAAAAAAATTCCTCAGAACATCAACAATTTTACAAAAAGAAAAACTCAATGGAACAACCCAATTATATAACTTCATCGTGATCACTTGGCAAACTGTTAATGTCTCTTTTTGAGATATATTTCTCCACACAACATACTTTTGGTATTTTATTTCAGCAATTTAAATCTTCAGACTACCTTTTAAAATACTCTAATAAGGTCATTTTCACTAGATAGACACTTAAGAGGAAAAGCCTTTCTATGACAATCCTCTGTGTTGTTACAATAGTCACTATATCTGATTTTTTTTCTTTTGAAAAATCCAAATCAAAATGAAAGACCACACACACATTTACAAATCCCTTATAGCAATTATAAGGAGGCAGGCATTGACCCATTTTAGATGTGATACATTGTATAAAGCAGCATAATACTGGGTTGGTCAAGAAGTCCATTTAGTTTTTTCCATAAAATAAAAGACACATTTTTCATTTACACCAATAACTTTATGGATTTGGATATTCTGAGTAATGTCGTCATCTCCTGCTATTGGCTTCTAGTGGGTGGAGGCCAGGGGTGCTGCTAAATATCTTCCAATACACAAAACAGCTCCACGGCAAAGACTTATTTGGCCAAAATATCAACAGTACCAGGAAACTTGGCAAACCACTTTTGACACTTTCAATCAGTCACAGCTCCTTCGCCACAGACTGCACAAATCTTTTTTTGCATTTCAGTTGCATTTTTACCTTTCTTGAAATCGTAAAGCATAATATGCTGAAATGATGCTTATTTTCTTCCATTTTCAATATTAAAATGGCTACCAAAAAATCACCAACTTGTTTAAAGCACACTGACACGACAGCTGTCACAACACCATCTAACAAATTGTTTTGGATGAAGTTAAAGACAACTAAGCACTGTGAGTGCGGAAAAAACCAAACAAACTTTTTGGCCAACCCAATATAAATACTAAAGAGCAAACTACTTTTTCTTCCTTTAAATGGGACTTGAAAATTTACAGGTTATATGCATTTATGCTGAATACTGACTCTTTCACTTAACAAATATTTACTGAATTCCTAATGTGCCTGGTACTGTGCCAGGGGCTAAATATACAATGATAGATAGGATAGTTTCTGGAAAGGGTATCTCATTTAGGCTTTGCAGGAGAATAAAGGATAATCAGGAATTAGCCAGGTGAAGAGATCAAATGTGTGCCTCAGGCAGATTATATAGCATGTGTGAGTCCAAAACCCAGCAACCCAAAATAGTCCAATAGGGTGGAAGCCTGGGATGAGAGTGAAGAGCCCAGAAAGGGTGGGGGAAGCTGAGGCTACAGGAGAAAGAAGTGGCCAGATCACGCGTGCTGAAAGAGTTCAGGAGTCTCACAATACGGGTAACAGGAAGGCAGAAGAGTTTTAAGTGGAAGGTTATATAACAGTTCATAAGACTCTTTGTGGTGTCTTTTAATTAACTTACAATACAGTATTAACACATTTACCAGGAGATTTTAATGGACGAATTTGGAATTAACTGCTGTCATTATATGGTATAAGGACAGTGATACTTTAATTCAAATGGTACAAATGTAATTCCTATTGTACTGTTTGGCATGGCCTCTAATTTCCAACATGCTAAGCAGGATAGTTTAAAACTTTTCTAATTTATTGATTTTAGGGAGGGTGGGGGGAGAGAGGGAAGGAAAAGAGAGAGAGACAGACAGACATTGATTTGTTTTTCCACTTATTTATGCATTCATTGGCTGATTCTTATATGTGCCTTGACCTAGAACTGAACCCACAACCCTGCATATCAGGATGATGCCCTAACCAAATGAGCAACCCGGCCAGGGCCTACGCAGGACAGGATATTGTTTAAAGATTACAAATCTTTTATATTTTAGCATATTGATGCCCAGTCACTCATGTAAAAGTGGAACTTTTAACTTTTCCCTTTATTCTTCCTTCTCCGAATCTCTTCTGCATTATTCTCCTACCTGGCACTATCACAGAAGAGGAAAGCCAATTAAATGTTTTGCATGCCTGTCATGTTCTATGTACCACACTAGTTGGCTTACATAAGTTATCTTAATCTTTATGACAATCTCATGAGGGTGTAAATTCCTATTTCCATTTTATAAATGAGAAATTTGATGTACAGAGAAATTTAATGACTTGCCTCAAGTCAAGTAAACTAATAAACTGTAGAATTAGGACTTAAACTGAGTTTTTTTCATAACTAAATATATTTATAGGCTGTGTTTATCTAGAATCAAACATGGGGAAGCAGAAGAGAGGAAAAGGAGGAACCGGAAATCCTAATCACTCATTAAAGATGGCACATTTTTTTTTGGATGGTAGTACTTAAATGGTCAGCAGTGCTGAGAAGATCAACTATCCTCAGTCACCTGCAGGCCCACTGTGTTCCTTTCATGATGAAATCTAATATTGGAAAACTGGGGGTTTGTTTCTTTTGTTCCTTAGGCTGGCTTTGGTGCACTGAGGCAGCACAACTTTGATGATCTTAGCAAGTATGAGGTCAATGTACGCTTATCTGTCTGCAGCCAGAGGTGGAGCATCAGAAGGAGAGTAGGAGAGATTCAGGCTTTGGCAACAGAATCATTTAGGAAGTCCCACATCAGGCTTATATACTTGTGTGAGCTACTGACAATCTGGAATTCATCAAACTGGAGTCAGAAAACTTTCCTGATTTTTCCACCAGGCTCTGTTGGTGGCAGGGGGAAGAGTCCCTTCAGAGGTACTGGGATCCAAAAGAACTGTGAGATTCTACATTTCAATTTTTCTATTACAGTACCCACTGATTATCTTCATCACACAATCAAATACAGCACACCAATTTTGCATGGCCCTTTATTTTTTTGGAAACATGTTCCATATTCTGTGCCCTGTCATGGACTACATTGTGTGTCCCCCCAAAATTCATAAATTGAAGCCCTAGCTGCCAATGTGACTGTATGTGAAGATAGGACCTTTCAGAAGGTAATTATGATTAAATGAGGTCACATAGGTGGGGTTGTAATCCACCAATAGGACTGGCATCTCTATAAAAAGAGGAAGAGATACCAGGACCACACGTGCGCAGAGAAAAAGGTCCTGTGGGGACACGGTGCGAAGGAAGTAATCAGCAAGCACGCTTAGGGCAGGGCTCAGAAGAAACTAACCTTTCAGCCTCCAGAACTGTGGCCAAATGTGCTTCTGTTGTTTAAGTCCCCTATTCTACGGCATTCTGCTATAGAAGTCCTGGCACACTTACAGTCCTGCAACCTGATGGTGTCAGATGAATTGCTCTTAACCAGCACATGCTGGTACTGCAAATGGGCAATGCCATACTCGTATCCATTGTAGGTCCTTACCAGCCAGTATAGTACTGTGTTCTTCACTATTACAATGCTACCTTCCTGATGCAGAAACAGTATCTTTGGCACTGAACTCTACAACCAATATCCAGGCAGGTGATGACTGGGGATGTTACATCCCTCAAAGCAAAGGAACAGTCTTGGGGAGCATATCGCCATCACACCATTGCTGACAAGTACGTGCAAAACTGCTATACAGGAGGACTCAGTGTGTTTCCCATGCCAACAGCCCACATTCTAGAGTGGAGTTCAGACCATTCTCCTACGATACTGACAGCAGCCACGTGGCTCATAAGTATTCCGGTATGTGTTTTTCTCCAATACGTTATCTTCTCATCTGAAGACCCCTTACTCTCTTCTGAGCACCACTGGGAATATACACAGTGACTTCTTTGCTTGTTTCAGTTTGGCAGTGGAGTGTGTATAAAACATGTCTCCCAGATCTACAGTTAGGTTTTGTTGTTATCTCACCTTTTAGGATAAATTAAAGCTCCAGGAGAAAGGTGGGAGGTAGCAGACGAACTGGAGTCTTTGGCTTCAGCATGACCGTGTTTCTCCAGCATCACCTCAGTGAACAGGAGACTGGGTCTGCACCCTGAGGAAGCCGACCCACAGGACAACAGACCTGCTCAGTCCATCCTGCTTGGTTCTCCCCTGATGACAAATACTCCTGACACTGAATCACCTTCAAGAAAGGTTTCAAGGGGCTGATGACCCAGCAACCATGCCCTGTCCTGAGGGTCCCTTAAATTTCATTTTTCTCCCGCCACCTGCTACCCCACTGAGACGCCCTGAAACCAAACTCTTCCATCTGTGAGTCCAGAGGCCTTCTTACCAGCCTTGCTCTTTGGAATCTGGTGTCATCGTTACCTTCAATCATGTGTGCGCCAGACGATGATATTTTTGACTCACTGCTAGGTTATTAAAATAATTTGGAAGAAAAAAAGTTATAAGTTAAGAGACACAATCTCTTCAAGAGCTTTGTTTTGAATTAATGCTGTTTCTGTTTTCTTCTTTTTCTGTTAGTTTTTGTCATCACGTACCATTCCTTGCACACAATGGTCTGGCATTATGGGTATGACAATATCTTTGGCAATATGTTCCAGAAAGCTTTTTGCCATAGAAGTTGAAAAACATGAGTTTATGAGCGCATGTTGCTAATGACAGGTCTGGGAAATGAGATGTTCTACAAAGTCCACTTGGTCAAGTTTTGTCTACTCTTCACATATTTGAAGCAGAGTTCCTTCCCCTTCTCAAAGCTTGACAACTTGCTTAGGCATAATCATGGTGGACGTGCCATTTTGGGGACATTTTTCAGTCTTCAGAGCAGTGCTTGCCAGATACTGGTTTGTGGTTTAAGCAGTCTGCCAGGCTCTTATAAGACATTTTGGTGAATTCCTCTTATATTAACTTCTGAGAGATTTTGTTGTATTATTATTATTATTGTCTCTGAAAAATTCTCAATGGTTCTTGAATGATGAAGACACCAGCCTGCAGTGTCCGCGGCATTATGGATGAGATACGAGACAAATTCACATGGACTACCGAGTCCTGTGGAGGAAAAGGGATGGTATGGCTACTCTCTCAAGGGAGAGTGCCTCCTGCCCTTGACCTGACAGGCTTTTATTGGGTTTAATTTGCATAGGAATACAGGTAAAGCTCATTAATCATTGTCAGGCAGTAAGGATCAAAAAATAGATAACATACATAGAACTACTAAGCCTTATTCTGAGTCAGGGTCAGACAGCTAAAGAGCAATAAAACTTAGAGGAGCAAACTCACTTCTTGCTTGGACCCTTATTTAATGGAGAGCATTCTAAACAAAGCAAGTTTCACAGGATTTTACATATTCTTTCTTAGGCCTGATCATCCCCAGGGAACCTGCCCTTTCCAGCACAGAGCTGCACCGTCCTCTGTCATTGTTTCAGGCTTAAGTCAGGCAGGGGAAGTAAGGCAGCCAAGAAATGAGGAGAATTCTCTCAGACAGAATGAGGACTCAGGCTATGTCAAAGCTGAGGGTCCAGGGTCCATCACCCCCTTTTGCTGTAACCCCCCAAGTCCTTCCTTGGGGCCTCCCTGTGATCATGCCTGTCTTAGGTCATTCCCCTCTTGCGGAATCATATTTATCACTGGCTAACTGATCAAGCATTGGGGGCCAGTTATGGATGAAGTAAAAAGAGCAGAAGCGGTGCTCCTGCCAGGGAGATAAGCTTTGTCTCCTTAGTGGCTTACGGTCCCAAGGTGGCTCACTCAGCCGTAGCCATGGGAGCAGTTACAGCTTCTGAAACAGGCAGGGTGGCTCCCAACACTTGAAGCTAGTGTGTTGAAAGAAGATTAACCAGTATGGTTCAGCAGATGTTCTTTACAACTTTATCCATAATACAATGCACAAATCAATATTCATAATGGCTCCAAGTCATCAATAAGCTGAGTTATAATGAATAAACTCATGTATGAGCACATTTTCCCCCAGCACTGCTTCAGCTGGGCCAGTAAAGGCTGGGGAGCTTCTTTGTGCCAGTCTGCAGCCAGTGTGGCACCAGGATCAACCGCTTTCCCTCACTTTCTCCTTGCCTAACTTAATTTCAGACTTCTGGCCTCCAGGAAAGCGAGCCAACAAATCCCTATTTTAAGCCACACCAAGTCTGTGGTAATTTGTTACAACAGCCCTAGAAAACTAATGCACGTGAATTTTACTTTGGTGAGTGCTAGATTTTCTTGTATTTCTTTAAAGAGTCTTGGACCTTTTTTGCCCTATAGATACTTGAGATCATTTTGACCCTTTCTAGGTTGGCTTTTAAGTTTTGTTAGAGTGGATTCAGAAAGACTTTCCCCTAGGACTCAGAACCCCCCATTTCTAGGGTGTAAATTTCCTCCTGATAATTTTACCCAATGCCCCATATATTAGGAGGTTTTTCCATTCTGGCTGTCAGGAATGTGAATTATTCCCATCCTGTTATGAAGCCTACTAATTTCAAATGGTTCCTTTCTTATGAAGTTTTATCTCATGCATGTGCAGAGCAGCACTCAGCCAAAGGCTTGCTGGGCATTACCTATGGTTACTGAGGACTGCCAATTAATACAAGGAAAAATAAAAGTAACATCTTAGTAATAGTATGTGCCAGAAGCCTTGTTACAGTTTAATGTATATTAAGTAAAATGTGTACATTTTTGTGTTCATGATAAATGCAATTATGACCTTATTATATCTTTGGCATCCTTTAAGAAAGCACATTAAAGCTCAATATATAAATATTTAAGTTACACTTAACTTGTGCTTAGGTAATAACAAAGCATTTGTTCTTTTTTATCTCATACATTCTCTCCTCAGGTATGGCCCACCTTTTGTACACCTGGATTGACTTTTGGTTACGTGGCTAGCCCTGTTATTTCACCACTCTGGATATACTGAAATAGAAAGCAACTTACATACAGAACAATTAATTGGAACAATGGGAAAAGATATTTCTTTGTGCAGATTACATAAAGACTACGTAGAAATGTGTATGGTCGAGCCAGGAAGTTCCATTTACAGCATGGTTTGTTACATAGTTCAAACATGATGTGATTATAGTTTTTTAAACTATGGAACCCTTAAGAGATTGTATCTTCTAGTTGAAATAAACTATTTATAATAGATTATGAGTTCAGAGTCTGTTTGTTGTTTCTCGAACATTTAGGAAACACTCAATGAATTTTACAGAATTCTGAGGAGAGGGTTTTAAAAATATATATTTAATTTTTTTTAATTTATTGATTTTAGAGAGGAAGGGAGGGGGAGAAAAAAACACTGATTTGTTGTTCCACTTACTTATGCATTCACTGGTTGCTTCTTGTATGTGCCCTGAATAGAGACTGAACCCCAACCTTGGTGTTATCAGGATGATGCTTGGCCCCGGAAAGGATTTTTTTACTCCCCTTCTTTAAAGTTTTAAACTGTTTCATTATTTGTAAGAGGTCTTGGATATACAGCTGTACCATTTTGTATGCTATTTCGGAGAAATGGACCATTTCCTTGGCCATTGAAGATATTTTTCAGGTAATCGAACAACAGTTTGTACATCTCGATCCTATTCATTTTTTTCCTGTGTGTTTCTTGGGAGTTAAAATGGCTCTCATAGCCTCACCGAATACAGCCTGTAGTCCCTTCTGGGCTAAAACTGAATGCTGCACAAAGCACAATGTTCCTATTTCTTTTGCTGCTTCCATTCTTGTTCCACAAATATAGTTTTTTCTTTCCTATCACTCAGTCTTGCTAAAGTTTTGGGGTCACCTCAGAGATCACTCTCAGCTGCTATTAATAAAAAGGCCATGTAAGACATCAATCAATGGATAAGATAAAGGTCTCAGACAATCACCACCATCCTGTGTTATCACAGTTTTCCTGTCTGGCTGTGTCAGAGTCCCAGGAGGTACTACTTGCCCCCTAATGGTGATGCTGACTGTGTAGTAGTGGAAGATGGTGGGCACTTACTCCTCTGTGAAGGTGCCACTGGCCTTGCTCACGAGTAGCATGTTTTGCCCGGTGCCCCATCACTAACCACCACGCACTGGAGAATCAGTGCACTTGGCAGTGAGCCAGGCTGCTACTAGACAGCCTCTGGGCATGGTCCCCGTAGCCTCCCCAACTATGCCTGCCCACTGCCTCCTGGTAATTATTTAACAAGCAAAATAAAATAAGCTTTAAGAAAGTCTCGTTTCTCAATAACATCAAAAAAGGAATATTTGGTCTTTAACATTAAAATAGAAAAATAGAGCAGATAAAAAAGTCAGTAGAGCCCTGACCAGTGTGGCTCAGTTGGTTGGGGTTTCTTCCACAAAGTGAAAGGTTGCTGGTTCAATTCCCAGTCATAACATGGAGGGTTGCGGGTTCAGTCCCCAGTCGGAGCACATTTGAGAGGCAACTGATTGATGATTTTCTCTCACATTGATATTTCTCTTCCTCTCTTTCTCCCTCCCTTCCCCTCGCTCTAAAAATAAATACATAAAAATCTTAAAAAATTCCAAATTGTACAAAGTACATTATTAAATATTCAAATGACTACTTCACTATTAGTGACACTGGGATTATATTTTTATTTCACCAGAGGAATAAACAAACATATAGTCTTATTTCTAGCATCATGTGATAGAAATATATAGTCTTTTATGATTATTTCCATGAATATTATGTAAGATGATCTTTAAGATATGTATAAGAAAGAAACCAAGGTCCTGTTATTTTTAACTGATCTTATCTGGGTAATAATAGATTAAGAAAACAGAGATAAAGAAAGTAAATAACTGCACAAAGTTTATTGTCTCCGTACCAGACAAACTATCTGTTCCTATCCTGCTATAAAATGCTAGTGTATGTGAACCTTAAACACTTCATCAAACAAACGTTTGAAAATATTTGATTCCAAATACCTTTTGGTAAAGTAAATACCAAGGGCAATGGACAGAGCACCAAACGAGGCCTCAAGCCAGTGAGCTTCCAGCTCTGTCCGGCCCTCCGAAACTGAAGTATGTCACAGACACTCAGACTGAGTGTCTGTCAACTAAGGGGGCTGAACCAGATGATGATTTGGTATACTCTCTAGCTTTCAAATTCTATCACACTGGGTACTCCAAAACAATTCCAGAAGAACAGCATTCGTAAATTTGAAAGTAAATTTAAAAAATCTGGCGGATAACAGTGTAGCTGTATTATCTGTAATCATACATGAATTGGAAAAGCTAGTTTGATTGCTGCAACACTATACAGGAAAATCCTATTCCTATAGTAACAATTAAAACAATAATGATAGAGCATTTCTTCTGAATTGCCATGTAGGAATACTTCTTTCTTCTTTGACAAATAGGAATAACCTGACCTTTGGAGTTCACAAATAAGCAACTCATTATATGGTGATTAGTTATCAATTAAGCCTTTTCTTACAGAAATCACAATTCATATACTTTGTTACAATGAATTACTTAGTGCTTCACTGAAAAAGGCTCTAATGTTTATCTTTTTATTGGTTATTTCCTTAAAAAAATCAAGAGCATGGCCTGGACCTTTATAAACTAGGCTATGTACATACTTTTGCTGTTGTTTTTAGCAAAGAAAAATTATAGTGTACTTTAATTTTCCTTTTTAGGAGGGATAGTAAACAGAGGATTATGAATCACTGGTTTACATGAGAGTTCTCAAAGTGAGGTCTCCACACCACAAGAGGCACATTACCTGGAAACTTGTTAGAAATGCAAAATTCTTGGGCCCCTTTCAGACCAACTGAAATCATACAGCCTGGGGATGGGTGCAGCCGTCTGAGTTTTAAAAAGCCTTCCATGTGATTCTGACTAACACCTAAAGCTTAGTTAATACTTTATTTCAACCTCTTTTTAAAACATGTACCCTGTTTTTTTGCACATAACAAGTGATGCAACTGAATAGGTAAGACAATTTAAAATATAAAGTCAAATCTTGTAACGGATTGTTCCTGGCAAAACTTTTAAAGTAAGCCCGCTCCTCCTTCCCTTTTAGTTTTACTTATCTTTCTTAGTTTCCCTCTTGTCTCACTGAAATGCTGACCTGCTCCCGATTTGAGTAATTAGCATCTACTTCGTCATTTTTTTTGCAAGGTCATGCTCAAACCGCAACTAGGAGTCACAGTCATTACTTCTCAGGTCTCCCTACAACCTCTTAAGGATTAGCAAAATTTTTAAAATAAAAAAACAAGCAAAATTGGGAAATTAAATCTGTTTATCCAGCTTCGTTAAGTACCAAGAGGTGTCTCAGCTACTCCTGTAGGCTGGAAAGAAAGCACTGAACGACAGAGAAAAATCTCTGCCCCAGGAGGCATTCATTTTATTCACTGCTTCACTGTTTTTGGTCTGGTGGCCCTTTTTAAAAGAGAGATACCTTTAATCTCTCTTCTGTTTCTTAACTTTTAAGTTGACAACAAATAGTAACAGGGTGCATGCTGATATTGAATATTAAAATAATTTATGAATTACTTCAGAGAAGCATAATACATTTCTTTAAACTATGTTAATGAACCATGAGTTAAGACTAAATTTAAAATTACTAGTAAAATAACTAGATACAGACAATATTTTTAAACAAAAATAAATTCAAGTATTTGCAAGTAACATTCATAATTTGTAGATACTCAGTTTTAGTAGTTATAAATTTTATACTCCAGAGTTTAAAGCAGTGATTTATAGAGATTATTTATAGAAATAAATCCCTTATAATGAATGAAATAGTTTTCTTTTTACCCTACTGCATTTATTACTTGGTTTTATTTACCTATAGTCACAAGTGCTGTGAAGAGGTCGTAAAAATCTTTTTAAGAAAATATACAAACATACAAATTTGTAAATATTAAAATGGAAACAAATTCTTAATTTAAACTTTTAAGGATGTAAACACACGTATACATAAATATTAAAATATTTGTACTTAAATATATACGCAACAGAGATAACAGACCTATTAAAAATAATGTGAGGTCTGGAGACAAGTCTTTTGAGAACTGAAATTAAATCTCTCTCTGATGGATCACGGCATCTGCAAGGCTTCCTGAGCACCAGCTGTAGGTGCAGTTGTAGTCCTTGATATCTCCAGACAGTCTGTATGGAAACTTCTGAGAACTATTGGGAGCACTCCTAAGGACATTTGTTAAATTCAGAAACAGAATTACACACACTTTTTAAAAAGATAAATATCTCATTCCTTTAGTAAGTGTCTAGTGTGTGCATCTATGGCACTGTACATACACAGTAGGGGAAATAAAGAAATGAAGCATACAGTTTTTGACCTGAAGATGCTAGGCTATAATTAAGAAAAATATTTTTTTCAAATATTATATGCTTAAAATATTTATTCTTAGTTTAGCATAAATTAATATCTTTATAATAACCTACTGTTTTATGAAATATTTTATCTTATTTAAATAAGTAAAACATCTCATTTAAATGTTTTAGTTTCATTCAACCAAGGTCTTAGAAGTTACTAGTTCTAAAACAAATATATACATCTTAGTTTGGGTTTCTCTCAACATCATGTACATCTACTGTTATTATTTAATAATCTGCTATGCTATGGATATGTTTGCGTATCTGTCTGGATATATCTAGAAATACATGTATCTACCATTTATTTAATGCTTACTGTGTACCAGGGATGTGCTAGTACTTATATATATTTTATAATATATTTTACAGTAGGTATGCACTATATAGTGAATATAATACATATTATACAAAATACATTTTACTCTACGTAGTTCATATATATATTTGTATACACCCTTTGGTTCCTTAATTATAAACTAAAAGAACTATCATTTATCTAAATCACACAGTTTGGCAGATTCTAGGTGTTAGCAGGTCTGCTTTTCTCTTAAGGCTAAGCTGTTAATCATTAAACCTACATATTTAAGTTGAAGTTAGAGGCCTTCATGTAAACAAGTAAATATGAGGATGCTAGGGTCACTGCCTGTGATTTTCCTTAAGATTATGCCCAAAGAAGGGTCTCAAAGGCTTGGTATTTTTACAAAGAATGCACCTGAAGATCATAACAGCACTTTTCTTCAGCTTCTCAGGCACAGTTTGTTGAGGCCACCAAAATGGGAAATAAAAATTGGGCTGACAGTTTATGTATGTATATTAACATGTGTATCTACTTCGTCACTGCAGTTTGTATTTAAGGATGGAGGGAATTACTGAAATGACTACGGGCAGAGTTAACTGGGAAAGACTTTCTGAAAAAATCTTGAGTAATAAATTTAAATGAAAAGAGAAAAGCTTCTTATGATGCAGAGAGCCACACATCACTACCTAACTGCTTATCTATTTAAACACCGAGGCTTGTCTATTTCTAATTCTAACATCAACCCAAATACTCTAGGAAAAATGCATGTGCACATATGTGAGCATTTGCTTTAGTGGGGAAAAAAGAGAAGAACAGAAAGTAGAAACACGAGGAAGAAACTTAATGGAAAATGCCCCTACTTTAACCATCTAATTCTGACAATGTGGAGATGCAGACTGTTGAATAGGATGTAATAAACTTACCAAACAGTATTTCAAATGGCAAAATAGAAATCAGCAAATAGAATTTTTAAGAAGCAAATAAAAATTTCTGAGCTTAGAGACAAATGAGGGGAAGCACTTCCGGAATGGGGGAGTAATAAAAATTGGCTTTTTCATAAGAGCAAGGACACTGGTAAAAATTGTCAAAATCAACTTTTTAAGAACTCTGACAATTAGCCAAAGGTTTATAACAATCTAAGGAGCAATCCAAGAAAAACAGATCCCTCAATCTTGGTAAACATAGCAAGCAAGCTCTGTGGAGTTTTAAGCTGCCCTGCTCTCATTACCCCCTTGCCAGCTCCATGGCAGCCTCTGAAGCCAACAGACTCACAACAATGGTAACTCTGAAAACTAGCAGGCTAGCAGTCACCGGAGAGGGCAGGACAGGTTCACAGTGCCTCCAAAGCCCCATCTCCAGAAGAGTGACACTGAATGACCTGTGTGGCAGCTCCTGAAAAGCTCCATTCCCAGGGCTTGTCTTTATTTGATGTGACTCGGAGCCAGCCGTGTGAACAGCCATATCCCTGGGGCATTTGTCAAAAACCATCGGTTGCAACTTAGGTGGTGACAGAAGTTAGGACAAATAAAGGGATGACCAGAAAGTTAAAAGGAAAATGACATGTCTACAGGGTACTCTGAAAAGCTCCGACACATTCCTAGAAACCTGGAAGGCCACGAGCATGTGCAGGACCTTTACAGTCCCCACGAGCTGAAAGTGAAATCCGTGGGAGGCAGGGCTATGAACTCCTACTGAAGCACTGAGAATGTGTCCCAACACCACACACAGAGCCCCTTGGAAAAGGCTGCAGGACTTGGTTCCAGGCCTTTAAGGAAATCTCCATCTGGTCTTTAGCTGAACACCAACTGGACACTTCAGTGGTGGTACAACACAAAAATTACAGGCTTTATATAGAATTACTCCAGGAAACTCACTAACTAAATAAGTAGTAAGAGTAACGAAAATGATAAACCATGGAAGGGTGGGGGTAGGGGTTTGACTTCCAGGTTTGCCACATTTATTATCTCAGATGTCCAGTTAGCAACAAAAATGTTTTACAAGACATAAAAAAAAAAAAAACACAGTAAAGTATAACCCTACCCAGGAATTAAAGTAGTCAATAAAAATTGTCCTTGAGAAAGACCAGATATTGGATTAACTAGACAACGATTTTAAAAAGATTTTATATATGTTAAAAGATCAAAAGGAAACCATGATTAAAGAATGAAGAGAAAGCATGAGATGATATCTCAGCAATGGGAAGTATCAATAGAAACTTAGAAATTATTTTTAAAAAATAGAAATTCTGGAGTTCAAAGGTAAAATATTCAAGAGAGTGGCTGATCAACAGATCTGGATTGGCAGAGGAAAGAATCAGTGAAGATCTAGGATAAGCAAATTGATGTGATCTAATCTGAGCAACAGAAAGAAAAAAGGAATGAAGAAAACAAAGCAGAAGCTCACATCCTTTCCTGATAAAAACACTCAACAACGAAAGAATACAAAGGAACTTCCTAAACCTGATAAAGGCTATACAAAGAATGGTGGATGTTTTAAAATGCTTTTCCTGTATCTACTGTGATTATTGTGTGGGCTTTGTCCCTAGTGCTATATAATATGACCTATTACACTGGCTGATTTCCATATGTTAAATCTGCCTGTCATTCCTGAGACAAATCCTACTTGGTTATGGTGTGTAATTATTTTTACACGTCGTAACTCTGTTAACTAGCATTTTCATTGATGCTTTTACATCCGTATTCATAATAGACTTTGGTCTGTAAAGTTCTGGTATGGTTTTGGGATCACAGTAATACTGACTCCATAAAACAAATTGGAAAATGTTTATTTCTCTTTTAATTTTTGGAAGAGTTTGTAAAAGACTGATGTTATTGCTTCTTTAAAACATTTGGTAAAATTCACCAATGATGCATTCTGTGCCTGGGATTTTCTTTCTGGGAAGTTTTTGGATTGCGAGTTCAATCACTTTGTTCTCCCAAGTGTATTCAGTTTCTTTTTCTTCTTTAGTCAGTTTTAAGTTGTTTCTTTTTATGGATTTGTTCCTTTTATCTAGGTTATTTAATTTGTTAGCATATAGTTGCACTCTCTTAGAATCTTTTTTATGTCCCTAAGGCCAGCAGCGGTATCTTCTCTATCATTCTGATTTTATTAATTTGGATGTTACCTATTCCCCCCTCCCTGGATCAGTCTAGCTAAGATTTTGTTCATTTTCTTGATCTTTCAAAAAACCAATTTTTGGTTTAATTAATTTTTTCTATGCTTTTTCTGCTTGCTATTTCATTTATTTCCTTCCTAATGGATCTGCTAACTTCACCTAAATGTCTAAAAACAAAAATTTATTTCTACATTTTGTATAAGCTCTTAATCAAATATACACATATACAATAACATGTTTAAAAATAGGTCTAATATATAGTTATATAGTAAAATAATTTGCCAAATTAGAAAATTGCCAAAAGATTTGAATAGATTCTCAAAAGAAGATACACAAATAGCATTTTAAAAGATGCTCACATCATTAGTAATTAAGGAAATGCAAATCCAAATCACAAGGTTCCACTCCCTCCTCACTAGGATGGTTATAATAACAAGTAACAAGTGTTGACGAGGCTGAGGAGAAACTGAAACCCACATACATGACTGGTGGGATTGTCAGATGTTTCAGAGCCACTTTGGAGAACATCCTGACAGTTCCTCAAAATGTTAAACGTACAGGTAACATGATACAGCAATTCCACTTCTAAATATATACCGAAGGAAACTGAAAATACATCCACCCGAAACCTTTATGTTCATACAGCATTATTCATAACAGCTAAGAATGGAAGCAACTCAAATGCTCATCAATAGATTAAAGGATAAATAAAATGTGGTATGTCCACACAGTAGAGTATTATTTGGCCACAAAAAGAAATGAAATGTTGATGCATGCTACAACATCGAGACTTGGACAACATCATGCTAAGTGAAAAAAGCCAGACACAGGTCATATATATCGTATGATTGCATTTATTTAAAGTGCCCATAACAAGCAAATCCACAGAGACAGAGAGTAGTTTAGTAATTGCCGGGAGCAGGGAGAGAAAGGAATGGAGGGGTGACGACTAATGAGCACAGGGTTTCTTTGTGGGTCAGACTGAATACGTTTTAAACTTGGAAAATGGCGACAGTTGCAAAACTCTGTGAACATATTAAAACCCAATGAATTGTAGATTTTAAAAGGGTAAATTTTATGCTGTGTGAATTTTAGCCAAATGAAGCTATTAAAAAAAAACCACAGGAATTGTGGTCATGAAGAGCATAGTTGGTTATGATGAATAAAGCAACAAGAAAAAAAATTCAGAGGGACCATCCTTCTCCATGTCAGACATGTCAGCCAGGAGAGCCTTGATTCTGGCTAAGGAAATGGAAATACAACACAAGGAGAAAGCAATATACAAGAGAAACAGACATGCTTAACGTGTCACAAGGTTTTGCTGATAAGGACTTAAGCTGCTGGCAGTACAATACCAACGACAGAAAATTAAAGTGGAAAGTCACGACGAAGGGTCTGGGGAAGACAGCAGTTTTATTGAGGAGTACTCATTTTTATGTTCTTCAGGTTACTAAATGGTTAACAGTCTAAGTGCTTACTATAAAGCTTTTTCTAATATAAAGGAGAAGAGGAAGACTAATTAAAATTGGAAACATCCACTGAGGAGTCACTCATACTTAGGTGTCAGCTCAAACTTAAGGGTATACAATGAGCTTTGTAAGTAGGTCTCAAGGAAGAAGCAAAAGAAGCCCAATCACCTCATTCTTGGGTGATACTCAAAATTACCTTCTCATTCCTTCACTCCTGGTCTTCAAACAGCTGTCTGCGGCATGTGGGTAGCATAGTTTGAAGTGTAGCAGGTGTTTGTAATTTCCTTTCTCAAGGTCACAGGTGACTCTGCCAGCGCACTAGAAAAACCACAGCTTCTGGGCCCCTTTCTTCCCACCAAACCCCAAGATCCCCTTCTCACATCCAGATTACTCTCTGCTACTTATGTCTTTAACTCACCCCACAGCTATTTGACTGATGTGCTATAACTCCTGAGAAATCTAAGCCTTTCTCCACTAACCTCAAATCATCTCTGATTAAAATTTCTTGATGGGTGGATGGGATATCCTCCAAGAAAAAATTTTGAAATTGCCTTTCTTGGATAACTTCCAGGGTAGACTGGTCAAGAAGAAGGAAACTGTATTGGGCTATGTCCCTCCTCAAGTCAAGACCTCCATGACCCTTTTCATCTGTCACTCCGGTCAGCCATGCCAGCTGTGCCCAGTACAGCCTTCATCACCACACCCTGCCGAATCCCACTACAAGTCGAGGTGGGGATATAATGATCAGAGGAGAGAGTATACAGTATGGAGCAGAGCTTTAAAACTATGAATTTTTTAAAAGTGTTATCTGCTGTTAATATTACCTGAACTGCTTCCAATTTCCACAGAATCTGCTTTGTTTCGCTGAGTAGCATTTGAGCTTAAAGGTTTATTCCATGAACTGATTCTGCTTTTAGGGAGTTAGTATTGTTGGCTCATCTACCATAATGCATTAACACGTTTGATTTAAATGTTTCGAGGAGACCCTTAAAGACCTTTTGTGTTTCAGTTTCCCACTGGGAAATGATGCCAATACTTTTATCTTACGGAATTATCGTGACATTCAAGTGAGAAGATAACCTACACAGAAAACTTTGTGCAGTGCCTGGCACAGAGTAAGTGCCCAGCAAATGTCAGGCATACTTACTATTATTCAATTCTTAAAGTTCTACGAGTTATCATAGAGAAATGGTGTTTTGTAATAAACTTTCTGTAACTATCCACAACTATAAATGTGATTATATTTTCCAAACCAAATATAGATCTATTAACTTCAACTCCATTTCTGAAAACAAAAACTTATGTCCAGTTTTGTTAAAGCAAGCTCTGAATCCACAAAGTGCCGCCAGAGAAGTCTGTTCACGTTGCCATAAGATATCACCAGGCAGAGATTTGGTGACAAGAAAACTTTATGAAGTTGCATTAAAAACAGAACAAAAAGTTTCATTTCCTTCCAGAATTTATCTCAGTCTTTGTGGATCATACTAATCTGTGACCAGTTATGTGGTTATACCAAGAGGAGTCTGTGTTAACGACCACTGTGCTGCTCTTGGCCAAGAGTGATCTCGGGGGGCATGGAGACGGCGGCCGGATGAAGGAGCAGCACAGAACGAAGACACTGGGCCAACTCTCAGAGAGAATCTATGGAACACCAGTAGTGGCAGCTGGCCGACGTTCCTCTAGGCAGGAAAAGAAGAGCACCAGGTTCATAATTTTTTATTTAATTTCTCCCCAAATTGAGAATATTTCTTAAGATGATAAGGGTTAATTTTGTTTTCGAAATAATTGTTTTCTTCGTTTTATGGCATGATCTATTCAAGTTTTGGTTTCTTCTATGGCCTATATTAATGCTTCCTTAAAGGGATCAAATTTTATATTAATTGGTAGGAAAACTTCAAGTAACCACCAAATCTGATTTTAATAAATATTCAAGGCAATGCTTTGAAAGCACAATGCCACGGAATGCTGAAACTGCTTTTAAATAATTACACCCCCCAAACAAAATGACATAATAAACACTTAAATTGTGCACAGATAAAAAGTTTTCACTGTTACCGTTTAACATTTTTCTAATGTTCTGCATAAAGACAATTAGTAGGAAACATTATTAAATTTGTCAGTGTTACAGAGTTTGGAAGAGAGTTATTGCCATGGATGAAAAGATTAGGATTTGAAAGAATTTTACAGGCTGGTTAGCAAGTCAAAACAAATTAATGAAACTCAGCAGGAATAAATGGACAACTTTGCACTTGAATAATAATAGCTGAGAGATTACTGTTGGGATTACACACTGTAATCAGTACTTGAAACAACAGAACAACACTAATAAAGTGGCTGTTATCACCATTCTAGAGATAAGGATTCTGAGGCATAAATACATAAATAATGGGAAGATATGTATTGATAGCACATCTTTAAAACATCAAAAAGTTATGGCAGGTCAAAGTTCAGTATCAACACAGTATCCAGATTACAGAAACCAGTAATACCACTAAGTTTTCATATCACAATTAGAACATTAACTCCAGTTACGATGCCCCTTTTTCAAGGAAAGCAAACAAACAGAAATGGAATCAACATAGGTTAAGATAAGTAAATGGATATGATATAGATATTCTCAAACATCTTAAGAGCTGCATTTATGGAAGAGGAAACTGGTTTGTTCTAAAATGGTCTAGAAAAAGAGTACAGCTAAGACACTAATCATTTGTAGTAAAGTACAAAACTTGAGGTAATAAAAAACAGTGTTTTAAGGTAGAATTCGTTTTTGTTTTCCAGGAAAGAATGTCTCCACAAGTAAAGGGACTTTTTCTTTAGTAATCGCTGACACATCTTTCTCATTTGTTGAAACTAAATGACTGGAAACGTGTAAAGATTAGAAATGTCTTAAAAGTCTTCTGACAATATCCCATTATTAGCAGAAAATGTGGTCTTAGGAAAAGTTTTGATGCAAATATCAGGAACTCTAGAGGCTCTCAGGCAGCAGCATGTTAATGAAAAAAGAAAAGAACCTCCTGACTCCCTGTGTACTAACCGCGTGATCCTAGAAGAGCCTCTTCACTGTTCAGTGCCTCAGTTTCATAACTTGTGGGAATAATACCACCTACCTAAGAATTATGCAGATGAAAAGAAAGTAGATATATAGATATATTGGTAACATAGTAAGTATTCAATACATACATACCATTAATCTTCACAACAAGGGATTGATAAATTAAATGATAATTTTGCATTATTTTCAAATTGAATTTATTGGGGTCACACTGCATCACAAAACATACAGGTTTCAGGTGTACAACCCATCACCCCAAGCAAAGTCTCTTTCTGTCCCCATCTGTCCAACTTTGCCCACTTCCACCTACCCTCCAAACCCTTTTCTCTCTGGCTATCACCACTCTGTTGTCTATGTCTTTGTGTTATATATAACATACATTTTTTTTTGCTTAATCCCTTTACCTTATTTCATGCAGCCCTCCAACCTTCCTCCCCTCTGACAGCTGTCAGTCTGTTCCTTGGGTTCATGCCTCTGTTTCTATTTTGTTTGTCATTTTATTTTGTTCATTGGATTCCACAAATAAATGAGGTCATATGATATTTGTCTTTCTCTAACTGGCTTATTTCACTTAACATACTAATCTCCAGGTCCATCCATGCTGTCGCAAAAGGTAAGATTTCTTTCTTTTTTTTAACTGCCATGTAGTATCATGTAAATGTACCATAGCTTTTTTAATCCACTCATGTACTGATGAACACTTAGGCTGTTTCCAGATCTTAGCTATTTTAAATAGTGCTGCTATGAACACAGCGGTGAATATATTCTTTTGTATTAGTGTTGTGGGTTTCTTAGGATATAGTCCCAGAAGTGGGATCACTGGATCATAAAGCAGTTATCATTTTTAATTTTTTGAAGAGTCTCCATACTGTTTTCCACAGTGGCTGCACCAGTCTGCACCTCCACCCACAGTGCACAAGCTTCCCTTTCTCCACATCTTCGCCAATACTTGTTGTCGGTTGATTTATTAATGATAGCCATTATGACAGGTGTGAGATGGGATCTCACTGAGGTGTTAACTTGCAATTCTCTGATGATTAGTGACGTTGGGCATTTTTTCATATGTCTATTGGCTGTCTGTATGTCCTCTTTGAAGAAATGTCGATTCATATCCTTGACCCACTTTTTAAATTGGGTTATTTTACTGTCTTCCTTGTGTTGAGCTGTATAAGTTCTTCATATATTTTTGAAATTAACCCTTTATTAGATGTGTCACTGGTGAGGTACGTTCTGCCATGCAGTGGGCTGCTTTTTCATTTGGTTGATAGCTTCTTTTGCTATACAAAAGCTTTTTAGTTTCATGTAATCCTATTTGCTTATTTTTTCCTTGTCCAAGGAGATATATAGGCAAAAAAATTGCTATGAGAAATATCTGAGATTTTACTGCCTATGTTTTCTTCTATGATTTTTATGGTTTTGTGACTTACATAGCAGTTTTCTATCCATTTTGAGTTTGTTCTTATTCATGGTGTAAGCTGGTGTTCTAGTTCAATTTTTTTTTACATGTACGGGTTCCCAACACCATTTATGGAAAAGACTGTCTTTACTCCACTATACACTCTTGTGTCCTTTGTCAAGTATTAATTGACCATAAAGGCGTGTGATCAACTTATTCAGGATCATTATACATACTTGGAATATTACAATAGTTATTGATAATATGCATTGATGCTTTGCAGAGTGCTCAGTAGTACTGAACAGAGCATGCAGATCCCTCTCTGGATCGAGTACACGTTTTACTTGGGGAGACATTTGCTGAGATCTAAAGAAACAGAATTAGGAAAGATCACAAAGAACAAAGATGTGTCATTACAGACCCAGGCAAAGATCATCCACACCCTCATACAATTGCTATGCATAAATGCAAAAGCTGGATGGTGAGGAAAACTAATAGGAAAAAACCGATTAATTTGAAATGTGTTGTTAGAGAAGAACTCTATGAATACCCTGGACCATCAGAAAGATGGACAATTGTGGTCCTAGAGCAAATTAAGCCTGAAACATGCCTGGAGGCAAAAATAACAAAACTGAAGCTGTCCTACTTTGAGCACAGCATGAGAAGGCAGGGTTCTTTGCAGAAAACAATGTTGCTAGGAAAATAGAAGGCAGCAAGAAAAAAGAAAGACCAAATATGAGCTGGACTGACTCCATAAAAGAAGCCACAGGCAGGAGTCTACAGGAGTGTGCAGGGCCGTTCGTTGAAGCCAGGACCCTGTGGACATCACTCATTCACAGGTTCAGCCGAAGCTGGAGCCAACTCAATAGTATGTAACAAAGAAAAAGCTTGTTATGCAAAAGTGTGCATATTCCTCACAGAGACCAAATGTTCAAAGGCCGATGTGCGAGCAGGTAACCGCTTGGCCCTGTTCAAGAAGCTTAGCAGAGAGTGTCATAAGGTGATGCTGATGAGGAAGGCAGAGATCAGATTGTGAAGGCCCCACAAGTTCCTGGGAGAGGGTTAGCGTTTTATTCTAAATGTGGGGAGAAGTTACTGAAGTGTGTTAAGCAGGAGGATAACACATTCTGAATTACGTTTTAAAAAGATCTCTCTGGCTGTTACAACTTCTGAATTCATGAATAAGGTGACTACATGTGCAGGACAGCCCAAGACAGTCCTAGTTTGTGCCTGCTGTCCTGCTGTAACTGGACTTCTGCAATGACTCCAGGTGAGAGTCAGAATACGCAAATAAATTGATGCATAATCAAACAAACTTCAAAAACTGAAAAAAGAGCCAGGCAGCTCAGTTGGTTGGAGCATCCTCCTGTACACCAAAAGGCCGCAGGTTCAATTTCTGGTCAGGGCACATACCTACGTTGTGGGTTCAACCCCTGGTTGGGGCACCTATGGGAGGCAAGTGATTGATACTTCTCTCTCAAACGAGTATTTCTCTTTCCCTCCCCTTTCCTCTCTAAAATCAATTTAAAAAAATATCCTTGGGTGAGGATTAAAAAAGAATGAAGGCCCCCCCACCTTGTTTTATCCGGCCCGGCACCTTGTTTCTACCCGGCAGCAGTGCTGAGCTCTTGCTTAACTGTTAAGGAGTAGCTACATTTATACAGTCCTAAAATTACATTCGGCCCTTTGAAGGCAACTGTGAGGCTGACATGGCCCCCGATGAAAATGAGTTTGACACCCTAACCCATATTCCTTAACTTGAGCACAAGCTGCCTTGGTGACATGACATCTGTTTCACATTGCCCTAAACTTTTATCCACTTCATATATTGGGATTTAACTGTTTACAGCTAATTTTTCTAATGAGACTAAGAGCTACTCAAAGACACAAAGCATGTTTTCTATTTTTTATATTTCCAATTTTGCCACACCACTCTCTTGTCTAGCCGGTGCTTGGTACTGTGCTATGCTATGCACGTTCCTAATGTTTACTGATAATATAGAAAACAAATTTGGATTATGCCACTGTTATGTTACAGTCCTCCAGTGATACAAAATTTTCAGAATGTTAAAAGTCTGCCAGGTAGAAAAATTTAGAATAGTCAAAACAGAACTAAGGGGAAAAGTCTAGGAAAAACATAAATGTCAGTGAGGTGTGCTGATGGGAAAAATCAACATAACTTAAAATTTCTGGATAAAAAAACTATGTGCAGGTACTTACAAAAAATGTTATATTATGGACAACTCACAGTAGTCTTAAAGGAGAATCTTATTTTGTATTTACATTTGAATTTCAAAAGAACTACTTTGAATTGCTACTTGATTGATAAGTGAAAACAGATTCTTTTATGACTTCAGCTATAAAAGCTTATAGTTTATCAGTTCCCTCTCCACCCTGCAATTACCTACAGGAAGAGATTGCCCATGGGTTCTATTTTATGAGTTTTATAGGGACACATTCACCCCAAATTACATACTATGAATTCCTGGAAAATTCTACAAACTGAAGAAAAGAAAATGCTTCCTTTGGATCAAAGACATTTTATGTGAACTCATGAATTTATCCATAAACAAGCTGTCCCCAATATTATGCTAAAATGTGAAAAATGTATTTTACATAAATATATGGATAGAATATATTCTACTAATGTGTAATAATGCAATATGCAGCAATCTTACGAACCTACAGAGTGGGCTAAATAATGAGAACAACCTAACAACTCAAATGTGGTGGAATAGGAACAGATAACCCTGAAGTCTGATAGTCTCGGAATGAAATTACATTTGTAGAAGTCAGTAAGTACATTTATAAATAATGTCATTGTTAAGGGCGAGCAATATCACGAACATCTCAGATATATTTTCAGAATAACAAAACACTCTAAAACACATTACAGTTTATTAATGATGAAAAATTATGTGACAAAAATTTACCTATTAAGCCCTTAGAAAACCTAGAAGAAGTGTAACTGCCAGAATGAATGAATTAATGGCTTGTAAATTGCTTGGTCTTACAATGAGAAAGAATAATAAATCAACATTTAAATTTCCAATCAAACTAGGACATTTGACCCCCTAATAATTAATGCAGCCCCTGGACGGACGCGGTCCGTAGGCGAGTGTCCCAGGAGGCAACCTGGGCGCTGTTCCAGCCTGTTGTGGGAGATGCATAGGCTTCTGTGGAAGGGCAAGTTGTAGTTTTATAAACTGCCAAAAAATCTATTTGTTAAAAGAATACTGTTCTTATTAGTGGGGGTTGTAGAATCACTTAATAAAATAAAAAGGAAGACGTAACATTAGTCAGTGTGACAGTTTTGGAACTGAAGAAGCTTTACAAAAACGGATGACTGACGACAACAGGCCACACTGATGCTCGATCTGAATTTTACTGTATCTGTTTGCACTGGAAAACATTCAAAAACAATTCTCGGCAAATCATAGTTCTTTGTAATATTCAGCATGGTGTACGGTGTTTTAATTCCACCAGACAACAGGGAAAGCTATGGGAACTGCTGTGCATATGGTTGTAATTAAAGGGCAGGTATGTTTTAACTTTATTCCTCATGTGATAATCTCAAATAAGAAAAGATCAAACACGTGAGGGAAGACTTCCTTATGCTAGTTACTATTTCTTTGATATGCAAATGCGTCCTTCATTTAAGGTAAATATGAGACTCAGGCTAGTATCGACTTAACTATTAACTAACTTTTACACCAGTTTTTCAGGGTTCAGACAGTGACCTTTGATTAATCTGAGTCTGATATTATCCTTAACTTGCTGTAGACTACAAGCAGGTGCAGCAACTAGTTCTTAAAGTGGCATGGTCTAATTATTTTCACATAATCTAATGTTATGATTGTCTAATGTTCTATTTGCTTTTCCTACAATACTAAAATGTCTGAGGGAATACCATTCAGGACAAAAATCAGTGAAAAGGAAGCCACACATTTACCCATTAATTCTGAACTAGGACATCAGGTATAAACAAAAGAAACGGTAATACACAAGCAGGCAAAACAAGCTGCCTATATAACAGAATAACTACTGATACCCAATGTTTCTCCTGAACCACTAAATATTAGAAGCCAAAGATGACAAATTTCTGCAATGCTTTGAGAGGAAAAGGTTATATCCAAATAATTAAAAACACTGGCAAGCTGTCTTATGCAAAGACAACTAAGAGATATTTTAAAATATGTAGACTCAAATAATGTACCTCTTTCAATTTATATTTCTTAAAAATATAACTTGAAACTGTACTTTTAGATATAAACTAGGCTAAGAACTCAGAATGCAAAAAAAAATGAGGAGTAACTATAGCTAGTAAAGAAGAAAGGTTTGCTTCTTTTTGATGGAGGGGGTAGTGCCATGTGGGGATATTTTTTTTAATTCCTATCAAAGGCACCTTAAAAACAGATATGATATTATTTATATCGGAAAGAAAAATTTCCAAACATAAATATTAAAGTGCATATAATAATTTTTTTAAAGTTAATTAAAAAGAGAACGAGAGAAAATACAGAACAAAGATACACAGGCAGTTTATGTCAGGGCAACCTATATTTTCTTAAGGAATACTCCATCCTATGACAGCGCCACAGAATCAAACTATCCTCTGCAACCACATGTTCACTGAAAAGTTCACTCTAACTTGGAATCTAAGACACAAGTCTTTCCCTGTTACAGAGGTTTGAAGAAGTCTCTTTTCCGACACCTGATGCATAGTTGCAGCTAGTATCGTGCACCCCCCTAGACCCAAGACATTCGTGGTGATACTTAGAGCAGAAGGGAACTGGGATGCTAGTGTGTAGAGAGAAGTGAGCTGGAAATTGCTGGTGAGGTACAAAGTCAAGAAGTCATTTGGGGCCCCAGCCTCAGCCATTCTGAAATCCTAGCCAACTCCCTTTCTATTTTTTTCTCAGACTCCAGGAATATCTCTTGTTTTCAGGCCAACCTAGTACAAAAAGTTTGAACTTACAAATATCCCACCTTAAATTTTTTAGACAATCCTGTCTGGTGTGGCTTAGTGGATTGAGCACTGGCCTATGAACCAAAGGGTTGCAGGTTTGATTCCTAGTCAGCGCACATGCCTGGGTTGCGGGCCATGTCCCCAGTAGGGGGTCACACCAGAGAAAACCACATACTGATGAGAGTTTCCCTCCCTTCCCCTCTCTCTAAAAATTAAAATATTTTTAAAAACTTTTAAGGCAAGCTTTTCCCCATTTCTTCCATCTCTAAATATTGTCTTCTCTTAATCCCTTTAAAGAAAATGAGAGCATATAGATGCAAAAGATGGAAACTAGGTAAAATTGTATTTTCTGTGAAAATCAGACTTTATCTTCCAGGACACTGAGTAATGAACGCCCCTTTGATTCTATTTAGAGGTTATGGAGAAAGGGCGAAAGGTAGTGGTCAGTAAGCGGGGGACTGGGGAGGACAGGGGTAGCAGAATATACATAGTTTGTAGCAAAGAGAGAGAGGAGAAGAGCTTTAAAAAATGTAAAAAGGAAACTTGGCTCAAGTCAAAACCTGGAGAACTGAGTGTCTAGGGAGTGCCTGTATAAACCAAGTACATTAAAACTTAGTGACTGCACACAGTAGAAATGTTATTAATATAATAGAAACTAACATTTATACTCTAAATGGGAAAAACAATCAAAAGACCAACAGTACCTAAACTATTATTATTAGATATTGCTCCTAATTCATTGGAGTTATTTTCAGATCACTACTGTAAATGTTAATACCATTATTTCTCATGAGTTCATGATGATTCGGTTCTATTATTTTACCACTTAATTAACATGGGAATCTATAATCAGCCTACACACAAAAAACTCTACCAGGAGGCACTTTTCTAAGTTCCAGAATGTACAACAATCCCTCCAGAAATGGCAACACCGGTGCCACTGGAATGCCTGCAGGAGTAACACAAATTTCAAAAGTATCCAATTTTGCTTTCAAAAAGCAAAATAATCCAATGAGTATATGATTCAAATACATGAAAATAATTTATTTTCCATAACTGCTAATCTTGAATTTTAAGTATTAAAGAATAAAACGTACCTAAGGCTATGGCTACTAAAGGATAATTGGAACACACACGACAGCCAACTATTTCTTAATATTACACTGACGATTAGTTCCTCAAACAACAGTCTTTACCGCAGCTCCACATATTACTAAGTCATCAAACGTGTTGAATTACTCATATGGAGGATTTATCGCAGATAGAAATTGGAGTCAATCTGCCTTTGAGAAAAATATTGTCAATAAAATTCAAATACAATAGAATATTGTCCTAGAAAAAGATATTAGATATTACCAAATTTTTCTAGCAGCAGGAAATGATGAGTTGTATGAAGTACTTAATGAATAGAAAGGACAAGAAACAAGATTATGCTTTGTGAAGAGGAAGATATACTCTACATCATGATAAATCTTTCAAGTAGGAAATACCAACTGGTATATATTTCATGTAAATATTATATTCATGGACAAAATTTAATCATTTTCTTTCTATATCATCTTGATAATTATTTTTAATATACTGAGTGATACTGCAACTGTTAAATGCCTTTTGTTGCCTGGTAGTAATATAAGAAGGATAAAAGAAAAGTTTTCACTTGGATAATAACAAAGCCCAGTAATCTGCAAGAAAACGAAAGCATAATGGCCTTCTTCCACTGTTGCAAAATATTCACTTTAAAGGAGGCTAGTGCACAAAATAACACTCATTTTAGAAAGGGTGTAAATTAATTTGCATAGAGATTTACATTACTTTGTCAAAAGTATGAGGTATTTTTAAATTAAAAACCATTCTGTTTATAACATAATATTAACAAGTACCTATAAAAATGATACAGATGTTATTTTTTTACACCTTGGCAAAAATTAGTAAATTTTCTTCATCAACTAGAAAACATGAGGTTCATTTTCTTGAAGGGATATAAATTTCCGATAAAAGAGAGGTGACAAGAGTTCTACAATGTCATGACTATAACCAGGACCGCTGTGTAGCTCCTGACCAGTTTTAACAAAGCAGAAATACATTGCCTTACCATTGGTGCTGCATCTACGTGATGGTTATGAGGCATTCTTTCTGTGCTGATAATTCCTGTGAAAAGACAAGACTGTAAATATTGGCTTATTATATCTGTTCATTTTATTTTGAAAACATTTATGTCAGTAAGACATGACTCCTACAGCTTACAAGAAGAAAAGCATCGCTTGCATGGCAGGGTCCTTTAAAGTTGTATCATGGATTCGACGGTCACAAACATCTGGGGAGTTCAGCTAAGAGACTGGACTTCAGGTGAGACAGGCCAGTTTCCCCATTCCAGTGGCCTTCAGCAATAGAGCAAAATGTGTCCACATCCCGCTGTCAGCTCAGAAATTATACAGACGCCATTATCTCTACTCTGCTGCATTTCTTCCTTGAAAGTTTATTTCTGACTCAAGGTCATCAAGTTTTCATAAAGAAATATCACAAAGGCTAGAAGAAATCACTTCCTTATTTTCTAAAAAATAATAAATAAATCTATTTGAATTTCTCTTTGATCTGACTTCCTACTATGACACATTGTATTATTTATTCAGTCACCATGGAATATCTGGAAAATTAAAATTCCCTTTGATTCTCCCCTTTAAAATGATAACAATGACTGATAAACTTGAGAAAAATCCTTTTATCGTGTGAGGATTTATGATAAACTTGAGAAAAATCCTTTTATCGTGTGAGGATTTATTTTTTCGTTCCCAATGTTCTTTACTCCATTTCCTTGTAATAAATAGCTCCTAAGGATATAAGACACTGCATCTCATCTGCAAAGATACTGGTTCAAAGTCAAGCTCTAGTTAAAAATGAGCACAGGTGTGGGTCTCATTTACTTGACAATCTGTCCATCAGCAAACCAGTGAGTTAGGATCTTAGAATAGTTTGTTCAAATAATCCTAAAGGCTCTCACAGTCAGGGATGGTTAGAAGTGAGACTGCAGTGTACTGTTAGGGGCAATTAGCAAAATTCCTAGTTGAAACAAAATATTAGTTCTTCTTATTCACAGGCATTTAACTTATTTTTCTTAAGGTATGATTGGGATTAACACAAAACAATCACTTTTTGTCACTTTGCAAGAGTATATGCAAAATAAACAAAGTACAAAAATAAACAAAGTACCATGAAGCATGATTAAAGAATTTTTGTTTCATTAAAAATTTTTTTTCTCAACATCTATTACTAGCCAGTGCAGTATAAAGGACAATACCACCTTTATTTAATCAACTAATATGTATTGAGTGGCTACGTGGCACTCAGTAATAAAAGATAAATTATAAAGGATAAATTATGATTTCTGACCTCAAGAGTCCATGAAAAAAAGATATCCTTTTTTGAAGAAGCACCACAGAGCAAATAAACAGTTTTGTATTAAGTTTAATAATAATTTTTAAAGTAATTTTGACACATTGTATTCATATAGTAACACTGGCCTTGAATTTAAAAGCATTTTTTAAAAACCTGAGTAAAATATATTGTAAAATATTCAAATAATGCCAATTTTTTCTATTTAAAGTGAAATTTTAATTAAAATTTTTTTAAATGTTCGAATACAGTTGTCTCCATTTTCCCACCACCACTTCCCCCCACCCTACTCAAATAATGCCAATTCTTAATGCAAGATTTTAATAATATTGAAGTACATATAGAACAAATGGTGAAATCTTCTCTTCCCTAGCCCCACATTCCCACAACTCTCCCTAGCTGCGACCACTAGGACCGGTCTGGCGTGACACCTGTGTCCTCACTACTGTCATCTGCTGTAGGGTTTACCTAGACCAATTACTGATTTTAAAGTTCTTGTCAATTACAAGCAACTTCAAAATGATGGAAATTAAACAAAAAGAATCCCCCAAAATCTATATCTTCAGTTTATAAAATTAGAAAATAACTACATAATTAACAGTTCTGATTTTGGGATGTGTTAAAAATATAAGTTTTAGAAGTGGGTTATCCAAAGACGTAATCTTAGTTTTAATTCCTAGTTTTAAATAATATCATTTGGAAATACAATCATACATGTTTATCCAAACTTTCAGTGAAGAATATACAGAAAGTTATGTATAAGATAAAATATCCCTAAATGGTGCTATTCTATGTAAATTTTACCTAAATAATCTATGTTGATCTATATTTGTACCTTATTTCACCTTTATTAAGGTGAAAGCTCATAATAAGTAGCTTGCAGTAGGGGCTATTTTTGTGTGTCAGCTTGGCTAGGCCACAGTACCCAGATATATGGCCAAACATCCCACATGTTCCTAGGAAGGTATTTTCTGGATGGTGTTAATATTTACATCAATAGACTTCAAGTAAAGTATATTATGCTCCCTACTGTGGATAGGTCTCATCCGAGCAGATGAAGGCCTCAAGAAATACTGACCTCTCTGAAAAAGAGGGACTTTTGTCATTAGACTGCTTTTGAACTTGATCTGTAACTCTTCCCTAAGTTTCCGGCCTGCCAACCTGCCTGAAAATTTTGGACTTCCCAGCCTCCATAATCATGTGAACGAATTCCTTAAAATAAATCTATCTATATGCACACTGTACTGGTTCTCTTTTCCTGCAGAACACTGACTAATACACTTACTTTATGGGAAACATTAAGTAAAATGTTATTTGCAATGTTTATATTCTAAGTTAAATATTTGTTCTCTAACTATATTAGTGATGTAGAAATGTAGTTAAAATATACAATTTATGATGGAGTATTTTAAAATTAGAATACCTCAAAATGAACTTAAGAAAATACAACATCTATAGAGTTAATGAATCTATCAATAAATTTTTAAAAGTATAAAATCAATGTGTCAATAAATATTTACTGCTAAATTGTCTAGTCTGATAATCTCTGCTTTTTAATGCTTGGATTATTCACATTTGATGCGAGTGTTTCTAATTTTTACTAATGTTTTAATTGTGCTATAAACACATTATTATTTATCCGAATGAATATCTGAAAATTCCCTCCAAATGCCATATTTACCAATATATCTTTGTTCCACACCAAAAAACTTTAAGAAGGCTTTTATTTCTCTATTCTTTTATGCAAATTTATACAGTTAAATTTAAATGGATGGAAATACATAGGAATTTGTATAAGTGCTAAGTATAAAGTTATTTATTTATTTATTTTTACAGAGAGGAGAAGGGAAAGAGAAGGAGAGAAACATCAATCAGTGGTTATGTTTTGCATGTCCCCTACTGGGAACCTGGCCCACAACCTAGGCATGTGGCTGAGTGGGAATTGAACCAGCAACCCTATGGCTTGCTGGCAAGCACTCAGTCCACTGAGATACTTCAGCCAGGGCAGAGGATAACATTTTTTACTGTATCTGAGTTCCTGGTGTGTTGGGCAAGGGGTGTTAAGGTAGGAGGGCTTTGTTCTCCTTGGCGCTGAACAAAGACCTGTGCAGGGAAAACAAGATTCTTCCAAAAGAGTAGACAGAAAATGTTTTTTTCAGAGTTCACTGAGGGCTCTAACTAGCAGAAGCTCTAAGTCCTCTGGGGAGCTGGGTGTACCTGTCAGTTCAGTGTCTGTAGTACAACAAGGGCCTGGCAGAGAGCCTATGGACCACACTGGACGTCCACGCGCAGTCACTGCGAGATGGCTGCAACGTGAAACTGCTAAGACTTGAAGGGCAGAAGCCTATTCCTGTGTCTCCACAGAAGGGTGACTAGGTTTTTCTTTTTTTGTTTTTTTGCAACAGCTTATGCCTCCCTCATAATAGCTGGAACCGCAAACCCTGAGCATGCAAACAAAACTAACAAGTCTCATGAGGAGTTTTAGTAGCCTGAAAAAGACCAAAGACAATAATAGAAAAATTAGGTATGTTAAAATAGAACAAAACAAATGAAACTCAGCAACTATGAAGAATTTGAGGATAATTAATTAACAAACTACAAAGGTACCCTCATTTGAAAAGGAGAATACATGGCGTACGGGAAGCAGTGACCAGAGGGGAGGGGGGAGGGAATTTCAGGGTAAAGGGGGAGGGTGTGCAGGAACCAGTATGAAGGACACAGGGGCAATAACAACGGGGGGTGGGGGCTGGAAACGGCAGGGAGGTGGGGAGGCCTGGGGGGTGGGATGGGATGGGAGTAAAAGACAGAAACTGTACTCGATTAAAAACAAAAGAAGATGGGTGGCATTCCCAAGGTCACGCAACCAAGGAGCAGCAGCAGCAGGACTGAAACCCGCACATCCAAGTCACAAAACCTTCCGGACTCATTCATGAGTTTGTTTAGTCCCTGTGGTCAGGACCTAATTTTATTCATCTTTTTTCCACAGTACCTAGGCCAAATGCTTCGAACACAGAAAGTCCTCAAGAGTTGACTCAAACACTGACTGAACGAATGTAATCTATGGCATACCCATCCACGCAGTGTTAACAGATTACATTAATCACCGGAATATTTGAGTTAAATGTTCTGGGACTGATTCCAAAAATGTTAATTTACTGCTTCCTTTGGTAACATTTTTAAATTTAATATAAAGTTGAAATATATTACTTAAAAATTTTCCTAATTTTCCAGATATTAACACACTCTAGAGAAGGTAGTGGAAGAAACTTTATGCTTCTTGGAAGATGCTTTTAGGTATTTCATTTTGTAGGAGATCAGAACGTGACATTTTAGCCCATCACTACTTGACCGATCTGAACAGCTGAATTACATATATTTTTAGTTTCCCTAAACTCTACCAACCTTCAACTCAGGATCATGATCAAAGGAAAGAGAGAACAAAGATGATCAGATTTACTGCAGAAGCAAAAACAGAGAGAAATATGTGCCAAGTTCTAAAGCCAGAACACACATCCAGCTATCTTACTTATCATCACCAAATGTTTATGGCTATCCACTAAGCACAAGGCACTGTGGTAGGCAGGAGAACTTTGACCTCCCCTTTCATTATACCATTTTAAGAGGTTTTTGCCTGAAGTAATACTATAACCATGCACCCTATTTGAGTTTTGGAAATCGCCACAAATCTTTATATAGGGCAGAGAGAGAATTATGCTTCAATTATTTATGGCCAGGAAAAAATAAAGAAGTATTTCCGTGGAAATACTTCTACTGAATTCAGTAGTATTTCAGTGGAGTTTTAGTTTTTTTTCCCTTTCTTCTTCTTTTTATTGTTATTCTCTTACAGTTGTCCCAAATTTCCCCCTTTGCCCTCCTCCACCCAGCCCACCCCCACCTCCAGTCAATCCCTACACCTTGTCCACGTCCATGGGTCATTCATACACGTTCTTTGACTAGTCTCTTCCCTTTCTTTCCACTGTTATCCCCCTTCCCCCATCAGTCTGTTCCATTTCCATATCTCTAATATCTTTAGTTCTATTTTGCTCCTTAGTTTATCTTGTTTATTAGATTCCTCTTACAAGTGAGATTATATGTTACTTGCCTTTCATCGACTGGCTTATTTCACTTAGCATAACATTCTCTCCAGTTCCATCCATGCTGTCACAAATGGTAGGAGTTCCTTCCTTTGTTCTGCTGTGAAGTATTCCATTGAGTAAATGTACCACAGGTTTTTGATCTGTTCATTTACTGACGGGCACTTAGGTTGCTTCCAGCACTTGGCTATTATAAATTGTGCTGCTATCTGATAGGTTGGCTATATCATCATTGCTTAATTCTTTTCCTAGAGTTTTGTTCTCTTCTTTCATTAGGGCCATATTTTTTTGTCTTGGCCCACCTGTTATGCAGTAAGGGGCAGAGCCTTAGGTATTTGCCAGGGCAGGGTAACCCACGTTGCTGTGTTGTGGCACTGTATGCAGGGGGAGGGGTCCAAGAGGAAACAATGCTGCTTGCTGGGCTCTTGACAGGCTTTCAGTCACTTCCCCCACTACCCACAAGCAAATTGGGCCCTTCTGGCCCTGATTCCCAGGTGGGTGGGGTTGTGTATGTTCTAGGATCCTATGGATCTCCAACAAACTCTCCTGTGAGGCTTGGAGTTTCTCCTACAGCAGCAACCCCCACAGGTTTTTACAGCCAGAGGTATTGAGGCTTGTTTCCTGTGTTGGAATCCTGGGTTGCACAGTTCGTCTCACTCTCCAGTTGTTCCCTTGGCTTACATGCATACAAATGTGGGACCACCTGGTCTACCAGCTGCCACCTCACCAGGCTGGTCTACCGCCTTGCCATGTATCCTCTCTGCTCCAGCTGCCCGCCTCCACCCCTTCCACCAGTTTGGATGAATGTTTCTTCTTTAAATCCTTGGTTGTTGGACTCTCATACAGTTTGATGTTCTGGCAGCACTGGTTATTTTTTGTTTTTAAATTGGCCATTGTCTTTCCATTATGCAAGTAAGCAAAATGTATCTACCTACACCTCCATCTTTGCCAGAAGTCCTTGTTAAAAAAAAAAAAACTGCATACAATATTAGTATTTGATAAGCTCTAACAGGAAACTGAAGTCAGTTCAAAACACGTCCTTTGTGATACGCTCTATTCAGTTGGAAGACAGTCAGGTATGCTTTGGATAAAACTGTGCCACACATTACACAGACAAGGCAAAAATACTTAAATTCTGTGTGTTTAATCCTTAAAATATAATTTAGTATCTATGAGTCTTTACATGAATTATTAGTTATTTTAACAATAATGTTATACAGTACCTTGAAAATCACAAGCACAGGTGCAAAAAAAGGATATAGTATAATTCAGGCATTTCTTTTTTATTCAAATATGTCATTGCAATGAAGAATTAGACAAAGGCATATAGCATAAAACATACTTCTTGTAATTACTTACATGCTCAATTTTTTTTTTTACTTTTTGAGTAGCAAACATACAAGATGTAACCTCAGTCATCCTAATGCTTCTTAGTCTCTTGGCTTCTTTTCATTCAATAGCCTCTTCCAGCTTATCTCCTTAACTTCTGTAAATTCAAAGACTATACATATGCCACTGACTCCTTAACCTATATTTAATGCTCCAAGCTTTGTTTCAAAGTCAAGTTCCTAGCTCAGGGCTGATGCATAGTAGGATAGTTAATAAGTGAGTTTCAAAAGAATGAACAAGTTATTAGATATATCACTCCAGATGTCTTCCAGGCATCTCAAACTCAGTATATCCAAAAAATAAAGTTCATTAACTTTTCCCCAATATTCCTATATTTTCCCATTTTTAATAGATTGCCATCCACTCATCCACTGAAATTCAAAGCCTTAGTTACTCTCAAATTCCATTTCTTTATCCCTTACCACTCACATATTTCTACTTTCTTCCTTCAGTCCTGTTCTCCCACCTCAATTATTAAAATCACCTTTTAACTGGGTTTCCTCATTGGAATGTCCTAACATCTCTTAGGATTATTAGTCTTCACATATGATAACAATTAGTTTAAACATTGCCTTCTCTATGAGGAATTATTTGTCACTACATCATATATACTCTGCAGAACACTTTGTTCATTTTTCTTAATATGGCAAGTATCAAATTGTACAATCCCACCTACATCCCCCTTTTAAAAGTATGTCTCTAGGGAATGCTGCCAATGCTGGGGATGGGCGGTGTTCTGCACTTCATTTACACAAGGTTCTGTGCAATCTAGGCCCTTGCTATCCCTCTGGCCTCAGTGGGGGAGAGAAGTACTTTCCCCCTCATTCCCTCCACTCTAGTCATACCGGCCTCTTTGCTGCTCAAAATGCACATCAAGCAAGCATGCTCCTAACTTAGGATCTTGGTTAGGAATAACATGGTTTTCTTTCTCCTTCAAAATTCTGCTCATGTCAGCCCCTTTGTGAAGCATTCCTTGACCATCATATTTAAAACAACAACGTAACCCCACTCCCCAGTTCATTTTATCTCTTTTCCCTTCTTTGCTTGTCTTTTATTCCATATTTGTTTGCTTACTGTCTGTCTCTCTTCACTGGATGGTAAGCTGAACAAGAACACAGATTTTTACCTGTTCTGTTCACAGATAACATTCATGTAACACCTCTAATAGTACCTGGGACAAAGTAAGGACTCACTGGGTACTTATTGAATGTATGAATGAATCTTGCTTTCTCAATATCTGCATAAACAGGAATGAAATATCCTTTAGTATTAAAAAAACATAAAAAAAGACAAAGTTAAAGTGAGAAAGGATTTAATAATGGGAAAAGTATTTTTATTACACCAGTATGGTACTGAGACTGTAGGAAGGTAAGAACTGATTTTTTCAGTTCTATCCATAAAAGATGTAATTTAAATTGTAGGGATAGATAATAAATTTCAATTATTAATATAAGCACGATAATTTAGAAAATGGTTTCCATAACTCAAAGCAAAGAGAAGTCATTTAAAAAATATGCTTATCACGCTGTATCAACTTTTTCTCTATAAAAGTTCAATGGATATTGAGAGATACATTAATTTGCCTAACTTCTACACTGTGCATTTATAGCTGCCTTTAACATCAGCTTTTAAAGTGTTTTACTTTCAACTCTTTGTTACATTTTCTCTTGAGAATATACAAATTAAAAAGACAGAGAAATATTAAATATCAAGCCTCATAATGTTACTACAAAAGAAGAAAACAAAAACCAATCTTCCTAAAGCACCCCCACCCCTGAAATTTGTTGATTTTGAACTGGCCAAAATTAAAAACCTTCTTTGCTCAAACAAAATTTAACAGCTGTGAGATGTGAAAGACTTGATTCCTTTCAAAAGCAGGGCAAGTATATACCACACACAGAGTCACTCACACACATTAATGTGAGAAAAAATGGAGTGCTTTATAATTATTCACTCCTTCCCAGAATACCAGCACACCCTCGGGAGGCAGATGTGAAGCATGCAGCATAGTAACCAAGATTATTACGTGACTTGTGACACCACAGACTGCAAGAAAATCCAGATTCCTAGTTCTCTGCTATCATTTGGAGGAGACCTAATTGGACAATACTATTCTGTATCATATAAACAACAAAGAATTCTCAGCAGGGCCATGAAACTGAGTGCATTTTGTAAGGATGATATATTTCATTAGATTTATTCCTTTTTCTGTGCTACCTCAGTGTATGCTTATGGCCTGCTGAACTCAACCCCATTATACTGTAACTGTGCCTTGCAGCTGAATTCTTCAGCTACCCTGGAAGGACTTTTCAGGGTAGTATTTTTCTTCCATTTCTCGAGGGCTTGGCCAATCCCTATCACACAGTAGGTTCTCCACAAACAATAAATGACAAACTGTAAAAAGTTTTTATTTTTTAAAGTGGCTAATAGTTTTTCTTAGGGTGCTTCCTCTAAAATATAATATTTTTGGTTCTGCTAAAAAATGGATATTACTCAAAAATTATTCTCAACTTTTATTCTTTGTAAAATTATAGTTCATTTTATAGTAGAAAGAGTTGAGAGGAAAAAGTTGCTTAAAAGTAGAACAATATTCTACTTTTTACTTAATAAGCATTTACAATGCAGAAGTGTCTTAAATTATTTTGAAAAATGACCAGTCGCTGCATTTACTCATTTTTTAGTTTCCATATCTGTCACTGACTGCGCTCTCAAAGTCACAGGCAGGTTGCTAGGAAATATACAGAGATGGAGTCTTCACATTTTCATTCAAGGAAGCTTCCTGAAAACACTCATTTAAAATTCTGGAAAATACAAATCAACATTACACAGACACCTCTTTCATTACCACAGGGTCTGGTTCCTAAACCTAATTTCCATCATTAGCTGGCATTTTCAATAAATGATGGATACTCATTTCCAGAAAACATTACCAGTAAATTCTGTGATATCACAGACTGTTCACTATCCAGACCAAACTGACTAAACCACAAAATGCAAAAGCATGCACTTACTAGTCTGAGGGAAAACTTGGGGCTACTCTGAGTTTTAGAAAAGTATAACCTGAGTATGAGTAAATGAGAACTTAATTTACACAGCCCTTTTCTTCTGCACTTCCAGGGTCTTCCTATGAGTTTCTAGGGCCTTCAGTAGACACAAACCAAAATGTTTAGAAACTAAAGTGTTTCCTGTAATTGATTTTATTTTTTTAAAAATTACTTTTTTATGAAGAAACAGAAATTATGAAGGAAACAAAAATTATTATATTTATGATATAAATGGTATTTTATATTTTCTCCTTGAGAGGGGGGGAAACTTTAAGGGGCTGCTTCTTTGGTTCTTAGCAGTGCCTACCCCAAGCAAAATTAGTAAATACAAAATGATTACCAGTTTTTAAAACTTATTATTTTTCACAGAATCCTAGAACATAAAAGCTAGAATGGAAGGTGATCTGAAATATGCAAAATGTTAATGTTCAGTTATATAAAGGGAAGAAATAAATATGATAAATATGGACTAAATTTGACCTTTTATTTTAAATATAAATTAAAACATTTTTCATTATTAGAGATATGAACATTTTCATAAGCAGATATATTCCTTACAATATTGAAAAACTAAAAGTAACCATAATATTTGGCTACTGAAGAAAGCTTTCAACATTATGGAATACTGATTTCTTTCCAGACCATATATTATAAATTTTATAATCAGAAAAAATTATGGAAGAATGTGCTTTAAAAATTACGTATTTGGAACTATACCTTACACTAATTTTTTTTATGCCCAATTGTCTTAAAAATTAAAAACTTGCCAATTTCAGTTTGAGATTATAAAGATAGTAAAATGCATCATATCGTTAATGCATCCATTTACTAAAATGCATCATTTACTAAATAAAAGTAAATGTAGTCTTATTCTCAAACTATAAAAACAAACAATAAAGGAGTGCTTGTTCAAGAACAATTTAGTCATTTTATAACCCGCTCTCTCACCTTGGCTGCTGCAGCCCTGCGGAGCTGTTCTAATTCTTCCTCTAATCCTCACTTTCAGTGTCCTGACAGTTTCATTTTACCTTGGAGGCTCAGCAGCAAATTCAGAACATTCACTACTTTGACCATGATATAAATTATATAATAAAAACCACTACTGTCTTTTTTGTAAGACTTTTATTTATTTATTTTTAGACAGAGCGGAAGGGAGGGAGAAAGAAGGAGAGAAACATCAATGTGTGGTTGCCTGTCATGTGCCCCTCAACCCAGGCATGTGCCCTGACTGGGAATTGAACCAGCAACCTTTTGGTTCACAGGCCTGCGCTCAATCCACTGAGCCACACCAGCCAGGGAAAAACCACTATTGTCTTGGAAATGTTTAATCAGTATGCCCAGAACTTGTGTTTTGAAAATATACATATATGTACTAAAGCAGGGATCCCCAACCTCTACGCTGCAGACCGATACTGGTCCGGGCCTAGTTAGAAACTGGCATGTGCAGCAAGCAGGAAATGAGCTTGATTGTAATGCACTTGCATCATCCCCAAACCACCTCTCCACCCCATCCTACCTCACTATGTAAAAACTGTCTCCTACAAAACTGGTCCCTGGTGCCAAGAAGGTTGGGGACCACTGTACTGGAAGATTATGGGTATTAACATAAGACATCAACATAAGACATTCACTAAGTTTCAATCTAAGAACATAGTGATTTCTCTTTGTAAAATTTAGTGGAAAGTTGGATTAATTTAAAACAAAGAGTTTCAATAATTAAAATAGAGGGGGTGGAGGGATTGAGCAAAAAGGAAAAAGGACACATGGACAACAGCATGATGATTGCTGGGGTGAGAGGAGTATAAGGGGACTAAATGGTCATGGAAAAAATACAGTAAAGATTAAATTAAAAAAATAATTACTTGGTCAAGATGGAGACTTAGGTAAACACAGCTCTCCTCCTTGCACAACCACAGCAAAAATTATAACCAGGCTACAAAATAAAGTGTCACAAAATTGAGCTCTACGGAAGTTTGACAACCAAGGAATTAAAGAAGCCACATTCATCCAAATGGGCAAGAGGGGCAGAGACACCGAACAGGCAGTCCTACACCCACATGTGGTTGATAAAAATCGGGAGGGATACCTCTGGAGTGAGGGATCTGAGCCCCACACCAGACCACCCAGCCCAGAGTTCCAGCGCCAGGATAAGTCCTCCTAACTTCTGGCCGTAAACCAGTGGAGGTTGAAGAAACTTGGATTATCAGGAGTCTCCTCTTAAAGAGAGGGCTCAGATCCCTCACTTCTGAGGTATCCCTCCCGATTTTTGTCAACTACATGTGGGTGTGGGACTGCCTGTTCAGTGTCTCTGCCCCATAAGGGATGTAGGACTTACACAGACTCACTCTCTCTGGGCTTCAGCACCAGGGCAACACCTGGAGGAGCACCAGTGGCATACAGGGACAAATTGAAGTGTCTGGCACCGCTGAGTGCAGGGAGAGCTTCCTCCTGAACAAAACTCCAGAGGCCAGGCAGCAGCACTGTCCCCTCTGTGATCCCTCTCCCACGTAGAGCCACAGAGCGGTGACACAGGTTGCCCTGCCCTGGCAATTATCTGAAGCACTGCCCCATCCAATTTACAGGTGTGCTTTTCTACACTGGGACATGATACTAAACAGGAAGTCAAAGCATCTCTACATAATACACAGAAACAAGCACAGGGAGGCTGCCAAAATGAGGAGACAAAGAAATATGGCCCAAAACTGAAAGAACAGAACAAAATTCTAGAAGAAGAACTAAACAAAATGGAGATAAGTAATCTATCAGATGCAGAATTCAAAACACTGGTTATTAGGATGCTCAAGGAACTCACTAGGTACTTCAACTGCATAAAAAGACCCAGTCAGAAATGAAGGTTACACTAAGTGAAATACAGAAAAATTTACAGGGAACCAATAGTGGAAGGGATAAAGCTGAGAATCAAATCAATGATTTGGAACATAAGGAAGGAAAAAAAAATTCAATCAGAACAGCAAGAAGAGAAAGGAATAAAAAAAAATGAGGACAGGCTAAGAAGCCTCTGGAACGTCTTCACATGTACCATCATTTGAATCATAGGGGTGGCAGAAGAAGAGGAAGAGCAAGAAATTGAAAACTTATGAAGGAAACAGACATACAGATCCAGGAAGCACAGACAGTCCCAAACAAGATGGACCCAAACAGGACCACACCAAGAAACATCATAATTAAAATGCCACAGGTTAAAGATAAAGAGAATCTTAAAAGCAGCAAGGGAAAAGCAGAGAGTTACCTACAAAGGAGTCCCCTTAAGAATATCAGCTGATTTCTCAAAAGAAACTTGCAGGTGAGAAGGGATGAGCCAGAAGTAACCAAAATTATGAAAAGCAAGGACCTACAACATAGATTACTCTATCCAGCAAAGCTATCACTTAGAATTGAAGGGCAGATAAAGAGCTTCCCAGACAAGATAAAGCTAAAGGATTTCATCATCACCAAGCCATTATTATATGAAATGCTAAAGGGACTTATTTAAGAAAAAGAAGATGATCAAAACTATGAACAATGAATGGCAATAAACACATACCTATTAATAATTGAATCAAAAAAACAAACTAAGTAAACAAGAAGAACAGAAACAGAATTGTGGATACAGAGGGTGTTTTGATGGCTGCCAGATGGGTTGGGGATGTGGAGGAAAGGGTGAGACATGAGGGGACTAAGAAGTATAAATTGGTAGTCACAGAACAGCTACAGGGATGTAAAGTACAGTATAGGAAACAGAGTAGCCAAAGAACTTATATGACCCACAGACTTGAACTAAGTGGGGAGAATGGCTGAGGGAATAGGGGTTACTGGGTGGAGGGAGGCAATAGGGGAATAACTGGGACAACTGGAATAAGATAATCCATAAAATATATTAAAAATAACTAAAATAGTTCTGAAATACTAAAAGATAATGTCTATAATTCTTATTGCATTGTAAGTCTAACACAGGTTAATTTGAAAACGTTCACTTGCAGTAAACTCTCCTATCATCTATTTTCAAATGGCAAGTCACTGATGAAAAAACTTGCTCCAAGTCATAGCATAAGCAACAGAATCTGGATCTAAATTCAGGTGTCTCCAATTGCTTGACTAAGTGCTACTACATCATCGTGTATTGATTTAAATACAAAATTACGAAAATTTTAGAGTATTCAAGTTAATCAGTATTGCTCATTAATAACGTCTGCAAAATTATGAGGATGAAATATGAAATCTCCCATATTATAACTATAACTACGTATGGTGCCAGGTGCAGGTACTGGAAATCAAGGGGAACACTCTGTAAAGGATATGACTGTCTAACCTGTACGCTGTACACCTGAAACCATACAAAACAAAACTGAAAGCAAAAAAAAAGAAGTGGTTGCTAAGGAGATGGGAAAACAGAAGGTGGTGTCCTAGAAACCAGTGTATAAGAAGTAATCAAATGTGTCAAATGCTGACGAAATCAAGCAAAACAAAAAGACTTGACTCTGGGAATTTGCAACGTTAAAGTCACTGGTGAGCTTGAAAACAAGATTATAGATTTGAACAAATTTATGGAAGATGGAAAGTAATTAGAAACATGTGGTTGAAAACATTATGGTAGGCTGCAGCAGATACAGAATCTGTCTGGCAATGAAACTCCCAGGATCTGTGACCACAGATTCAGCATTTTTGGTAGGCGACAAAATAAAATGAACCCCAGGAGAAATAAGTGAAGGTCTGTGTGTAAAAAATAACCCAAACAGGCTGCAGATTCCACATGAAATGGATGCTGTAGGGCATTCACCTCAGATAAAAAACAAATCAGTGGAACTGTCTCTAAAAATATTGGACAAAGCATTTGGGAAGAGTAAAGACTTATAGAGTGGATAATGTTTTCCCTCTTATTCTCATTCTGACAAATAGTTTGACAGCTGGGCTCATTTATCTTGCCTGCTTACCCTAAATATAAACTTCGGGTTAATATGTCTTATCTATGTATACAAAGTTCTCAACAGACTTTCTGGTAAAGTGAACAAAATAGTGAGATTACAGAGCTATTTACGAAACAGAAGGAGAACACCATATTTGTACCCAGTCCTCCATTTTACTTTTTTAATTCTCATGAGAGGACATGTTCATTGATTTGTGCAAGGGGTGGGGGGGAGAGGGAGAGAGAAAGAAAGAGACAGAAACATCAACTGGATGCTTCCCATGTGCACCCCAACCAACTGGGGACTAAACCTGAAACCTAGGTATGTGCCCTAACTGGGGAATTGAATCCACAAGCTTTATGAGAAGAAACCCCCACCTTCTCGTAGAAGCCACCAGACCAGGGCCATTCTTAAAAATAGACATGCCAAGGATCTTCTGAAATAAACAATCCACTGGCATGAAAGAAAACAACAGGATATATAAACAGATAAAATAGCTGAACACAGAGGAAACATCACTTCAGAGAAAAGAGCTTTACGTTCAAATTTAGAAGGATGTAATGACATCCACAAACTGATCCTAGAAAACAGGAACAAACGGGACAAGAAAGAAAATCATCAACAATGAAAAGGATGACTGGTGAAGAGAGATTTAGAACAAAGACATGAGAAGACTCTGAGACTGACTAGTTCGATAAAGGAAATGAGAAGAGTCAAAGATGAATCCAGTTTCCAAGTGAAAGAAGGGTAATGTTATTGTAAGAAGTGAGACAGAGAGTAAAACATAGAGACTTCTTTCAGGAAGCTTAAGCCCACTAAGGGCAGTGATTACATTTCCGTCACATATTATGAAAAAAGTGCTTAGCTTACCTATCCTGCTACACAAGTTTGAGGATGAATGTCTTTTCTGTGATTAGACTTCGTACTCAGAGCCACATATACTACAATAGCACAAGTAAAGTTTTACTGAACTCTCAAAAACTTTACCCTAGTACTTTAAATATAAGATGCTGTATGTAAATAATTTCTATAAATCTTCAAAATATATAACAAATTAAGAAGGTAATATATCAATTGGTAAACATTAGAAAATCTATAAAATACAAATTCAATAATCTAGTGTGTACTTTCGCTATGTTTGCATTAAATCATATAGATTTCTTATCCATTAAATCAATAAGATCTCATTTTAATGACAGTTTATGGCTTTCAGTTGTTTTTTTAATTTTCACTGAACATGAATATAACTATTTCACTTTTAAAATTAATCCACCAGGCAAACGCTGCAACATGCTTTGACAACTAAATTCAGTAGCTCACAAACTAAACATGCCCTCCCGCCACGCAAGTGCAACTGAAAAAGAATAGCTTCAAGTCAATTTTCTGTGCTAAACAGATTGAGGAAAAGGGCTGAAATTTTTAAGGTTCAAACTAAATATACCACATAAATATTATATAAAAGAGCTTCTTACAAAATAAATGCCTAGAAAAGAGCAAATTTAAGCTCATTAAAATCAGCAGATATAAATTAGAAAAGTTTGCATTTATATTCTCCCCTCAGAGAATATTAGGAGAAATTTAGTATCTCAAAGGGGACGTTAATACTCAATGCATATCCCTGTGCATGAGAACAATTCATTAATTATATAAATATTTAATAGTTCATAAAAAGATTTTTAAATTTTAAAATATACAGAATATACTTTATTAATAGCCTTAGAAACACTTTACTAATTCATATGACATTACTCAGGAAATAAAGGGGCTTTTATTCCAAGTGAGCCTAAGTTTTAATCTTTAATAAGTGGATTAACTCAGCTCACTGGAGAATTCTTAGTGAAATTCTGATACTGGTTACTAAAATGGTACCTTACAACTTTAATTTAACAAATATCAATTTCAGAGAATCCAGTTATGAAAGAGCACACACACACAAAAGCTGAACAAATGAAATCTCTGTCTCTGTGGAAGGGAAATATAAAATGGTCATGTTAAAGAAAAAAATCCACATGATCAATGTCTTTTGCTCAGTGTCCAAAAAAATCCAAATAGGAAAAGTGTCTCACCTCCAGGGTTTTTTGTTGATTGGTGTTTATGTGGAACGTCAAAGTTAAAAGTTAAGTGGTTTCTAGTGGATTATTTAAAGTTTGAGATGCTTGTTTAAAAACTTTCCTCTTAAAATTACTTCACCTTAATGTCTTTTTTGGCATGCTTCTCAAACTTCTATATCCATTATTTGCCTCTCTGACATGTTCCTTTTTTTCTATAATAATCACTTAACACATTTTATTAAGTCATGCCTTAAAACAAGATTTCCTCCATTCCTTTGGCCACAATGCAAATTGCCTAATTTCAAACTTTAAAAAAATGGAAAGAATCTCCCATAAAAACTCATGTTTTTGGTCTCACAGTATCTCATGCATTTCGAAGTGTTTAAAATATCTGTCTGATTTTCATGACTCTATGAAGCAGGGAATTTAAATGAAGCTGAAAACGGAGACATGATGCCTAGAGAGACAGTCAGCTACCCAAGGTAACAGCTCTAAGAAGTGCCGACCAGGGCTCAGGCCCAAGTCTTCTGGCCTTGAGACTGAGGGCCACTGCTTTTTCCAGCATAATGTATGAGTCCTGAATTCATATTCAACAAAATCTTGCTTTTAAAAATTGTGTAATAGAAGCCTTATGCTTTTTCAGTTCCATAAAGCACAGTTAAGGACTTTTGTCTACAGAAAATCAGTTAATTCTGTAGTAGATTATCTTTATCTATGGTAGTGAATTAATTCCTTTCGTCCATCCTACTATCTAAACTTGAATCCCAAGGATTGGAAAGAGTATTCAATAAAATTTTTTTTTCAATTAATAGTTTAAAGTTCATTAAGCAATACTAATAGCAAACACTGACAATTCTGATGGGATGAGAAAGTTCTTTGAAGTTCACTTTACCTTCCTTAAAATGGAAACCCCCTTTTAACATCAACTGTGTTTACTGAGAGTTATTCTAATTCCTAATTTTTGCCAAAAAATATTTTTTTCTTTTGAAATACAAGAATCATCTTGTTTCCAGCTTACTTGTAATATCTTCTACAATGGGTTACACAAGGATATCGCGGACTCTGGTGAAATTATGGCCCAAGCAGAATTCATCTTGTTATTTTTTCTCATTTTAAAATATATTTTATTGATTATGCTGTTACAGTTGTCCCATTTTTTTCTCCCCTTTATTCTCCTCTGCCCTGGAAACCCCTTCTACCAGTATTCCCCCACTTTAGTTCATGTCCATGAGTTATACATACAAGTTCTGTGGCTTTTCCATTTCCTATACTATTCTTAACCTCCCCCTGTCTATTTTGTACCTGCCATTTATGCTTCTTATTCCCTGCACCTTTTCCCCAATTCTCACCTCTCCCTGCTGATAACCCTCCATGTGATCTCCATTCCTGTGATTCTGTTCCTGTTTCAGTTGTTTGCTTAGTTTTTGTTTCTTTTTTCGGTTCAGTTGTTGATAGTTATGGGTTTGTTGTCATTTTACTCTTTATATTTTTGATCATTTTTTCTTTACCTAAGTGCCTTTAATATTTCATACAAGGGCTTGGTGATGATGAACTCCTTTAACTTGACCTTGTCTGGGAAGCACTTTATCTGCCCTTCCACTCTAAATAATAGCTTTGCTGAATAGAGTAATATTGGCTGTAGGTCCTTGCCTCTCATGACTTTGAATACTTCTTTCTTTCCAGCCTCTTCTTGCCTGCAAGGTTTCTTCTGAGAAATCAACTGACAGTCTTACTGGAATTCCTTTGTAGGTAACTCTCACCTTTCCTCTGGCTGCTTTTAAGATTCTCTCTTTATCTTCAATCATGGGTAATATAAAGATGATGTGCCTTGGTGTGTTCTTCCTTGGGTCCAACTTCTTTGGGACTCTCTGAGCTTCCTGGACTTCCTGGAAGTCTATTCTCTTTGTCAGTTTGGAAAAGTTCTCCTTCATTATTTTTTCAAAAGTTTTCAATTTCTTGCTCTTTCTCTTCTCCTTCTGGCACCCCTATGATTCAGATGTTAGAACATTTAAAGTTGTCCCAGAGGTTCCTAAGCCTCTCCTCATTTTTTGCATTTGTGTTTCTTCATTCTGTTCCACTTCAATGTTTATTTCTTCCTTCTGATCCACATTGTTGATGTGAGTCCTGGTTTCCTTCCCCTCACTGTTGGTTCCCTGTATATTTTTCTTTATTTCACTTAGCATACCCTTCACTTTTTCCTCTATTTTATGACCAGACTCAACCATTTCCATGAGCATCCTGATTACCAGTGTTCTGAACTCTGAATCTAATGGGTTGGCTCTCTCTTTACTGCTTAGTTCTATTTTTGGAGTTTTGATCTCTTCTTTCATTAGGGTCATATTTTTTTGTCTCAGCCCACCTATTATGTAGTAAGGGGCAGAGCCTTAGATATTCACCAGGGTAGGGCAACCCTCATCATGGCATTGTGGTGCTGTGGGCGAGGGGTCTGAGAGGGAACAATGCCACTTGCTCAGCTCTCGCCCTGCTTTCAGTCACTTCCTCTGCTACCCATAAGCAAATTGGGCTCTTCTGGTGCTGATTCCCAGGTGGGTAGGTTTGTGTATGTTCTAGGGCCCTAGGTTTCTCCAGGGAACTCTCCTGAGAGACTGGGAGTTTCTTCCGCTGACGCAACCCCCACAGGTTTTTACAGTCAGAGGTTTGAGGCTTTATTTCCTGGGTTGCCTGGGAACTCTGGGTTGCAGGGTCTGCCTCACTCCCCAGTTGTTCCTCCTGGTTTATCCGCACGCAGATGTGGGACTGCCCAGTCTGCCATCTGCCACCTTGCCATGCCTCCTCTCCACCCCAGCTGCCCATCTCTGCCCCTCCTACCAGGCTGGTTGAATGTTTCTTCTTTAACTCCTTAGTTGTCAGACTTCCATAGAGTTCGATTTTCTGGCAATTCTGGTAGTTTCTTGTTTTGAAATTTGTTGTTGTCCTTCTTTTGGTTGTGTGCCCACCTCAATCTTGGCCGGCAATACATTTCAGTTATTTTAAAAGTTCTGCATTTCTCTATAACAAATTAAACCTTAAGAAATGATGAAATCTTGAAAATAAAAATAAATTTAACTGAAAAAATAGCTCCTAATTTTAAGAGTTAATTTTAATTTTTTATTCTCAATGGAACAAGTGTATACTTGCCAAAGACACGCAAAATAAATATAAAAATACAGCTCTTCAAGTAATATTCAAAATGTAAAGCATAAAAGTTATTTGACAGATATCTTAACCAATACCAAAGTCATTAGAATGGTGTTATGACTTTGTTTAAGGCAAATAACTTGACTGTTTAGGAAATGGTAAAAAGTTAGATTTAATGAGTGGCTATCAAGTTGCTTATGTGCTTATATGATCTAATGGAGAGTGCAAAAAAAAATATGAAGACAGAAGCCACTGGTTGTTTTTGAAACCAAGTTACACTCTGTCTCCCCCATCAAACTCCAAGTCAACAACTGAAAAAGATGAAATAAAGATTATATTAATAAAATTATTCATTTCATTTTGTATGAGCCATCTACCAAATATGAACTGAATTTAGCACAATGCTATGAAAAGATAAACCAAGTTCTTAAAAATAAAACACGCTGTCCTTCAAGTATAAACACACAAAGATGACACAACTACCCCACTGCCAATAGAACAAGCACTTCTGGCTAATTTTCATGACCTCCCCACAACACTGATGAATTTTATTTTTTACTTAACAATCCACATTTAAAAATTTACTTCTATAATAAGGTCTCCTGAGATGGTTGAAAGTGTTCTGAAATTTTGACAAACTGTCACAGAGCAAAATTTCTCTGCAGAGAACTGGAACTGACTGAAGACTAAACACCACAGCTTCACTAGAAGCTAGCTTTTTTAAAGAATCTAGTAATTTGCAAACACAGAATTATATTTAAAGGCAAAAAAGCCCCAAGTTTATTAATCCTCAGAAAATACCTCCTCGATGCCTCAGTTTTACAGGTATACCTATTCCAAACAGTCCTGTTCGGGTTGTTACTTGGCTGTATAACTAAAGCCAGTAACACCGGTAACACCCACAGCCAGGGAGACCTCCTGGCAGGGTGGGAGGACAGTGGGCCAGGAATGAAGGAATGGCTCCGGGCGCCGGCTCCCCGAGGATCCTGAGCAGGCAGTCTCCTTCACCACCTGCACTGCGTCCTTCTCTGGGAACAGGCAGTCTGGTGTGGTGAGGGTGATCCTGAGGCAGGAGTGAGGAATCTGGCTTCAGGCGTGACTGCCACTAGCTACCTGAACTCTGACAAGTCAGCCGCTTTGCTTCTCAGTTTTACTATAAAGGAATTGAAGAGCAAATTCCAAGGTCCTAACAGGGATGTCCAAACTTTATGTGTCTCTGGCCCACACTGGAAGAAGAGCTGTCTTGGGCCGTACATTAAATGCACAAACAGTAACAAAAAACTGATGAGCAATAAACAAAGTTTTAAGTAAATTTATGATTTTGTGTTGTGCCACATTCACAGCCATTCTGGGCTGCATGGGGCCTGCGGGCTGGGCACCCAATTTAGATGCTCTAAAAAGATTCTACTCCTTATGACTTTAATGTTTACCCTACTTCTCAGAGTTTTTTTTTTTGTTGTTGTTGTTCTTGACACTATCGGATATCAAAGGAGGATATATATAAAAGTACTTAATTTTGTATACTGTTGGGAACCACCCTGCCTGGTTTCAGAAGCTGTAACCCACCATGGCTAAGGCTGAGTAAAAAGACCTTGGGACCATAAGCCACTAAGGAAACAAAGTTTATTCTCCCAGCGAGGGCACAGCCTCTGCCCCCTTTACTTCACTGTGCTTGGCCCCACAGAGATGACTGGTTAGACAATGACAGGTAAGATTCCTCAAGGGAGGGACAACCTAAGACAGGCATGGTCATGAAGGGGCCATCAGGGAAGGACTTAGGGGACTGTAGGAAAGGGGTGATGGACCCTCACACCTCAGCTTTGTCAGCCTGAGTCCTCATTCTATCTGTAAAAAGTCTCCTAATCTCTTGGCTGCCCACAACCCCCACCTGATTTAAGCCTAAAACAATGCTGGAGGTGGGTGTGGCCCTGTGCTGGAATGGGCGGTTTCTGGGGCAATCAGGCCTAAGAAAGAATGCATAAAATCCTGTGAAACCTGCTTTACTAAAAATAACTTCAATTTAGATAAGGGTCCAAGCACAAAATGAGTTTGTTTCCCAAAGTTTTATGGCCCTTTGGTGTCATTCTATCTATCTGACCCTAACTCAGAATAAGCCCTCATAGTTCTCTGACTGTTATCTGTTGTTTGATCATTATTGCCTGACAATGATTGATGAACTTTATGTACATGCCCTGTATTCCTATGCAAATTAAACCCGATAAAAGCCCACTGAGGAACAGGCTCAAAGCCCTTCTCCTTTGAGGGATTGGTCACCTTTCTTCCCCAAGTAGATCATGTCTTGGTAGATTTATTCTCATCCCTGGTGGCCTGAGGGAGCTTTGCTGGACGAAGCAGCCCCACAGTATACAAACAAAAGTTGCTGTTATTGTTTTAGAGATTTTCTTCATTATATTAAAGTATGAAGACAGTTTTGAGATGCAGTATAGCATGTTTAATACATGGTGATACATTGAGCTATTTCCACAAATTAATGTAGAATGTTAAAATTACAATTGCCTTTCTTTTTTCACCAGCTTTATTAAAGTACATTTGACAAATAAAATTATACAATTTTCTATCTTATACAAATTACTCAGGAAAGATTTATAGTTTTAATTTTAATAGGATTAACTGATTTATTATTTTTTAATTAAGAAGATAGAGTGACAGCCTAATTAATGAACAGTTCCTAAAGTATCTCGTAAGAGTTGTATTTAGATTTTTTCTCTCTAGCCCATTCTTCATTCAGACACCAGCTGTAATTTTTTTAGAGTTGTCAACAAAACTTTATTCACTGGAAACTGAGCCAGAAGACCCCTCAAAGAATTGCATGCCCCTAAGCCCTGGCCTCCACCGTGTTTGGACCCTAGTGCAATGTGCAGGCTGCCCTCCCCAGTGCCAGGGAGTGACCAACAGAAGGGGAACACCATTTTTCTCTCTGATGTGGGGAGTGAAAGAGATAAGAACAGCAATCTGGTTCTCTCTCCTGAGGCTTCCAGTGGAGCTAGGGTATGAGGGTTCACGGTCACAAAGATGGGTGCAGACACCTCCTCCTGACCTCAGCCATTGGATCAGGTTATGAACGAGCCTCATAAGATCATGATGGGCAAAATTGATAGCTCAAGGGCATCTGGGAGACACTATTCCCAAACCTACCAGGCATCTGACAGATACTACCCCCAAACCTATCAAGGAAAAGTTTAAGATCATTCCAAGGTCCTTGAGTTGCCAAAACACCCAAATGACATTGATGTGTTGTGGCTGCAGAAGATGGGAGGCATTGGGGATGGGGCAGGAACAGGACCTGCACATCCCCCAAAGAAAAAATAGAAGCATAGTGGGGGAGCCCCAGAAGCTGGGTTCTGGGTAGGCTCTGGCAAGGGGAAGGGGAGTCCACAGCAAATAGTCTCACCACCCTCAGCATTGCAGGGACCCACAGTGTAAAGAGAAGCTGTTACCCTCCTCCCACCCAGGTCAGTCTTCCAGGGTGTGCCATCTCAACATTCTGGATGTACGGCTTGGAGGCTTGGCATGACAACTACGGGGGCAGAAAGGGATGAAGGCCAGGACCTGGAGATCAGATATTAATGGTGTCCTAGCTCAGGAGGCTGTGCAGAGCCTGGAGCTGGAAGGGTGGGCAGGGAAGGAGGGAGTTTTCAGAGGTAGACATTGAGGGTCTGAAGAATGCTCTGGCAGTGGTAGATTGGGCGTTGCAGGATTTCAGTGCGGGCCTGGCACAGGCACAGGTGCTGACAGAGCAGAAGCAGCACCATCTTGCTCTGGTCCTGGCAGATGATGCCGTTCTTCCCCTCCTCTTGCTCCTTCAACAACTTCCATGGGCAAAAACTTGCCCAGCTACAGGTTCCTCTTCATTGAGCCTCTCCCTGCCCCAGGCAGCTGCCAACCTGGCCACTCTAATTTCCCCTTCTTCTGCCTCTGATCTGGACCCTGCTTTAGGAAGAGTGTCCTGTTGCCAGGTCCTGGCTGAGAGCGCACTTCTGGGGCCAACTAGGGGAGCCCCAGGTTCCCCACCCTGGTTCGGCTGGCTTGCCAGCTATAGGCAGTGGCTCCAGACTTGGCACCAAGCCTCTAAGTCCAGTGGTAGGGGAGACAGCTGCACAACACCTTCCGGAAGCTGGTGGTAGGATGGCTGGGAGTAGAGCTGACTGAGTGCCCAGGTGGCCAGCTTCATGGTGAGGTCCAGGTGCAATCCTGTCACTGTTAGCATGCAAGCCAGGAGCACAAGTGGGAGACAAGCACAAAGCTGGGCAAGAGGTGGGGAGGTGAGGCCAGGAATTCCAGTGCTAGTTGACAGGGTGTCAAGGAGGATGGCTGGGACTTCAGCACTGCTGGAAAGGTGAGCTAGGAAGGTAGCCATAACGTCTGGCATCCTCTACAGTGGCCCCATCACTGCACCCCATAGGGATAGCAATAGGGAGAAGAGATTCTGAGTACCAAAGAGGCAGATGTTGACCAGGCTGGTGATCACACAGGCCACCAGGCTCATGGCAATGGCAGTGTCACAGGCCAGATGCAGCAAAGCACTGGAGACCACATTGAGGATGCCCTGGTGTAGTATATCTCAGCTCTTCAATGCCCCACAAAAGGCTTGGTGCCCCAGGTGCTTTAGGCTCTTCAGGCCAGAGCAGTCCCTGTAGAGCAGGGTACACAGGCCTGAAAGCCCCCAAAAGTGAATCAGACCAAGGCTTTGATCAAGGCCAGCAGTGAAAGCAGGACTCTGTGACCCAAGTGCAGGAGACTAGTCAGTATAGTATATGGCAGGTGGTAGATGAAGGCTAGGAGCCAGGCCAGGGAAGCCAGGAGGGAAGACATCAGCAGGGAGTTGAGGTCCAACACCAAGGTCAGCACTTCCAGCACCAGGCCCACACCATTCACCACCAGGTACAGGGGCTCCATGCCAGGACTTTGGTCAGTCAAGAGGAAGGCTAGCTCCCAGTTGAGGGGGGTGGCAAGGTTGCCAATATTCTGGGGAGGGTGATCATGGATTAATTTGGAAGAGAAATCAGTAGTCCCCAACTAAGGGATAGAATCAAGAATCTAAGAAGTGGGTTAGAGTTGAGTGTGGTCTCAATGGAGGGAATGGGGCCCAGGTGTGGGACCAGGAGTCCCGGTTTTGAAGGCAGGCTGTTTGGGAGGAAAGAGGCCAAATACCTCTACAGTGGAGGTGAGCCCAGGCTGGAGGAGAGCCGTCAGCTTTGGAGACCTGGTGGTGGCATAGCACACCCAGGCAATGAGTCAGAAGAAGAGAAGACCGAGAATGGTTGGGGTCAGGCTGGGCCAGGTGGGCTGTCACAAGCTGGGGGAGGCTTACGGTTCAGCTATGCAGGTGCCCTTGTCCCTGTCCTCTGGGTTCTTGGCACTCTGTTCCCAAAGAGGGAATGGGAAAGGGAGTCAACCTCGGCATACTCCAGGTACAGCCTCCACTCCATCGTGCCATCATCCTGTGTCACCAGCTGTATTTTTTTAAAATACATTTATTGTCTCTTTTACACTCATACATTTGGATAGCTCCCTTTTTATCACAGGATAAAATGTGAGTTCCTCAGTAGAACATAAATTGACCCCAATCTACCTTTGGAGACTCAGTTTTACCTAATGTATCTATCTCACCCTTTCCTCCAGCTAAACTAAAACTCAAACCATTTCTTAGTTACGCCAAGCTCTCTTCCAGGCTCCATGGCACCTGGAGTTCTTTCCTGAAGTCTCACTTGCAGATGAGGCCTATGATGAAGACAAAGGCAAGATCGGGGAAGGCTTTATGAGACAGGGTAAGGACTCTGGAACTTGTCCTAATTGTGATAGAAAGCCATTTAAGAGTTTTAAGCAGGGTAATCATATTATCTAATTTATTTTCAAAGAATTATGTTAGCTGCTATGGGGAGAATAAGCTAAGAGACAAGAAAGAAGCAGGAAAGCAGGAAGGGAGGAATCAGGAATGGCTCCTAGTTTTACTAAACAGCTGGGTAAATGTGCTGGGATTCGGAAGACCTGTGTGCAGGGGAAATGGAAGTGAAAGGAAGTTTTAGGGCAGGGAATCAAGAGTTCTGTTTGGACATGTAAAGTCTGAGAAACCTCTTAGCTGCTCTGTCCCTCTTTATTCAGTGACACTTTGTTTATACTGTGATTTTGGAATTTATTCCACTCGGAACAAATTTGCTGCATGCTCACGTGTTTTCCTAGCCAGAGACTATAAGCCCCCTGAGAGCAGAGGCTGTAATATCTAGTCTATATACTTAGATGAGGACCTTAAACAAAGTAGCCACTTAAAGTAATTTTAGAATGAATAAGGGTAGCATTCTAGAAACTCTGAAGAGTGCAAAATAAAGAAGGAAGAAAATACTATATTAGCAGTCTCCACCACCCAGGGCTCATCCCAAATAAGGTCAATAGAAGTTACAGCAGTCCAGAGGCCATAAGCCCACCTTCCTTCCAGCATATAAACACACACACACCCCAGAAATCAACCCCTGCTCTTAAGGAAGATGGGTAGTGGGTCCATATAGACCAGCTCTGTGTAAATAGCCTTTCTTTATACTGTGCAAAGCCAAACACCTACATATATCATTTGAATATTTAGATAGGATGTTTAAAAATAAAAATCTTACACCACAGTCCCCTTTCTTTTCTATCTCCCCCCACCGCCTAACATGCTACAAGGAAAGAAAGCTAAGGGGAAGAAGGTGGCACTGGCCCCTGCTATTGTGAAGAAGCAAGAGGCCAAGAAGGTGGTAAATCTGTTTGAGAAAAGGCCCAAGAGTTCTGGCATTGGACAGGATATCCAGTCCAAAAGGGACCTCACCTGCTTTGTCAAATGGCCCTGCTACATTTGGCTGCAGTGCCAAGGGCTATATTCTCTACAAGGGTCCAGAAATAGCCCCTGCCATCAACCGTTCACCCAGGCCTTGTACTACCAAGTGGCTATTCAGCTGCTTAAGCTGGCCTGAGACAAAGACTGGAGACAAAGCAAGAGAAAAAGGAGAGACCGCTGGCTGGGGTCGAGGAAAAAAAACACCAGAGAAGGGGATGTCCCCACCAGGAGGCCACCTGTCCCTCAAGCAGGGGTTAACACTGTAACCACCCTGGTGGAGAACAAGGCCCAGCAGTGACTGCACACAGTGTGGATCCCATCAAGCTGGTTCTCTTCCTGCTGGCCCTGTGCTGGAAGATGGGGGTTCTCTACTGCACTATGAAGGGGAAGGCCAGGCTGGGGTGTCTGGGCTGCAGGAAGACCTGTACCACCACTGCCTTCACACAGGTTAACTCAGAAGACAAAGGAGCTCTGGCTCAGCTGGTGGAAGCTCTCCGTACCAGCTGCAACAACAGATGTGATGAGATCTGCCACCACTGGGGAGGCAACGTCCCGGGTCCAAAGTTGGTGGCTCACACTGCCAAACTGGAAAAGGCCCAGGCTAAAGAACTGGCCATCAAACTAGGCTAAGTATACACTGTTGAGTTTTCTGTACTAAAAGTAATAAAAATTCTTCTAAATAAATAACTTACTGAAAAATCTATGTACATTATTTGTTTTTATATTTCAGATTCTGATGGATTGTTTGCATTAACTCCTTGTATAAACTTAACTAATTCATCCCCTCTTAAAGCTGTTTTGAATACTAAAGAGAATCACAGAATTTTTAAGACAGAAACTCACCAAATCCAGAGCCTTTCTTACCTATAGGGATAAGAAAACTGAGGCTTGAAAAGAAATTGTTCAACACTCTATAGTCATTTAGAAATGGAGACACATGCAGAAAGCAGTTCACCTATTTCCTAGTAAAGGATTCCCCCCACCTCCCCAGAAACACTGACTGCTTATAATGAACAAAATGGATTAATTTGGCCATTTTGCAACAAACTACATATTTTGTTTTTATAACTATTCCATGCAGTGTTTTCTCAATAAATTTTATAGGAAGGATATGCCTTTAATTGAGGTCAGGCATATTAATAACTAAAGCAAAATCAAGTGAAGCAGTGTTATCGTGCGTGCCATATGGCTTAACCGTAATGCTTTTGAGATAGTGGACACATGGAGGGACACGCATGGTATAAACAGCCCAACTCAAGGCCTATCTGGCCAGAGAGTACCATGTGCAATGGTGAAGTTTGTAAGGCTTGTCTTTATCATACCCAGCTTTCCTTTTATTCTTTATCTGTCTCACTGATAATCCCTCTTCCATTTCAAAGGCCTTCCTATCTACCCTCTCTTCTCTTTTCCTTTACAGAAAAGGAAGAATATTTTATCTATCATCTGCACTTGCTGGCTGACAAACTTAAGACACTACCTGAATGAGTTTTAATCAATATATTAACTCAACCAAACATCTCTGTTCTATGCCTTTAATCCTAAAGTGTGAAATGAAAAATTTGTACTCCAAAGCATTTTAGATATGAGGAGAAAGATGATAGGGGTCAAGTGGTGGAGACAGATCCCCTCTGTCCAGGTCATTCAAACAACCTGGAGTGAAGGCAAACCAAGTACCGAGTTAGGGTGCAGAGAAGGCAAACCAAGTACCGAGTTAGGGTGCAGAGAAGGCAAACCAAGTACCGAGTTAGGGTGCAGAGAAGGCAAACCAAGTACTGAGTTAGGGTGCAGAGAAGGACAGTCTGAAGGGAGAGTGCACGGCACGTAAGAACCACCAGCACTACTGCTCCAACTGCTGGCAGGTGTCTGGAACATTAGAAATTTAAAATTTCTAATGTTCAGGATAATTTTATCATTTACTGATTTTAAGTCAGAACTCAAAATATTTTCAAAGCTAGCGTATACATATTTATCTATCAAGTTTACAATTTAACTAAGTATGTTATATTCGTATAGTGCCTTATGCTTACAAAGTATTTCAATGTGCTATGTGATCTGAACTTCAACAGGATGTAATGTAAACATCATTTCTAGTTTCCAAATCAATATTCTTAAGTAACAAGTTAAAACAAAAGGAGCAGCCAGGAGTGACCGTAAGAGTTCTTGATCCAAGTATTTTCCTCCCATAATAAGTCACTTATAAAGCAATATTAACATAACTTGCATATGTAACTGCAAACACTTTCAAAGTAGAAAAGTAATATTGTCCCCATATTTCTAAGTAACTTATGTCAATCTTTACAAACTAAAGTTTCTTCTTATTATAATAGCTTTGTCAAAGATAACTGTTTAGTTTTTCTTGGTCTCATTTTTATAAAAGAATTCAATAATACATAAAATACTGTCAAAAATATATAGCCAATGAGAAGAAACAGTCATCTTTCAATAATCAAAATGAAATTCTCAGATAAATGCTTTTTCTTTGATGTCCTTTGAAAATCTTATTCAAATTAATTTAAAACGTTGGCCTAAAATTTGCAATTGTACAGTTCATTTCAACTCAGTGATTCATGTAGATTTTTGTAACTAGCTTCTTTTCATATTTTATCAATTTGCTAACTTTGAAGAAACAATGTATCACTGGCAGGTTGAATCCTGTCTCTGCCAAAATGCATTTTGCCTTGGAGTCCTTGAAATGGATTATAACATATAAAATCAATTATGGTTCTTTTACCTAAGAGAATTGAATCAAATTTAATAGTATACATGTTTAAACCTAACATTTTGCTTTTTTTAAATTATTATCTGTTCAGCCCTGGCTGGTGTAACTCGGGATTGAGTGCGGGCCTGCAAACCAAAGGGCAGTCAGTTTGATTCCCAGTCAGGGCACATGCCTGGGTTGTGGACCAGATCCCCAGTAGGGGGCGTGTGAGAGGCAACAACACATTGATGTTTCTCTCCCTCTCTTCTCCTTCCCTTCCCCTCTCTCTAAAAATAAATAAACAAAATCTTAAAAAAAAAACAAATTATTATCTGTTCAATGGAATAGAGGCTGACAGTATCTACTATTAAAAACAACAAATTCAATTTGCTTTTGAAATAAGTGATTTTTAAAGAAAAAAGATGCTAGAATGTAATTCAAGCATGAAAACTGACAATTAGAATGCTATGAGCTGTATTTCTGAAATGAAATAAATGACACTTGTGAAGAAATAGTATCTGAACATTCAGAAGAAGTCGAAGTAGGAAAAGGGCTCACCGGTCTGTGTGACACCAGTCTGACGCAGAGCTGGGTGACGAGTGTCCAGCATTTCTGACTGTTTTAACTTACTCTGTTGTGAGGAGGCTGATGTTGAAGCAAACGAGAGATTTTTGTTGACCTGTAATAGGAAAGGCAAATCAGAAACAAAAACGTAATTTCCTGGGCTACTGGTGCAAAAACCTAATGGGAAATATTTGCTTACAATGCAAACTATGACATGTGGTAAGTCAAAGGGAGTGGTAATGATTTATATGCTTAGATTTCAAACTTTACAAAACAGAATAGTTTTTAACAAGGAAGGACTGCAATGGTAATGAGGCATAACTACATTAAAGTGAACCTGCCTTATTAAATAAAACAAGTTGGCTTACTACGGAACCGACATTAAAAATGTAAAATAGAGCGGTATTAAAAGTTATGCAAAGAAATGCAAAAAATAAAAGTGGCTCCTTAACAGTTTTCAATTAAGAAAGAGTTAGAATGTTCCAGACCCACATTTCTCTACTGTTTTGTAAAACAGGAGGGACTTCCTTTAAAAAGCCTGCACAGAAAACACCTGTAATATTTGTGTTATATACATCATGGTGACACAGATACACAGCTGTAACCTAACCTGCCGAGTGAAACAGTTTCCACTGCATCAAAAAACCTTATTCTTAAGACATGGTTTAAAAACAGCATTAAAAATCTGAAATTTTGAATTCCTAATTTACTGAAAAAAATGTAATTTATGAATTAAAAAATGTTAAAGGATAGTTTACAGTAAATAAATATTTGCATATGAAAATCGCTGTCCTTTCTCTTTCTCCCTTTTTTAAATAATCAAACCACACAGAGCAGTTCCATGTATTAGTATTTAAAAATTCCCTTTTGATGTTTTGTATTAGTGCATTGTGGTTACATGCCCTTATTTGACTCATTATTGTTTGTAAATGCCGCTCTTTCAAACAGTGATCACAAAAGATATATTCCAGATTAAGATTTTCTCCTTGAGGAAAAAGGCTATACATAGTTGGTGAAAAAGCCAATTAATTAAGATCATATAATAATATAGTCCTGAAGTTCCTAAACTGTTATGATACCATCTTATGAAAAAAAATATTTTTCAAAGTAGTCAGATGAGATCAAATACCACATTAGTCCTAAAAAAATTATTCTGCTTTAAAAATTCTATCAGGAGCCACTACTAAACCTTGGCCAAAGTTAATGTTGACTATTTATATTAATATCACACTTAAAGTAACAATGAAATAAATCATCCAACATTTTCAAGTTTCATTTTCCATCTTTAAGTGGAGATAATAAAAATAGTATGTAAGCTTCAATGGGAATGTGATTTGACAGCAAAAATGATGAACTGGTATTAAGGAGTACTGTTCATATATGCTGACCCATAAAGCACCCAATAACAGTACATTAGAAATATATCAAATACAGCATGTTGGCAAAGGGAAATCACAGAGTGCTATTCAAGTAAAGTGCTATATTAACATTCACTGTTATTATTATTAATATCACTAGAAGAATAACTAACAATACACATAATTCAGTAAATTTTTCAGAGTGCTATGCTTTTAAAAGTACTGTACACAAAATTATGTATTTATCACTTAACTATTTAGTCCACTTCTCTTTTTAGAATCATTTTTCAGTTTTACTTCTGTGTTCTTGAAAATTTTTATCCTACATGTCAAACAATGCATTTTGAAATCTGGTGCAAAGGAGCAGGTGTGTGCTGGGCACACACACGCACACATGCTTCAGTCTTCCTCTTCAGAAATTTACTTGTGCTAAAATCAAAAGGAACACCAGGAAAGCTAGACTAAAATACTTAAATGCATCCACTCAAACAGAAAGACTTGTCACTTTTTAAAAATAAAATGTTGTTTAAAAAAACCTAACTATAGTCTATAATTATATGTTCTTCCCAAAGCATTTTTATAATTCTGCCCTTTCTTGACACATTTCTTTAGAGACTATCAAATGTTCATAAAGTGATGAGTAGCAACATCAAGCAGATAATTCAATTTTTAAGGTTTGAGATAACTGGTAATTATTATAGTGATTTGAAGTTAGAATGCAGAGTATTTGCAAAGCTAGCCTACACATATTCACTACTTCATTTAGAGGAAGAAAAGTAGTAATAACCATTAAATATAGTGAAGCAATATCTATTTTTGAAATACATGCTGTGGAAAAGAGTTGCTTAATAATTTTACAACAACAGAAAGGTTGACTAAGATAGTCTACCATACACCAACCTACTCTTTTCACAACACGTTTTTCTGCTTGCTTCATGCAAAAACCACAGTCTGCCAGAGTCAGTTTATTACCTCCATGATGGGGAAAACTAAACACACACAAATTTAATGAAACTGATAATAGAGAAAAAGAAAAAAAGTCACCTGAAGTTCTGCCAAGTTAATTACAAAACTGTTTTGCCTACTCTTTCAGGGGTACAAGTACCTTTGTGCAAAATATGAAAACACTAATTTTCTTGGAGAGGATTGATTTTCCTGTTAAACAAGTTAAAACAAGCTAACAATCAGTTTCTCTTTGGGTGATTAAATTTTAAAAACTTTGGGAAAGATATAACATTCATTTCGTATATACTTATGTGGGGACTAAAAAAGTAATTTTCTTTCCACCTTCTCAGCCCTTCTAACTAACTAGGCTAATAATTAAATTAACAGGAGAAAAATGTCCCAAGTTTATTATATAAATGCACATTCGGGGGTGCCATAAGAACGAGACCCAAAGAGGCACTGGACAGTTGAGGTATTATATGCCATTACAGACAAAGGAGTAATGGGGCAGGGAAATGGGGAAAAAAAGGAAATTCCCAGGCAGCTGAAATGAGCAAAACACACTTGGCAAATTCCTGCTTGGCAACCCAGAAAAAATGGGCCAGTGGTGGGGAGGTGGAGTAACAGGTCCTGTTTGATCCTTCCTAACTAATGCTATGGAACAGGCTTAGATTTTCTTCCTGGAGCAGGACTTTCCATGTGAATCTCTTAGGCTGGAAAGAGGGACGGTCAAAGGTTCTTTCTGAGTTATTTCTGAGTAACCTGCTTAAAATCAATACCCCAAAAGACACACTTTGGGTAGCAAAACTTTGGTCCATTTCACTTGCAAATCTAATCATTTTAGCTGACTTTATGTTACACCCTACTACATTTGCATTTGTACTATATTCAAGCTGCAAAGAAATTTCAAATTGATAAATTAAAACTGAAAAGATGTTAATACTGTCTGTATACTTATGTTCACAAATTTGTCTCCCCTTCTCTAGATGGCTGTTTATTTTTTTCTACTAAGTTTGAACAACAATGTAGATAATACTTTAATTTGAGGACAATTCTGGTGGCAAAAAACACCAACTGCTAAGGAAATGTTTTGTTGCACATCACACATCTGTTATAAAAATTAAAATATAAGTTAAACAGAAGACTTGAGCCAAAGTGATATTCAAGGTTTATGAAGTCTGGAATCTTAACATTCTCCTATTATAAATTCTAAAAGCAAGGTTACTATGCCTGATATCTAGGTTAGTAAAACCTAAGAAATGAGTAGTCTATGGTGTCACAAAGAGACATTAAAACATGATCTCTTAGGTCTTCAGCTATTTCCCTTATAAACCAGGGCAATGAAATGAGGAATTAGAAACACTGATACTATTAAAGAGAAATTTTTACAATGGGGTAAGGTGCCAAAAATCTCCCTCAAATCTGTTCATCACTATTATGTGAACTAAAACTGGAATTAAAATTTTAAATCATGTATAACTAAGTTTTATTTGTAATATTTAATAAAGATTAAATTTGAGCCTTTTGATACATATACCAAGGATTGATGGGTCAAAGATTACCCATATGATTCCTCTGCAAGAAGCACAAAATTAAAATTTAGTCCTGGTTGAAATCATTTACCCAAAAATATGCCCTAAAGAAGGCCAATTCACTCAATGATTCTTGGTTTTCTCTAAATCTTTTCTCCATTTTCTCAATACATTTCCTTATTTCATGGGAAACTGGTCTTGAACCCCCTAAAATCCTTACATTCAAACCCATGAAAATGGAAACAGAGGCATGGACATATGGAGCAGACTGACATCTGTCAGAGAAGAGAGGAGGGGGGACTAGGTGAAAGGATTAGCCAAAGAACACATATATATCTCACAGACACACATGACAGTGTGGCAGGGTCCAGGGGGCAGGGGGCGCTGGAGCTGGGTAGAGGTGGGCAAAGGAGGAGAACAATAAAAATAAAGGGGGGAAAAAAGAACGTATTGGGACCTTTTGCATCTTCCCTCATCTCTTTTCTTCTGGTATCAGAAGAAGAGGTACCCTTCTGTTCAAGATTAAGCTCTCCATCCATCTCTTCCTGGGAATATCCTTAAAGGTCTTCCGAATTCTACTTTCAAATTTTCTATGGGCTGTTTCCCTACAGGCTATAAGCATAGATCTTCCTACTTTAACACAAAAACAAACAGCAAACAACAAAAAATTTTCACTATGATTCCATCATTCCCTTAAGCTTTACTGAAAACTAAACTCCTTGAAAAATAGCATGTTACTGCTACCTATATACCTCAACCATTCAATTTTAACCAGTTACGACAAAGCTTTTCTCCATCAGAACATTAAATCTGAAGTCAAAGTCACCCTGGACTTCAAAAGATCAATTTTAGTAGAGTCACTGAGGCCTCAAATATCCAACACTGTTGATCACTGTCCTCGCTCTGTTACTGGAAAACCATTTCTGTTGGTTATCCTGCCACTGCTTATCAGTGTCCTTGGCCAGACCCGAGGGGCTCTCTCCTGTTCCTTCACAGCACATTGGTGACCCTGGGTGATAATGGTTGTTTTCACTGCTTTACCTGCATTCTATGCCAACATTTCTTAAATCTAAAACTGTTCTGATCAGTAAGTTCGGAATAAACTATTTCCCTACTATTTACTTTCTCAGGGAAAGCTATCCCTATCACCTAGTTGTCCCAGCCAGAAAAACGAGAATCATCCCAGAATGCTTCCTCATGCTCCACCAGTCACAAGTCAATCAGATGCTCTGGCATCCAATCACACTCTTCCTCCACAGTCGTTGGTGCTTTGGTTCAGGCCTTCCTACCACTTGCAAATTACTGCTATGGTCTCCCGATTTGTTTCCTTATCTCATCTGCTTCTCTAATTATTCTATACTGCTAACAGGTAAATGCTTTTCTAAAACGCTGATTTTATTGAGTAACACTTCTGCTTAAAAGCTATCATCAATTGTCCCACTAGATGGGAAGTCCATACTTCTTTTTAGTATCGCATACAAAGCTTTCTGTACTTTAACAACTACCTAGCTCGACAACCTTATTGCTCCATTTCCTATCTCTGGATCCAACAAACTGCATTTGCCTCCCAGATGTGGCAGGTTGTTTCATGTCTCCGTGACTTAGCTCATGCTGTTCCTCATTTCCGGGAATGGGCTTCCCCCCTGGCACTACCTTCCGGGGGGATGTCAATTCTTCTTTCAATCTTCAGCTCAAGTATTACATCATGTATGAAAAGCCTTTTATACTCTCCCAACAAAATTTACCTCTCCCTCCTTTGTTTCTCCAATATGTCCCATATCCTCTATTATCACAGTACGGGTAACACTTTAGCCAGCTTATTTATTTTGCTGATTGCTACCCACGAGTCTCTAACTGTGAGGGTAAGGACCAGGTTTTATCTTGTTTTAGTAAATGGCTGGTATAGCACTAAGACAAAAGTCAAATGAATTCATATATGTAAACAGTGCATGTTTTAAAATCTTACCCAAAGCTCAGGTATTTATACTTAAGACTTCTCAAAATTTAACTATTTGATGATAAGAATTACATGGGCTTAAAAGTAAGAAATTCATTAGTTCACACAGTTTAATATTCAAATTCAAATCTAGAAATAGGAGTGTAAAATAACAGAAATATGTATGTATATTGGTCCCTGATCCTGATTTTTGGAACAGATATCATAAAACCCTTGTAATTTCCTACATGGTAAGAACACTAGAAGCATTTTTTGTTTTAATATTTGGTCTTTGACTCTGGTTTCTGACACTGAACTCTTAAATCCTTCAGAATTTCCTGGATGACAGAAATATCTTTTGTCCTAATCAAGGGACTCCACATGGGCTCTTGGATGAGGGCTGACCATCAGAAAGAGCAAGCGATGCTTAGAAGGTTGGAATCCACCCCCATCCTCATTTTCAAGAGAGGGGAGAGGGGCTGGGAATGAAGTTAATAAATGATCATGCCCAAACGATGAAGCCCCCATAAAGATTCCAATACTGTGGGGTTCAAAGAGTTCTCAGGTTGGTTGGACACATGCATGGAGGTGGTGGGAGAGTGACATGCCCAGAGAGGGCATGGAGGCTCCACACCCCTTCCCGCATGCCTTGATCTACACATCTCTTCCTCCTGGATGTTCACCTGCATGCTTTATCATGTTCTTTTATAATAAACTGTAAGTAAGTAAACTGTGTTCCTGAGTTCTGTGAGCTGCTCTAGCAAATTAACTGAACCCTAGGAGGCCACCAGGGAATCCTGATTTACAACTGACTGGTCAGGAGCACAGGTAACGATGTTGGACTTGCAACAGGCATCTGAAGCGGGAAGGGGAAGCAGTTGTGGGAAGGGACCCTTAGTCTGTAGGAGGTGACACTTGTCTCAAAGTAGATAGTGTCAGAACGGAGGTAAACTGTAGGACGCCTCGACGGTGTTGCAGAACTGGTTGGTGTGGGAAACCCCCACACATCTGATGTCGGAAGTGTTGTGTGTCAGTAGTTTAACAGTACAGGAGACATACAGGAGGGAGATTTGTTTTTCCTAATTTTTTTCTTGTTTTCTAAAATTTCCAATAAGGGAATTCCATAATTGCTTTTAGTGGTCTATTGTAGCTTGTACTACTACTTACAGTCAGGCCAATCTTCCCAATACTGTTAAAATAGTGCAACTTAATTTGCTCTCTTGCAATGCCATGAAGAAATAATTACAACAAATATTTAAAAAGCTCTTCAAATAACTGAAAACCACTATTCTACTCAAATCTCAACTTAATTTTTTCCTCTTCATGATAAAAATATCCAAACTTTTTAAAAGGAGATTTAAAAAATTATGTTTTCTTGATTCTCTAGTTTTTAAGTTTTATTTTTCAGTAAAAAATATGTCCTTTATAGATTAGACTATAATATAGATCATTACTGTTACAGCATTTGTTAGTGAACTTTAGCGTGGCCACATTTATATTTATCTAGGGTAGGTGATACTAATAACTGAAAAACAAAGAGAAAGTCTCATGGCTGCAAAATGCTTATAGAGAAGTGTAGAAATTCAGACATGTGAAGATTAGAGGTGGAAACACTATGTAAATTTAAAAAGAAGAAAAAAAAAGAAGAAAAAAGAGGACATGAGGGAGAAAGGAAAGAAGAGAGACTTGCTCATCCTTGAGAGAATTCATAATTTAATTCTGGAACAGACAGGCAGAATCAATGATAATTTAAGGCAGACTAGGCCCCATTATATAGTATGCTAGGTATGAATAAATATGCCTGGAAACATGAGAAAAAAGGATTAATTCCATTCCTGAGGAACCATGAAAGCTTAGTGGAGATAGACTCTAGGCAGTACCATTTCTGATATGCCTCAATCCAACCTTAAAGCAAGGAAAGACCAAGGAAATACAGGAGTTGCAAATTCATATGTTGATATTCCGGGCCCATTGCAATTCACAGCAATACAAGGCTTTCTAATAACAATTTTCATCTTGTAAGCAATCAGATGAGAACTCTTTAATTTTCCCATCATCAAAACTATATGTGAACATCAGTTTTCACCTATCTGCCTATCAAAGAGGATGAAAAATACCTTTTTAGGCCAGTTTCTCCATCAATATTCAGGATTACAGCCCCTCTCACTTTTTCAGGGATCTGAGTCCAGCAATTACCAACTGTGTGGTACATTACCAACCTTGCCATCACCACTGAATTATTCCCATCAGCAAATAGATATGCTGTAGTACTGTCCATCTAATACTCCCCTCCATTCCTGTTTCTCTGCTCCTCAGTCTCTTAGAAGGATGCCTATACAGTCTCTGCCTTATGGGTTCTCATTCTGTCTTCGATCCACGTCAACTGTGCTTCTGTCTCTGCTGCTTACTGAACTAGCAGCCATCATGGTAAACCAAAGGACATCATCTTGCTAAATATAATGATCAATTTTCTGTCCTCATTTTCCTCGTTTGCTCAGTAGGACGTGACAGTCTATCACTCCTCTTTCCTGAGATGCCATCCTCTAGGCTTCTCTGCTATACCCTCCCCAGGGCCAGCGCCTCAGGTATTCAGCTATACTCTCCCCTCAGGTGATCTCGTCCCATGTGAGAGATTAAAAAAATATAACTATACATTTACACAACAAAATATTACTTGGCCATAAAAAGAAAGAAATCTTACCTTTTGTGATAGTATGGATGGACCTGAAGACTATTATGCTAAGTGAAATAAGCCAGGGAAAGACAAGTACTATATGATTTCAATTATATGTACATTCTAACGAATGAAATAAACTAACAAAGTAGAAACAGAGTCATATACACAGAGAAAAGACTTACAGCTGCTAGAGGGGAGGTGGTGGGGGGGCTGGGTGAGAAAGGTGGAGGGATTAGGCAAAAAGAAACAAACAAAAAACCTCTTACACAGATTAATAGTATAGTGATTACCAGAGGGAAAGGGAGTTTGGAGGATGTAGAAAAGGATATAGAAGGGGTGAATGGTGATGGAAGGAGACTTGACTTGGGGTGGTGAACACAGATTAAAATATACAGATGATATATTATAGAACTATACACCGGAAACCTATATAATTTTATTAACCAATGTCACCCTGATAAATTTCATAAAAATTTTTAAAAAGTTCTGAAAAATGATGACTTCCTCCCTGAGCTCAAGACTTCCTACTTCATAGCTACCTTCACATTGAAAACTCCACTCCTCGCAAGTGCTCCCCTCACTCCAGCACCCCACTAAAATGCACTACTAGCATCTGTAATGTTGCTGAAAGTAACAACACAGAAGTTATTCCTAATTCCTTTCCTTTACTTATACCACATCCAGCCCATCACCAAGTTTTGTTGAATCTACTTCCAAAATATCTTCCAGATTTGTCCATCACCTGCATCTTCATCACCACCAATGTTAAAACAATTAAACAAGGAGGCCATCAGACTGAAGCAGCTCAAATGCCTACATAAGCAAACTCTTAAAAGTGAACAATAAGAAGACACAAACATTTTTTTAAAGAATGGGCAAAGGATTTGAACAGACATTTCTCCAAAGAAAATATACAAATGGCACAACGAAAATGCTCAACATCATTAGTCATTAGGGAAATGCAAACCAAAGTCATGAGGTATCACTTTCCACCCAGGATGATGGCTATCATTCATAGAAAAAGAGAAAATGTGTGTTAACAAGGATGAGGAGAAACTGGCACCTTTATTCACTGCTGGTGGGATTTTAAAATGTGCAGACACTTTGGAAAACTGTTTGGGTGCTTCCCAAAATGCTAAACAGGATTATCAGAGGACCCAATGATTCCAATACTAGATAAATTCCCTGGAGAAACGAAAACTTGTACATTCATGTTCATCGTAGCATTGTACTTAGTAGCCAAAAAGTGGGAACAACCCAAATGTCCATAAACTGATGAGTGGGTAAACAAAGTATAACATATCCATATAATGAAATCTCATTTGGCAATAAAAAGTAGTACTTCTATATGCTACCAATGAAGGAACCTTGAAAACATTAAGTTAAAGCAGCCAATTACAAATGACAACATTTTGTATGATTTCATTTTAAAGTGTTCAGAATAAGCAAATCTATACAGAAAAAAGTACATTCGTGAGTGCCAGAAGTATGAGTCTCTCTTTGCCCGTTTCCCTCTCCCTCCCTCTCCCTCTGTGCGAGTGCATGGGCACACGCTAAAATAAAGCATGACCGCTAAAATAAATGGAGCAAAGAATGACTGCTAAGATAAACGGGGTTACTTGGTTTCTTTTTGGAGGGAATTCAAAAGTGCTATAATCAGATAGTAGTGATAGTTGCACGACTCTGTGAATATGGTAAAAACCAGTGAATTGTACACTTACAAAGGGTAAACATTCTGATATGTGAATTATTTCTATAAGACTGTTATTTAAAAAAATCTAAAGACATTAATAAGGTTAATCTTTTCGGACCTCAATTAATTTGCAAATATTCCATATTTTCAATGAGGATTTATTCTACTTTTGTCAAATAACGGGATATCAAGATGAATAACATGATCCTCCACCCTCAGGGAGTTTCCGGATTGGCAGAGGACATGCTCCACAAAGCCTGCCAAACGTGTGCAGAACACTACACTCTGGAGGCAGAGCATCAGAAAAGAAGGGTACGCAGTATATTTGTTAAAATAAAAACAGCTCTTAATTACTGATCAGAGAACAATTTTTACGCACTATGAATATGTAGGGAGATCACCAATCTTGGAGCTACAATCATCACACCAATCATCACTATCAGGAACAAGTTTCCTGACCATCTGCAGCCCAAATCAGAATACAGCGTGTTCTTTTTTCCTTTGTCTTCCTTCCCCTCATCTATATTCCATATCCTGTTGACTTGTGATAATTAGGTAAAAAAGTGATTGGTTCTGACTGATACCAGACAGCTCAGGGATGGGGTAAGCCTAGTGTTTTCTGACATGCGCACTCTGTTAAGATGCCCCATGTAGAGACAGCAGCCTACTTATTTCTGTATTCCCAGTGCCTGCCACATAGTAGTAGGTGTTTACTGAATAAAAAAATATTCCCACTGCATAGACATTATATAAAGCAGTCTTTGAACATACCAACACCGTTCTTATTCTCTCCCTTCTGGGTATCTCATCCTCTTACTCTGTGACACATAGAATTAAATCTGATAAATGAATAGATGTCTCATTATTTAACTTAATTTTGGGAGTGGACAAAAAAGGAAAGGATGAACACATGGTATCATTTCAATTCCTATACATTAAAATGTATTTTCCTAACTGAGTTAAAGGCTGTACATAAAACACACTTCATTGTAAAAGGAAAAAATTTGCTGTGTTGAAAGCATCTCAATACAATTTAGCTGAAATTGTTTAAAATTCAGAATCTATTTTGTATATCTCTATGTTTAGATTAACTTTGGGGTCTTGGGCAAATCACTTAACCTTAGTAAGTCTCAGATTCCTCCTTTCTAAAACTGGAATAATAATACTTAATCTGTGTCTCAGGATTGTTGTAGAGTTAAATGGGAAAACGTGTGAAACACTGCTATGAATGATCAAAAGCACTATCAGCATAATCATTGCTATTTATACGCAGCTTGCACACACTCAAGGCTCATACAATTTACTCAGCAAGCAACCACTGAAACCATATCGGCGCCTCTCCTATTAAGTATCATGTAATATTTTTCCAGAAAATAAAATGACCTTGTTCGTCCCTTACTGAGAGTGTATCCCAATCACTTAGTATTCTGAATCTAAAACAATATGAAGAGGCTTCCTAAATTCTCACGTCCCAGTAATATAATTCCTTGATAAATTGAAGCTCCAATAAGGAAACTATCAAGTTAACATTTGTAAAAGTTCTATGGAAACCCATGAACGGTACATTTTAATTCTTCAGTGCATCACAACGTAAACTATGGTTTTAAAGTTACCTTCTTGGTAATAAAAACTACCTACCTTTTCAGCACAGGCTCGTATCACCTCCTAAAAGAAACACAGCAAAGAAATATTAATAATTTCATCTTAACAAAATATCAACTCTTCAACAGTCAGATGTTAATATTTTGTTAATATTTTAATAACCAAACTCTACATTTGGTAGAGTTTCTTTACTACCCTGCAGTTACCACCATAGTGTTTCCAATAAGATGAACAAAAACCTCTAAGTGAAAGCCTCACTGACGTATTCTGGGTAAATCTAACTCATCAAAATGAAATGCACTGATAAACGAGATTCTGGGAGGCCCACATGTAACCACCTCAGGGAAAACGTGTCTCCTCGGTAAACTTGGCATAAATACTAAAATTCTGCACCAGAACACTAATGTGTCTAAAAGACATATCCTGAAGTAAATGAAGTATAATAATTATCCCCATAAGTGCCATAAATGTAATTCCCATATTAATTATATATTTCAGAAGAAACCTAATGCTAACACTACTGAGTGGTAAAGTATATGACCAGTTCTGAAGGAGCTATAGAAAGGAACTACCTACAATTCAGGGAGCAAGGCTAAGAAAAGATCACTTTTGAAAAAGAAACTGGTAAACAATCAACATATACTAGATGATTTCAAAATCTGCTACTGAGGCAAAAAAAAGTACTCAAGTCAATTCACGTGGGCCAGCATATGTCATCAGCCTAGTACAGAACTACAGAAAAGTAGCAATTAATGTGGAGGCAGGTGAAAAAGAGAACTGAAAAGAGGAACACGAATGTTTTTATCCAGAAACTTCTAAGGGCCTGATACTAAGTCTAAAGGACAGGAATCCAATCACTGAAAGGAGACATAAACTGACTGGATAAGGGATTCCGACTGCCTGGACTGCACTTCAGCTCCATGCTTACCATCTGTGTGACCTTGGCAACACTGCTTTATCTCTGTCAGTCTCAACTTTGTCTTCCATAAAATGGGGTAACACTAGCACCCACGTTTAAGATGGGTTTGAGGATTAACTACAATGAATTTGTAGAGGACTTAGCACACTCTCCGAAATTCATTAGGTCAGTTATTATTCACCATTAAATACGCGATGTTAGTTATAATCAATCATTATAAGGTGAAATCTCCTGTGATGTAAAGAAAATCAATATTTTCCAAAATAGGCATACAGCATTTTAAAATCCATCTAGTCCCTATTTCTATGACTCTGCTTAACAATCAACACTGTGGTCACTGACTTGGGTTTCTGGTTGATTTTAAAAAGAGAGAGTGGTCTCGAGTATTCAGGCAGCTGGTCTCTCATTGTAGTTCATCACAGGTTTAGTTTAAAACTGGTCAAAAAAAAATGGTCAAGCTATCAGAGGAGGAAGGAAAGGGATATTACTATAATAAGTGCCAGGCACTGTGTGCAAAGGTGAGGACACAACAAAGCACAAGCCTGCACAGTCCTTGTCTTGAAGGAGTTCAAGGCCAATTCTGACTAAAAGAACTATTATGGTCAAAGAGCATGAATATTTTTAAGGAAATTTAAGCTTCTCACTATATTTTACCACTTATTTTTTATTTTAACTCTTTTTCTTTAATTTTTCTAGAGAGAGGGGAAGGGAGAGAGAAAAGAGAGGGAGAGGAACATCAGAATGAGAGAGAAACATCGAATCAGTTGCCTCTTGCACATGCCCAGACCAGGGACCAAACCCACAACCCAGGCATGTGCCCTGACTGGGAATCAAACCAGTGACCTTTTGCTTTGCAGGATGACACCCAACCAGCTGAGAGATATCAGCCAGGGCTTACCACTTATCTTTGAGAAAGATCTGATAGTCTTTTATCAACAGAATAACACACTAATTTTAACCAAGCGTCCTCCCCCTCATAGTCATTATCTATTTTCCAGTTTTATGGACAATACCTGGTTTCTGGAGACTTCTTTCCTTAGTAGTGAGATAGAGCTTTTGAATATGTTTATGACACATTCGTATCTACTCTTTTTGGAAGTACATGTTTCTTTTATACAGTTCTTTATTGAAGTCTTTTCTCTTAATAGTTTAGTTTTTGCATACTAAGGCTGTTTCTTTAATATATTTCATGTATATATTTTCCCAGGTTGGTACTGCAGTGTCGGGGTGTGTGATACATATGTAGATGCACACATACACACACTAATATTTTTAGACAAAGAAACAGGTCCTGGGCTGGTCTTTACAGAGATATCAAGTGAGGAAAGCATGACAGATTATCCTAAATTCAGTCTATTTATTGAAGTTACTGATTTTAGAACAAGTACCAGAAAGGAACTATAAAAGAAAGCCTAGCATTAAGTAAACTAACATACTTCATTCAATTAGCATTTATTGGCATAACAATGTAAAATAGAATAGGAACAGTTTTCAAAATTCCAACTTCTCAATTGCATAAAAGAAACATACTGTGACGGAATCGAGTCTTTGTTTCACTTGCTGTAACTTCATCGAAGAATCCTCAGTGTGCACGTAGTCATCAATCTGAAAGGAGCCTTGTTGAGGCAGTTTGGGAGGGGTGCATAAAGGATCTCTACTTTGGTGTATTCCGGGGAATGGAAATGCTCCATTGTAGTGTTTGAACGTTTCAGTCTCCTGCTGGGCAACTGGAAAAATGAATCCGTATTAGTTCAAAGCATTATAGCAAAAGTACAATGAAATAATTAAGCCACAAAACTGTAGCATTAAATAAATGATAAGAAACTGCATAATACATTTCAACCGCTGAGTAATAAGAAGACAATATGACTGGTAAAATGTAAAATTATTAAGTACTCTAAAACCATAAAGAAGAAAATATAATAATTTCACAGATAATTTCATACTAGGCAGTATTATAATTGAGTTTTGAAGGCCATGCCTATCTTGGTTTGGCAAATATAACAAATTAAGCGGGAGCCTAAATTGAATATATGTGGATAGAAAAAATAATACAAAAATCAAAGGCATAATATAATTAAAGAACATGTAAAAAATAAAAATAATTATACATGAATCCACCTCCCTAAAACAAAGAGGTGGAAACCATTTCTAAAGCCCTCCTAATCTTTATACATATATACATTTTATATAAGATATCATGGTATAAATGTAATTTAACATTTAAAAAATTTAATGTTTACACAGCAATACTTTCATATTTACACAGCAATGTAATTTTCATTTTTAAAAGCTTTACAAGATCACATCTAATGAAGCACCATAATTTATTTATGCATTCTTCTATTATTAAATATTTACGTTTTCTACTTTCCCTCATTACAGATCACATGTGAGTCCTTCATAATTTAATTTGTTTCTTAAATAATTCTTCCTTTGGATTTAATTACTAGAATAGATGACTCAAAGGACAAATGCTATTGACGATGATGAAGACAAAGACACCACCACCAGAAATGCACTTTATGGATTTTAGGCTGCTTCAACCTGTACTACCTCTCTGATCACTTAAAATACGTGAGTTTATAAAATTTTAAAATGTATATTCAAAGGAAAAATATATAGAATAACCATTTAAAAATGATTTCCTAATTGTTATCGGTCTATTCAGATTTTTTGCTTCTTGATTCAGTTTTGGAAGATTATGTTGCTAGAAATTTGTCCATTTTGTCAAATTTCCTGGCATATAGTTTTCATAGTTATTTCTTACAATCCTTTGAATATCTGTGGTACTAGTTGTCATTTCTCCTCTTTTGTTTCTGATTTTATTTATTTGGGTCCTCTCTCTTTTTTTCTTGATGAGTCTGGTCAAAGGCTTTATCATTTCAAAGACCCAGCTCCTGGATTTACTGATCCTTTGAATTGTTCTTTTATTCTCCATGCCATTTAATTCTGCCCTGATCTTGATTGTTTCCTTCATTCTACTCACTCTGGGCTTTGTTTGTTGTTGTTCCCCCAGTTCTTGTAGATTGTTTATCTGAGATTTTTCTACCTTTTTAACCTGTATTGCTATGAACTTCCCTCTCAGGACTGCCTTCGCTGTTTCCCACAGGATTTGGGCTGCTGCATGTTCACTTTCATTTGTTTCCAGAAACTTTATGATTTCTTCCTTGATCTCATTGTTAGCCCATTCATTATTTAATAGCATGTTATTCAGTCTCTATGAATTTGAATATTTTTGAGTTTTTTCCTTGAGGTTGATTTCTAGTTTCATAACATTGTGATCCAAGAAGATACTTGATATGATTTCAATTTTCTTGAGTTTGTTGAGGCTTGTTTTGTGACCTACATGTGGTCTTTGAAAATGTTCCATGTGCACTTGAAAAGAAATTACATTTTGCTTCTTTGGGGTGAAACGTCCTGTACATATCAATTAAGTCCCTTTGATCTAGAGTGTTGTTCAATGCCACAACATCCTTGTTGATGCTTTGCTTAGAAGATCTATCCATTGTTGACATGGGGTGTTAAAATCTCTTACTATAAATGTGCTGCTGTCAGTATCTTTCTTGAAGTCCTCCAAAATTTTCCTTATATATTTTGGTGCTCCTATCTTGGATGCATATATGTTTACAAGGGTTATATTTTCTTTGTGGATTGTTCCCTTAAGTATTATATAGTGTCCTTCTTTATCTCTTTTTATGGCCTTTGTTTTGAAATCTATTTTGTCTGATATAAGTATTGCTACCCCAGCTTTTTTTTCAATCCTCCTGGCTTGGGTTTTTTGCTTTTGTTTTTTTACTTTCAGTCTGTGTAGATCTTTTGTTCTGAGGTCTGTCTCTTGTAGGCAGCGTATGTGTGGGTAATGTTTTCTTATCCACTCAGCTACCCTATGTCTTTTGACAGGAGCATTTAATCCATTTACATTTAAGGTTATTATTGATAGGCACTTATTCATCGCCATTTTTTCTCTTTGTTCTTGTGTTCCCCTTTCTCTCTTTTTTGTCTTCTCAAAGCAGTCCCTTTACCATCTCTTGCAGTGCTAGTTTGGCAAAGATATGTTCCTTTAGCCTTTTTTTTTTTATCTGAGAGGCTCCTTATTTTGCCTTCCATTTTATTAAAATATTTTATTGATTATGCTATTAGAGTTGTCTCATTTTTTTCTACCCCTCATTCCTCTCTTCCCTGAAACCATCCCCTGGCATTCCCCCACCTTAGTTCAGGTCCATGGGTCATACATATAAGTTCTGTGGCTTCTCCATTTCCCATACTATTCTTAACCTCTCTCTATTTTGTACCTACAATTTATGGTTCTTATTTCTTGTACCTTTCCCCTCCTTTTACATCCTCCTCCTCCCTGCTGATAACCCTCCATATGATCTCCATTTCTGTGATTCTGTTCCTGTTCTATTGTTTCCTTAGTTTGTTTTTTACATTCAGTTGTTGATAGTTGTGTTTGTTGTCATTTTACTGTTCATATTTGTGATCTTCTTCTTCTGAGATGAGTCCCTCTAATATTTCATATAATAAGGGCTTGGTGATGATGAATTCCTTTAACTTGACCTTATCTGGAAAATACTTAATCTGCCCTTCCATTCTAAATGATAGCTTTGCTGGATAAAGTAATCTTGGATATAGGTCCTTGCTTTTCATCCTTTTGAATACTTCTTGCCAGCCCCTTCTTGCCTGCAAAGTTTCTTTTGAGAAATCAATTGATAGTCTTGTGGGAACTCCTTTGCAGGTAACTGTCTCCTCTTCTCTAGCTGCTTTTACAATTCTCTTCTTATCTTTAATCTTGAGTAATGTAATTATGATGTGTCTTGGTGTGTTCCTCCTTGGGTCCAACTTCTTTGGGACTCTCTGAGCTTCCTGGAAGTCTATTTCCTTTGCCATACTAAGGAAGTTCTCCTTCATTATTTTTTCAAATAAGTTTTCAATTTCTTGTTCTTTCTCTTCTCCTTCTGGCACCCATATTTAAAGTTGTCCCAGAGGTACCTAAGCCTCTCCTCATTTTTTTTGAATTCTTGTTTATTCATTCTGTTCCAATTGAATGTTTATTTCTTCCTTCCTTCCAATGATTTCACCCACCTTGTTGATAGGAGTCCCAGTTTCCTTCCCATCATTACTGGTTCCCTGTACATTTTTTTATTTCACTTTGCCTTCACTTCTTTATTTTGCAACCATACTCAACCAATTCCGTGAGCATCCTGATGACCACTGTTTTGAACTCTGCATCTGACAGGCTGACTATCTTTTAATCACTTAGTTCTATTTTTAGAGCTTTGACCTGTTCTTTCACTTTGGCCATATTTTTTTGGTCTCAGAGCACCTATTACATAGTAATGGATGGAGCTTTAGGTATTCACCAGGGCAGGGCAACCTGTGTCCCTTCGTTGTGGCACTATATGTAGAAGAGGGGTCCAAGAGGGAACAATGCCGCTTGCTTGGCTCTTGGCCAGCTTTCAGTCACTTCCCCTTCTACCCACAAGCAAATTGTGCCCTTCTGGTGCTGATTCCCAGATAGGTGGATTTTGTGTATGTTCTAGAGCCCTGTGGATCTCTCCAACAAACTCTCTGTGAGGCTCAGAGTTTCTCCTGCCACGACAAGCCCCATAGATTTTTATAGCCAGAGGTTTTGAACCCTGTAACCTTGGGTTGTGCAGTCTCTCTCACTCCCCAGTTGTCCCTCCTGCTTATCCTCACCCAAATGTGGGACCACCCAGCCTGTCAGCTGCCGCCTTGCTGTGAGTCCTCTCCACCCCAGCTGCCTGTCTCTGCCCCTCCTAGCAATCTAGATGAATATTTCTTCTTTCTTCTTAAACTTCTTGGTTATCAGACTTTTATACAGTTTAATTTTCTGGCAGTTCTGGTTATTTTGTGTTTTTAAATTTTTGTCCTTCTTTTGGTTATGTGAGTAGGCAAAGTGTATCTACCTACACCTCCATCTTGTCCTGAAGTCCCTGCATTCCATTTTAAATGAGTCTTGCTGGGTAGAAATGAAATCATACCACCAACTTACACCATACACCAGAATAAACTCAAAATGGATAAAAAACTTAAACATAAGCCTCAGCACCATAAAAGTTCATAGGCAGTAAAATTTCAGATAACCCATTCATCAATATTTTCAGTGGTAAATCCTGTAGGGCAAGAGAAATAAAGGAAAGAATAAATAAATGAGATTAGATTACTTCAAATTAAAAAGCTTCTACACAACTAAAGAAATATCATCAAAATAAAAGGGGAACCAACCACATGGGAAAACATATTTGCCAACAATACCTTGGAGAAGCGTTTCATCTTCAAAATACATGAACAACTCATATAACTGAATGCCAGGAAGACAAACAATCCAATTAAAAAATGGGCATAGGACCTGAACAGACACTTCTCCAAAGAGGATATATAGAGGGCCCATTGGCATACGAAAGGATGCTCTACATCACTAGCCATCAGAGAGATGCTAATTAAAACCACAATGAGATACCACCTCACACCAGTGAGAATGGCCATCATAAACATATCAACAAACAACAAGAGCTAGCGAGGATGAGGAGAAAAGGGAACCCTCGTACACTGTTGGTGGGAATGCAGACTGGTGCAGCTACTGTGGAAAGCAGTATGGAGTTTCCTCAAGAAACTAAACATGGAACTGCATTTTGACCCAGCAATTCCACTGCTGGGATTATACCCTAAGAATCCTGAAACACCAATCAAAAGAACCTATGCACATCAATGTTCATAGCAGCACAATTTACAATATCCAAGTGCTGGAAAGAGCCTAAGTACCCATCAGTAAATGAGTGGATCAAAAAACTGTGGTACATTTACACAATGGAATTCTATGCAGCAGAAAGAAAGAAGGAGCTCCTACCCTTTGCAACAGCATGGATGGAAGTGGAGAGCATTATGCTAAGTGAAATAAACCAGGCAGCGAATGACTAATACCATATAATCTCACCCATAAGTGGAATCTAATGAACAAAACAAACAAACAGGGAAGTAAAATAGAACCAGAGGCATGAAAACAAGGAACAGACTGACAGGGACCAGGGAGTAGGGGAAGGGAAGAGGTGAAGAAAGAAGCAGAAAGGTCTAGTTAAAGAACAAGTGTAAAAGAGCCATGGATATGGACAATACAGTGGGGACTGACTGTGGGAGCAGGTGGTGGGCGGGGCAGAGGACAGCCATGGGGGAGAATTGGGACAACTGTAATAGACCAACAATAAAAAAATAAAATAAAAATGATTTCCTTAATCATATAATTTTAAATGGAAGGCATTTCTAAACATGACATGAAAAGAATAAAACAAAGATTCACAACATGGAATCCACAGAAGAGCCTTCAAAGATTGTGTAAGACTAATGAAGTTACACACAGAAATACAAGTGGTTTATAAATGTTTCTGGAAATCGGATCCACAATTTTTATCAGATTAGCTATCGAAGATTTACATGAATCAGAAATCATTAAGAATTGTCAACATAAAATCTGGGCAAATTTTGCTACCTGAATATTTAAAGAGACTTCAAACAACCCTTTTTAGGTTGGAGCATTGTCCCATACACCAAAAGGTTGCGGGTTTGATTCCTAGTCAGGGCACATATTAGGTTGTGGGTTTGATCCCCAGTTGGGGCATGTACAGGAGGTAACTGATTAATGTTTCTCTCTCATATTAATGTTTCTTTCTCCCTCTCTCTCACTCTCTCTTCCTCTGTCTATAAAAGTCAGTAAGTATACAGTGGAGTAAAGACAGTCTACTCAATAAATGGTCTTGGGAATACTGAACAACTATGTCAAAAAAATGAAACTAGACCCCCTTCTTACACCATATACAAGAACAAACTACTACGCAGCAGAGAGAAAGAAGGAGCTCCTACCCTTTGTGATGGCATGGATGGAACTGGAGAACATTATGCTAAGTGAAACAAGCCAGGCAGTGAGGGACAAATAACGTATGATCTCATCTTTAACTGGAACATAATCAACAAAAGAAAAAAGCAAACAAAATATAACCAGAGACACTGAAACTAAGAACAATCTAACAATAGACAGAGGGGAGAGGTGAGGGGACAATGTGGGGGAGGTTTTTCAGGAACTACTATAAAGGACATATGCACAAAACCAAGGGGGAGGGTGGAAGCAGGGGAGGGTGGAAACAAGGGAGGAAGGTGGGTTTTGCTGGGGTGGGGGGAAATGCAAACATCTGTAATTGAACAATAAATTAATTTTAAAAAATACAAATAAAAAAAGAATAAACTCAAAGTGGATTAAATACTTAAATATTAGACTCAAGACCATAAAAATCCTAGAAGAAAAAGCAGGCAATAAAATCTCTAACATTTCTTGTAGCAATATTTTTTCTGATATATCTCCTCGGGCTAGGGAAAAAGAAATATAATAAACAAATGGGACTGCATCAAACCAAAAAGTTTTTGCAGAGCAAAGGAAACCATCAATGAAATGAAAAGACAACCCACTGAATTGGATAGTATATTTGCCAATATATCTGAAAAGGGCTTAATATTCAAAATTTATAAAGAACTTATAAAACTCAACACCAAAAAAAAACAAACAATTCAATTAAAAAATGGATGAAGGAAATGAAGAGACACTTCTCCAAAGAGGATATACAGATGGCCACAAGACATATGAAAAGATGCTCAATGTCATTAATCATAAGAGAAATGCTAATTAAAACCACAATGTGATATCACCTCACAAAAGTCAAAATGGCTATCATCAATAAATCAACAAACAACAAGTGCTGATGAGGATGTGGAGAAAAGGGAACCCTTCTGCACTGTTGGTGGGAATGCAGATTGGTGCAGCTACTGTAGAAAACAGTATGGAGTTACCTCAAAAAATTACAAATAGATTTACTTGACGACCCAGTGATCCCACTTCAGGGAATTTATCTGAAGAAACCTGAAACACTGATTCAAAAGAATATACACACCCCTATGTTCATTGAAGCATTCTTTACAATAGCCAAGATTTAGAAGCAGCCCAAGTGTTCATCAGTAGATGAGTGGATAAAAAAACTGTTGGATATTTAAGCAATGGAATATTACTCACCCATAAAAAAGAAGGAAACTTTGCACCTTGTAACAGCATGGATGGACCTGGACAACATCATGCTAAGTGAAATAAGCTGGTCAGAGAAAGACAAGCACCATATGATTTTACTCATATATGGAAGTTAATGAACAAGATGAACTAACAAGCAAAGCAGTGACAGACTCACAGAGAGAGAGCAGGCTGACAACTGTCAGAAGGGAGAGACTGGTAGGGAGGCTAGGGTGATGAAGTAAAGAAGGAAAAAAAGAGAACTCATGGACATGGGCAACACCGTGGTGACTGCTGAGGAAGGGAGGTGGTAACAGATGGAGACTTGACTTGGGGTGGTGAACACACAACGTACTACATAGATGATGCACTGTAGAATTATGCACTGGAAATCTACATACTTTTGTTAACCAGTGTTACTCCACTACACTGATGAAAAGAAAAGAAGAAAAACACAAGGGACTTACACAACCTGTCTTCAAGTCTTATTATAAAGCTATAGTAATCAAGTTACTTTGTTATTGACCTAAAGATAAACAAATAAGTGAAGAGTACAGAATAGAGACTCCAGCATTTATGGACAATGGGTAAAAGCAATTTTGGGAAACAAAGAACAGTCTTCTGACAAAGAGTGCTGGAACTGGATATTCATATGTGAGAGAATCTATTCATTCATACCTTGTACCATGTACAAAAAGAACCTCAAAATGAGTAACAAATCTAAATGTAAAACCTAAAACCATAAAACTTCTAGAAGAAAACACAGAAGAACATTTTTGTGAGCCTGGATTAGCCAAATATTTCTTAGATGTAGTATCAAAATCTATAAAAGAAAAAATATTTTGAGCTTCATAAAAAATTCAGACATTTATTCTACAAAACTATTAAGATAAATTAGAAGACATGACAAAGACTAGTTGTAATATCTGCAAATCAGCATCAATTGTATATAGAAAACCTAGCCCCCAAAAATCAATAATTACAAAACAAGCCAATTTTAAACACAGGCAAAGATTTGAACACATCCATCACTTAAAAAGATATATGGATGGTGAATAAACATGTAAAAAGGGGCTCAACATCATTAATCATTAAGGATAAGCAAATTAAAACCACAATGAAATAGCACTGCATACCTGTCACAATGGCTAAAATTAAACAGACTGCCTATTTTGAATTTAGCGAGAATATGGAGATACTGAAATATTTATACACTACTGTTGGGAATGTTAAAAGGCATGACCACTTCAGAAAAGTTTGGCAGCTTCTTAAAAGGTAAACGTACAACTACATTAGGATCCAGCCCTTCTTCTCTTAAAAATTTATTAAAGAGAAATGAAGGTGTGTGTCCATACAAAGACTTGTACATGAATATATTCACAGCAGATTTATTTGTGATAGGTAAATAATGGATACAATCCAAATGTCCATAAACAGGTAAATGTATAAACAAACCGATATATCCATACAATGAAACAATACTCAGAAATAAAAAGGTTGAGTTATTATTGATAAACTCTAAGACAAAGATGAATCTCAAAGTAATTGTGAGTGAAAGGAGCTAGATAAAAACACAGCACATGGTATGTACTGTTTCACTTATACACAATTCTAGAAAATACAAACTAATTCATAATGATGGCCTGGTGGAAGGGGGAGATAGGAAGAGACTAGGCAGGAGCTTTTGGAGCTGATTAATATGTTGTTCATTGTCTGACTGAGGTGACCATGGTCTCACAAGTGTATAAATGTGTCTAGACTTATCAGGGTATAATTTTAAATATATGAAAATGTATACAGTTCATTGTATGTCAATCATACAGCAAAGAAGCTGCTCACTAAAAAAGCAAATGATAAACTAGTGATAAAATGGGTTAATAGTCTTAATATGCAGAGTCCCCATAAAATCAATTAAAAATGGATAACCCAACAGAAAAAAATGGGCAAAGGATCATTACGGAAAATTCACAAAAGAACTATATAACTCATTAAAAATATATTCAACTTCAGTAATAATGAGAAGGAATTAGTAAGAAAAATATGGAAATTAGAAAGTGATGTTTTTACACATGTTTAACTGACTCATTGTACCTGAAGATATTTTTTCCTAAGGAATTAATTCAATGAGGATAACCAGCCATTTACTATTTTTAAAATTATTAAAAAACATGTAACAGTACAACTGTGCAACAATAGCTGTTTAAATGAATTATGAGTCATTTAATGAAAGGAAATTCAGCCACTAAAATTATGTATAAAAATATAATTATCATAATGGAAAATTGCTCATAATGTAGTATTAATTGTAAGAAAAGTAGTTTATAAAACAATATAATAAATATAATATACAAGAGGGTGATTTTTCAATTATTACTTTTTAGTTATCAACCTTGGTTTCACTAACTATGAATTTGAGACAGCACATATTAAAAATTTTAGGTCTTTGTTCTTTATATTCACGTACTCATTCATTCACACACTCTGATAATGACTAGGTCAACAATGAGCAGAGTTCTCTCCCTGCAGATCTCAATGGTCAAAAGTACTAGGGAATGTTACTGAGGAGAAGGCCTGTTGACAGTCACCTGTTCAGTGATCACCAATTACTGGTTTTCGACGGAAGTGCAGCTATTTCTCCACTTAGATTTTCGGGGGTTTGACTATTATTTTTCAGTACCTACTTTGGACTTCTTTTCATAACACTCAGAACATTTATTTTATTCTCAAATATTCAAAGGTAGTTTAAAGAACAAGAGAAACTTTAAAGATAACCTGTGGGTTGGAATTCAGAAGGTGTCATTAACATTAGCAGATACGTCAGGAATGAATAAATCAACACATGAAAATCAGGTTCCATGATCTTTGCCTTATTTGCCTTTCAAAATTGTCCTTTTAACATTTCATCGATTTTCGCTGCTATGAATGGAAAGTAAAGCTGAGTTTCACTATTTAATGGCATTTTCTAACTCTGTATGTTTTCGTATTTGCCAGATTCATACTGGCCATGATTGCGCTTTAAGCTCTGAGTCAGAGGGCATGCGCGGAAGCATATACATGGATGTAAGCAGCAGTTACACAGGACAGCAGGATTTGGGTATTTATCTTATTCTTTTTGCCAAACTGTATTTTGTAAGTATGATGCTATGCTGAGCATGATTTAAAAAAAAAAAAAAAAAAAAGGATTTTAACTAGACTTCTAAAGAAAACAGAACTCTTTGCCTAAATATTTGTTTCTTTATTTTTCCAGGCATTAAGATGCCTTTGAAAAAGGGTTAAAATGGCTTAAGTAGAGGTAGGTAAAAAAATAAACCCCAAATTATGAACTTGGTTCAGTCGTCAAAAGGGAACTTTCTATCCAAAAGCCATCTGACTGATTTTAAAGGAATCAAATTAACACCCTATCTTGTTCTGTGAAGATGGCCATAAAATAATCAGCAGAAATGTTCATAAAAGAAGCTGCTCACTTCTGTTCTTTCATTCTTCCCCTTTCCCATCTTAAACAGATTATTCATCTATTTGTAGAAGGTCATAGAGATTACTTCACTGTAAAAATAGCTTATAATAGATATTTCTGAAATTCCTTCAGCTCTATGCACCTGACACCTCAAAGGTTCTAAAACACTTTTACAGAGGCCATCACTGGAGTATGATGGTGCAACTAAGTAACTGTGTTTCTTCATTTTCTCTTCTTGGTGCTAATGTAACTTTGTACACTTAAAATTTAGCTCTAATCTGTCCTGGTATGTTTAAAACTCATAATTTTAAGAGTCTCACAGTCATTTTTAAGGAGTGCACTACAACAGCTCTGAAAATACAAGGATACCGACCTCCTCTTGGGGTCTGAATCTTTCTGAGGTCATCAGGAAATTATTACTATGTGCTTAGCAGCATAGCAGAGAAATGGACATAGTGCTGAGAACACAGAGGTGGGAGCTATATTTGCATAAAGGAATGGTTTTCAATCAAAATACCTCTAAAACTACCTCCATTAGCTATAATTTGGGATTCTAAATTTTGAAGAATTAAAAATAACTCTTAAAATGTTTTCAGAATTGATGATCCTTTGATTTATATAAATTCTGTGTATCATCTGGACTTGAACAATTTTTTAAAATAATGTGATTTTCTCAGGCGATTTTGTTTTTATCTTTATAGGAGGCAAAATGGAATAAATAAGATACTTTAATCCAGTGCCCTTTGCCTTTGGATCGACTCCAAGGTTTGTTATCACTAGTATCTTTATGTTACTGACTTCATAATAAAGTACAACTAAAATCACAACATATTCTTCCATTTACACTATATTAACAGTGAGATTTCCTTTTAGTTTAACATTTAATTTCTTTGTTCAAGACCTGTTATTATATACAGCCCAGCTACACTATACAGTCATCCCACTGGATATCCCATTCCTCAGTTTCTAAGTTACTCCACTTCTAGTTACAATATGATTAATGTAAGCTGGTAGGTCTACTTCTCCAGTTTCCCAGCCTTCAGCAGTCACGCAGCACCCTCTTTCTCTTCCTCTAACCTTTGCTATATGTGGAGAATTTCTGTACTCTAAATGTCTGTGCCCTGCCCCTAAAATTCATCTGTTGAAGTCTAATGGCCAAGGGGATGGTATCAGGAGGTGACTTTTTTAGGAGGTGATTAGATCCTGAGAGGCGAGCCCTCGTGAGTGGGATCAGTGCCCTTGTAGAAGGGGCCCCAGAGAGCTCCCTTGCCCCTTCCACCAGGTAAAGTTACAGCCAGCAGATGCAGTCTACGAATTAGAAAGCAGACGCTCACTGGACACTGCACCTGGTGGTGCCTTGGTCTTGGACTTTCCAGATTTCAGAACTATAATAAAATTCTGTTGTTTATAAGCAATCCAAATAGACTAAAACAAGACTGGCCAAGGGCTTATAATGTTTTTTTATTGTATTTCACTGGGCCTGACTTGTTCCTGCTTCAGCCAATCTTAAACTACTATGCAGACGAATCTGAGAAGCTCTACTGAGTAACACTTAAATTCTAGTAGCTTGGGTGTATTTGAAGGTCTGTTAGTAATCTTGTAGTTCCTTGACACACTTTATATGTCAAGCCAAAATAATAAATGTTACTGAAAAAATTGTACAAAAAGTTATACAAGAAAGTGTAACAAATTCATGTCTCATAGCCAACCAAATGGGATAGCAACTATCATCATTTGGCAAATCCATTAGCTGAACACTAAAATATAATAAATTATTTCCAAATTTCCTGAAGTATATGTTATTATCCTTTTGCTGATTTCCTAGTCCATTATCAACTCATAATCACACATGATGCTATCCACTCAAAGTGTATAATGCATCTATTGCTACAGAAAATAGTTAGATTTCTAAACTGCACCTTGGCTTTGTTTTGCTTTATGGTTCCATTTTATCCCTTGACAAAATACTGAGATCAAACGGAAAAGGTATTATTTAAATTTTACAGGTTAAAAACACAGGCGCAGAAACATTAGATTATTTGACTATGATCAAACAGAAAGTGAGGGCATTTTGTCTAGAACTCCAATACTCCTAATTCCTGCTCTGGCCTATGCCACCACACTGTGGTTTATTTTGCACCACACCTTTCTTCTTTCTTGGTGCACTTTACTTTTATTATTGATTGATTGATTGGAGAGAGAGAAGAAAGGAGGGAGGGAGAGAGAGGGAGACAGGGGAGGGAAGGGGAGAGAAGGGGGGAGAGAGAGACAGAGACAGACATTGATTTCATTTGTCCTTCCACTTATTTATGCATTCAGTGTTTGATTCTTGTATGTGCCCTGCCCGGGGATCAAACCCACAACATTGGCATATCAGGACAATGCTCTAACCAACTAAGCTAACCAGCCAGGGCTTGGTGCATTTTAAAAAGCACCAATGCCTAGATGAAGAATTTAGGGGCCTGGTTTATGCTCAAAGTCATTAAGATGACTAAGTGTTCCATGTCTTAAATCCTTAAATGACATAAGCTTTCAAATCAAAGTATCCATTAGTGAAGAATATTAAAATAGATGTTTTAGGATATAACCAAGAAATAAGTAGTTTCAGCATGTCTTAAAATGTAGCATATTATTTTTTAATTTATCCTAATAGGCTAATAATAGACACTTAAAATTCTGACTTACAATCAGTTACTTTTGTTACTGCATGATCTTATTCAAGTATGAAGATTATAATATCTGCTTATGCCTTCCAATTAGTCATCATTAGGACTCAAGAATACTGTTAAATTACACATGAAACTATGGATGTAAAATTTATTTCAACTAGACATTACCTTATTGCAAAGAAATACTGTAAAAGTAGTTACATTAAAATTTAATGCTACATGATAAACAAAATGTGTATTTTAGACTACACTGAGAATGGCTTGAGGCATTCTCATTACCTTGCAAATTTATGAAGGAGTAAACTATTAATAATAATACTAGATACATATGTTCCTTTTAAACTTAGGAGGTTCTCCTAAATGTTAAAACCAAAAACAAACAACACATTTCATCACAGGAATATTTTCCTACATTCTTAATTTAAGGTCCTCCGTGACACAGGAAATGCAAAGATCACATGAATCGCTGTGGCCGACAGCTTAATGGTTGAAGAACATGGGCTCTGGAGTCACACAGCCTAGAATCAAACGGTAGCCCGACCAGTCACCAACCATGTGGCCGTAGGTAAATTACTTCATTCTCCCGGTACCTCAGTTCATCATCTACAAAATGAGGATAACAGTGTCTACTTCACGGGGTTTGGGGAGATCCGTGTGAGATAATACATGGGAAGTGTTCATAACAGTAGGGGGCACATAGTAAATCCCTGTCAGATGTCAGCTCTACTACCACTGTTATTATTGGCCCCAATCTATGAACTGACCCTGCCTTTCACTGTATAATTTTATAACATTTAAGGGGGGCATGCTATTTTACAGAATCTGTGGTTCCTATTTCAAACACTGATTGCACATCAGTAGTATACCAGATACTGTGTTAGTCATAGGGCATTATAAACACCATGGACTTTCAGTCAAAGAGTAAGTTATATAACAAAGTTTTTATAGGAGTCTAAAGTTATACATTGCCCTAAACTCTGGTAAAGCACGTCACAATGTGAAAAACAGAGCTACTGACAATGACAATATAGGTGGTCATTAATAAATATGAAATCTACAAATAAAATAATATTAATGTCAATAGTAGAGATTGCTTTTCGGTTTAACTAAAGTTCTCCCAGAGGTTTAATCAACTCCTTCGGAAACACAAAAGAATGGAATACAGCATGATAATCTGAGTGTGATTCCTGCATTTCAGAGCCCTGTTCAATCTGAAACATTACAGGTGCTTAATAAACATCTGTCTTGCCTAAGACTGACTGAAAAGCACTCCAGAGTCAATACTGACTCAGAGGAGATATTGCCCCCTAGTGAAAAATTAGATTACCTGAAATTATCAAATAATGCTGAGAACTTCCCAAATTTGGTACTATTTAAAATACTAAATGTTTTTTTAGTACCTACCATTTATGCTTTTTATTCCCTGTACCTTTTCCCCCATTATCCCCCCTCGAGGGGGAGGTTAAGAATAGTATAGGAAATGTAGAAGCCAAAGAACTTGTATGTACAACCCATTGAAAAGCACTAAGGGGGGGAGGGGGTAGAAAGGGGGGGCAGGGCAGAGGGGAATAAAGGGGGGGAATGGGACAACTATAATAGCATAATCAATTAAATACATAAAAAATAATAAAATGCCAAATGTATATTCATCATGTGTCAGTATTCAGACTAGGTACTGTACTAATAATAAAAGGCAAATAGGACATTATAAACACCTACAACCATAGATGATACCAAGAGATACATACTCCACAGAGAAGCACAGGGTAAACGGCATCGTGGGGAAAAAAAGATTTGCTTACTAGACAATCAAAAACTATTATTTCAGGAAATTCGCTAAAAAGGCAATTTAGTATAGTGAATAAGATCACAGACTCCACACCCAGCCCATATGGACCCAAGACCCGGCCCTGTACATTGGGGTAATTACAGAACCGATCTCATCAGATTATTGTGGCAAACTGAGTACGTGTAAAGTGCTTCCAGCAATCCCAGGAATACGGAAAGTGCTTTGTAAGCATGAGCTATGATTATGATTAAATGTAGAGGGGGATCCTGGAGATTGAGCTAGATAAGTATTGATCAATAATAGAACATTACTGCTAAGGTCTAGCTTTGTAAATTTCAGTCAGTAGAAGCCGTTTCTCTGACTAGTACTCTTGTTATTGTGGGAATCCTTAAAGTACATTACTCTGACTAAATTTTGTATTACTAGATGATTAAACCGTTCAACATCAGGCAAATAAAACTGCCTTCTGAGAGTAAAAATCATATTTCTTACCAAAAAAAGCAAGAAGTCAGTAGGATGAAAGACCCAAAAGACCACAACCTGAACATATGCTTAACAGAGAAAGATGCTTGCTGACTCTTCACAGATTTTGCTAGAACTGAAAGAGGCATGATACATTTAGCTACCACTGTGGTCTCATTTGCAGCTTATTTAACTTGTTTTTAAAAAAGCTTGCTCCATTTTCCTTGAAAATTACCTAAACTTATCAGCAGCTCTGATAATTACAGTTGAAAAGCCATGTAACTGTTCTATATTTTTCAAATTTTGTATTCTTAAAACATTTATGTAAAGCTATATGTATGCTTCTTTGCAGATAAGAAAGTCTGGGCAAAATATTCCTCTATTAAAAAAATAAATAAAAATGTAAGGCAAACTTATGTCAATAATAAACATTATAATTTTCAATAAAATATTTAAGACTATTTCACTTGATGATTCTGGCCTGTATTTAATGAGTAAATTATTTTAGAGTCTGAAACCACTTTTCATTTTCTTATGGATGGAAAACATGCACAAGAACTGCGTTAAATCTTGGATTTCTTGAGATTATGTAACTTCTTCCTAAGCTTCCTCTTTTTAAAAGCAAGTAGCAAAAAGGAAAATGTGTTAAAAACATTTGAAGTTTTCATTTGTTTGTAAAAGTGTGTTAGAATATTTTAAAAATGTGTTCTAAATACAATGCACAAAATAATTTTAATTTTGTGTTTATTATTTGATCATTTCTAAAACACTTGGAACTCCTTCCTCTTCCATGTTAAGGTAGTGTGGTTATATCATGTTCTTTATGTTATGAATTTATTTTCTAATACATCTGACCTAAAAAGGTACACACTCTAATCAATAAAACAAAAAGGCTGCCAAAAGAAAGAATAAGAAAGGGAAAAAAATCCTTTTTCAATTCGGTTCCATATATAGATACTTATCAGCATCTGAAAACATTAAGTTTCCATAAAGTCAAGTGTGTACTGGTCACATGAGCATGATAACAATCCACTGTACCATTCTTTATTTTAATCTAGTGCTTATTGATTTACGAAGCACGCTCACAGTTCCTGTCTCATAGTATCTTCACCAATAACTCTTAGGTAGTGCAGGTACCAAGAGTAGTAGTGCCATTTACTAGGTTGAAAAATGGAGCTTTAGGAGGGCAAGACTCTTGTGCCAGGTCACTAAGGAAGCAGAACTGAACCTAAAACCCATGTTTTTGCTCTCCTAAAACACTGCTCTTTCTACTTATGCTTCCTAAATAAACTTCTCAGTAGAAAACTTATCTAAAAACAGATGGGCAAATATGGCTGGGCTAATCCAATGATGAAATCCCTCTATTAATGACCAAAAAACCCCAAAAAACAAACAAACAAAAAAAAAAAACCCTGAAGAAAAGAAAGATAACAGCAGAACTTACATTTGTAGTGAAAATTTCAAAAGCCTAAAAAGTAAATTAGAAATTGAATGAAGACTGTTGTGAAACTTCTCGAGTCTGAGGAAATAACTGTGTGGCCTATTTCCTATATAACAGTTCTAATCGTAAAGTCCTTAGGCGTAATTCTTCTCTTTTATGTGAACATTTAGGGGCTACAAAGGAAGATCTGTTTCTGGACACATGTTTTAATCAGATTTGGACACTGGATTACTTGATAAACCCATGTGTTTTTCCCTATAATTAGATGGTGTTTATTTTTGCTAATATTTGCTTGTAGTAGTAAATGATCTTGTGTTATTTAACAATTCTACCATTAGTGATAGTGTTCCATAAATGTGTACACTAACAAAATCCATTATTTCTTCTCTGTAGAGTTCTTTAAAATAAGTCTCAAATTTATACATTATTTTCTAAAATAATTTGTCTGAGAAGACATAATAAAATCCATACTATGATTAAAAAAAAAACTTCAGGTTTAGAATTTAATTGTTTAATAACTTACCACTTAACACAATCATTAACCAATTTGATCTGTATAAATGCAATAAATTTAACCATTCACATTTCATTACTTTAAAATACTTTGTTTAAATACTCCCACATTAATGTTGCCTATACATACATATCTGTATATTTATGCAGTTATGGCAGTGTGTGCAAACTTTGCTAGCTTAGCAAAAACTGAATAATACATGACACCCTAAACTAATCAAAGCAATGGATAAAATTTTTAATACATGAAAAAGATGAATCGCAATGTGGAGATTGACAGCACTATCAGTGCAGTGCAGAACAACGATACCCTATTATCAGGACAGAAATTAAAGAAATATATAAAAAATAGCATAGATCCATATACTCCATGCCCTATTATTCCTGAAAAATGTATCCAGTCTTTACTTCCTTCTTTTTCAGAATGATAGAACAGTGAAATTTTAGAGGAGAAAAAGACAGCAGATTCCTAATTCTGAGTCTTGCTTTCACTGACAGTAGCTTCTTGCCTTCTTTTCATGTTACGAAACTCTTAAAACCACAACTTAATTAAAATGATGTGCTTTAATAAAAGAACAAAAACACAGAATAAGCAATTAACTCAATATTCAACTAAACACATTAAAGATCTGTATTTCCTAAATGTTACTTAGCTTTTAAATTTGGTTAACATTACCAAATAATTTTTAGGTGCATTTTGTTTATTTAAATTGATTTACAAAGAAAGTGATAACTACCTTTCTGTGATTCCAACATAAGGGCACAACTATTATATGTGTTTTAGCTGATATATAAACTCCAGAACAATAGTGCTTATGGAAAAATAAAATGTTATAATATAGTAACATAATCTATTTTATCTGCTTGGCTCTTACAATACATTCAAGAGAGCTTTGTTAATATAAAGAATGACAGTTTTCACAGAATTCATGATTCCTGGTTCAGTCTAAATGTAAATGTTACTCTAAATATTGTTTACTTATCAAGAAGTGGACTTACCATGGAAATCATAAATATACAGAAGAACTGGCTCATTCTGCCCAAATGCACAAAATGCAACCATATTTTCAAGTGGATGATAAGAAATGTCTCGAATGGGTGACTTAAATGGCAGGTCAGAATACACTGCTACTTGTTCTCCTAAATAAGAAAAGACATTCAATAATTTGTATTGTTATTTCTCATTAGAAGATTATTCTGCAACTTATCAAAAATATTTATAGAAAGTAATGATAAAGCTCATGGTATTTATGTGAAAACTTCAAATACTTTTAAATATTTGAGTACTGCTGTATTAAATAATGGTCTTTATTTTTCATTCTTTTGGCCCTCCTCTTCCTACTTCTCAGTCCAAACTCTTCAACGAGGTTTTCAAGGCACAAAGCAAAGGCAGAGTTCAGGAGTAGAGAGGTACCCCACTCTGAGATCTGACAGGGCTGAGCAAATGTCAGCTAGCAAAGAACTCTAAAGAGGACAGGGGGTTGCAGGGCTCCAAAACCGAAGAAGCTCCCAGCTTGGGGGAGGCTTGGTGGAGAATTAATTATTTTCCAGATGCTGCAGGAGGTACCATCTACTTTAATAATATGCATGATTACTAACAGCTCGAAGAGGCCTATAGCAGAGGTCTAAGAAACCTATGAAAAGTAGAATTCAAAGAATAAAATCTCTAGATCCATTCACTGAAGGGGAAGAAAGATTTAACAGTTTTGAATTGATACTAATGTATCAAAATGCAGTAAGAAGAGAAAAAAAAAAAACCTAAGTGAATGAGTAGTCAAAAATGCCTAAAGGGAAGACCAAGAGAATAAACAAAAGATAATTAAATGCTGTTCATAAGGATATTATACGGTGAATTTTATAAAATTCTTTCCACTTACTGCTAAAAATATTTATGTAGTTTTAGCATTTTTTTTTGAAAGACAAAGGTAGGGCACAAATGAACTTCCCAATGTAATAGTGTATTTTATTAGATTATAGTAATCAGGTGGAATTGCTATTAAGTTTCATACATCAAAAACTTTTGACAGGAATGTTTCTAATGAGAATATATTGTAGATGTTTCACCACTTGTATATCTAGTTATACTCCAAATTCAGCTCATAACATTTGTATTTTACATTATAGTTATCATTAACTACTTCTCTAAGATTCACAATATCTCATTATAGACAAGGAAAGAATAAATCTTAAATTATAATGTAAAATTCAAAATCCATGCATATAACAAGACAATAAGGAAGAGAATTTAATATAAATTTAGACTGCAGCTGATTTCCATTATCAGCGTTCCAATTCTGAAAAACATCATCGAGAACCTACAGTCAGAATTTCCTTCAAAATTATTCTATTAAATGGTATTTTTCACACTTCTTCAAAAACTGAAATGATTTTTGCAGAACAGTGAAGGATTTACCTGTTTCTGGGTTCCAAACATACACTATCCCATCCTCACTTCCAGCAAAGAGAAAAGTCCCACATGGGGTCAGAGTACTATGGATCTTCTCCCGGTAGTTCGCTGCTCCTACAAATTTCCTTGCTGCTAATCTACAAACAGAAAAAGAATTTACAAATGTAGAATCTATGTGGTAAAAACTTTTAAATACTGGTAAAAAGTTTTAAATACTTCATTTGCATTTAACAAATAATTTTTGAAAATCTGTTACCTAGGAAACATTCTTTGATGTATGCAGAAGGAAGAAGAGATAGTGCTAGAGCTCAGGCAAATTAAAATTAATAGGAGAGAGAAGGAATGCATCGATATAAAATAGAAAGTGGATGCAGAAGTGCCACAAGAGAAGAAAGGAAAGAGTACTTTGCAGATCTGGGTAAGAAAAATTATCTCTAGCTATGAAGAGAGACTACTTTATGGAAGTAGCATTTGAGCTGATTGGTAAAAAAGGGACAGAATTTTTGTATTTTTTCATGTGACAAATTTTAAAAATCCCACTTGATCCTTGCAGAAATAGTAGAACATATTATTAAATCATCTAATAAATATGACACACGGCCCTCTAGGCTTTTTTGCTTATGAAAAACAGCTAACACTGCTTGAATGCATACCATTATCATCCCCAGTTTACAAAGAGGATATTACATACGCTGCTCTGTTACCTGCTTTTTCCAATCATCCAAATGATCATAAGCAATGGCTCTCCGTAGTAGAACATACAGAGTATGCGTTATCATTCCAATAGGTACATGTTATACCGTCATCTAAATGTGTCCTAAGAAATATGCTGTTGCTGAACAGCACACAGTGTTTCCAGCTTTCCCCTTCCACGAACATGATTTCTATGAATAATCTTGTATAAAAATATATTTTTTGCACTGTTTCACCCATTTTTATTAAATTTATTGGTGTGATACTAGTTAATAACATTATATAGGTTTCAAGTGTACAGTTTCATAACAGATCATCTGTACATTCCACTGTGTGCTCACCAGCCAAAGCCTAGTCACCATATATTTGACCTCCTCTTCATCTCGCACCCCCTTCCTCTCCAGTAACCTTCACACTGTTGTCTGATTTCTTGCACTGTTCTGTATTATCTTACCATAAATTCTCAGACCTGAGGTCACAGAGTCAAACATTTCTGCAGTCCTTGTTATGTGTTGTAATATTTTAAGTACTTTACACGTATAAACTAGTTTATTCCCCTCCCAACCCTTATGAGAGTGTGTATATATATATATATTATTTCTCCCATTTGAGTGCTGAGAAAAAAGAGGCACAGAGAAGAAAATTAGCTACTAAGGGGTGGACAAGGCCATATTTCTTTCTAAGCAGTTTGCCTCTAGGGATCAAGTACAATCTTAAACTGAAAACTACATTGCTTAAAAAGAGAATAACCAAACTCCTTAGGCCTCATCTTCTAAAATCTGCCTGCAACCTGTATTTGTAAAAAAATACGCTCTCAGCATTTCTTACCATGAAACCTATGCTCATACAGACTAACTCCCTCTGTCAAGAATACAATTTACATTATCCCACCTTTGAATGTTATTCCAGATCTTGCACATTTTTCACCTGACTGAACATACTTCCGTCTAATCTAAAGTCTACCCTTTCTTCAGACTGAGCACAAAGGCCAGCCTCTCCATAGAGCCTTTAATAGAAAGACCATATTACAGCTACCACCTGTGTTGCCCTGAAAAATATAATCCTTATATTATATATTTATATTCATTAAAAACACATTCCGAGTACTTGTTGTCTGCCAGGCACAGCATGGCTGCTCTGTGCAGAGAAAAAGAATACACAGATTCCAGTCCCAGAAGATATCACAATTTAACCTAATTAAATGTTCTGTGTGCTATTCCAGAGGCAGTACAGTGGACTATAAACTCCTGAGGAACTACTTCTGCTTACCACGTTCCCACAGCACCCATATCCCACAGCACTCATTTGGTCAGTGCTACGTAAATATTTAAGGGCTGCATGGTCAGCCCTAAAAAGAGAACTGCAGAATAAACCAATATAGATCACCATATTTGTCTTTCTACAAACAATAATGAAATCTAATAGCTTCCTCTCATTCGTTTTAGTAGAACTCAACACCAAAACGAAAGCGTAGCACAAGTCCATGCTGACTTTCCCAGATCTCTACTTCTGCCTTTTACATTCAAAGTATTTCCCTTCATTAGCCTTATTCAGAAATAAAACAAAAAAAAAAAAGAGAAACAAGGATGAATTATACAAAAGCCCCCTCATTCAGTTATGATATTATATCATAACACTACGCTATACCATATTGTAGATAAGAGATACTCCATGGCAGAAGTGTTTTTCAATCGTGAAAATAAAAAGGAATTGGCTGTATTTCAGCTTTAAAACTATTCACATTTTGGGACAGGTAATTCCTTGTTATTCGAGGCTGCCTTATGAACTCTAGGATGCTTAGTAGTGCCTCTGGTCTCTATCCACTAGATACAGAAGCAACATTCAAAAATGTCTTCGGACACTAGCACAGCTACATTTTATAAATATGAATTAATTCATTACTTTACTCAAGTGCTTAAACTGTCAACAGTGAAATATACTTACATTCGGAGATCCATAATTCTCAAAGTACTGTCTTTGGTATGGATTAACAAACGTTTTCCATTGGGATGAACCTCCAAATAATTTATTGGAATCCCCTTAAACTCACTCTCTTTAATTTCCTAAAAATAAAAAAGACTATATAATATCACCACTGTAAAGTTTGTTTGTTAAGTCCTTTTTAGAGTATAAAAGAGGAAAATTAATTTTAAGATATAATTTTCAATTGTACTATATAAGGTGCTTTAAAATTGTTTAAAAGAATCCCCAGTAATTTCAGTTTAAGATTGAAAATAAAGCTGATGAAATGTATTTTTTGGTTATTATCTAATACCACATTACTATGTGTCTTTGAGTATATCCCCAAACAAGAGGAACTTCCTATAAACACATCTTCTAACATTGCATTTTCTACTTATCATGTAAAAAGCTTCCATTTTTATAAATTCAAAGTACAGAATTAACTTTCAAGTTCTATTTCAATCTCAGATTATTTCTTCATACACTTACTTCCACTTGTCCTGAAAAAGGTGTTTCATCAGCTGGTAATTCTGAAATCATTTAATTTAGATTTTAATTTTAGGTGGGTTTTTTAAAAAATAATTATTTAAGGCAGCTATAGAGGATGCCTGATTAATGATGTCAAGAAAGACATAAGCATTGATGGAGAGTCTGCCTGAAAAGCCTTGCATTAATTAGAATAATTACCAGAGGTCCCTGTTGTTTGGATTACCAGGAGAATGAAAAAAGTCACAAATGCAAAACTGCTCAGACTCAAGTCCACATGGGCAGAACTACGAAGTGTCCTTTTTCTCCCCAGAGGACCCTGTATTACTTTCGCCCGTTTCCTAGAGGGCATCCTCTTCAGAGGTGGGCTGGCATCAGCCAAGGCAGGGTACAAACTGCTCCCGTCCTAACTAATACCAGCAGCTGACCCTCTGTGACTGCAGTCTGACACTAAGACCTGCTGTCAGCTGTTTTTTAAAAGTTACAAAAGAAGTCAAACACCGACACCCCAGATGGGGATTTTACTGAGCTAAAGAACAACCATCTGAGTGGGGGGACGCACTGCTGGAGGATTCCAGCAAGTGGAGTAACACGTTCACAGACACAAACATGCAAAATAAAAACCACACAACAGGTTAAGTGTTAGGTACAAATCTGACAAACGTGCTGGCAGACTTAGTGTTTGTAGTATCTGTTAGTAATTCCCTCCATATTGTCCTTTATCACGCTCATGCTCGAACTCAAAAGCCCTAATTTTGAAGCCCAGGTTCTGTATCAAAGTAGCTGATGGACACTTCATTTAAGCGACAGACGAGTGTGACTCTGCATTCCCCACACTGCTGGCTGACAGGAACCAGCCAGAAGTGGCAGTCTCGTCTGTCCTATGGCATTAACTACAAAAAAATTCCAGCTCATTTCCTATTTCTTTTTTTAGACTGTCTCAAGTAACCACACCAGGCTGCAGGTTTTCCAGGTAAATCTGCCTTTTGGTTAATACCCTGAGGTAAAGAAACACATGATTTTTTAACACAAATAACAGACTCTGCACTGTGGATTCAAACAATTGGAACTGGTGTCTTTGGGGCCTTGCCAATCCCTCAGATAGATAAGTAATTAGAACCCTTTCAAAGTGTGTGAAGTTAAGCTACAACATGAATCCCAGGCCATCATCACCCTAATAGACAGAAGAAAATGACTAAAGATAAAATAGACTATTTCTTAAACAGATCTGATAGACTCAATAGGCTTAACTAAAGTTCATGGAAATTCTTTTACACCTACGGTGTCTTTTTTTCAAACAAGGCCAATTGTTATATTCTATGATGAGGAACAATAAGTTATACTAATAGATGGTAATGTAATGTAACATATACATTATTTAAGCATAAATTTCAGTAATGGGTCACTGAATGCCATGGTACAAATTAGAGTTCAAGAAAATTAAGGGAAATCCTCACCAAAATGAAGAAAATTCTCACTAAATTACTAGATTATCAATTAGCCATCAGAAAAATATGATATTTAATCAATGCCAACAGACTTTTCAGAGACTGAGAAAAACTTAATTTTTTTGAAAAGAGAGAACAGAATGTTGTGCTGTCTTACATTAAGGCCATATGGTTCAACGGTCTTTCCAATTTCTTTAATGAAATCCCAAACTAGGAAATGTGGTGCCATACCTTGTTCACACTCCAGTGGCGCACTGAATGCTGCACGTCATTCACTTTAACATAGGTATTCCACACGACAATCACCCCTGTGCAGTCTCCTGAGTACATGTGGTGACCTGGTTTAAAAAAATTACTGATTAAAGTTACACAGAGGTAGAAAGAAATAATATGAAATTGGGAAAATGCACACCAGTAAAACAGTCAAAGAATCCTAGGGCTATTAAAAGGTATTTCAGTTTAAAAAGCCAAAAACCAAACACAACTAATACTCAAATCCCAATGATCTTTAAATGAATTTTGTGCTCTTCTGGATGATTTTTGATGACTAATTTCCCTTTTAAATTCCGACTTTAATATAAAAAGAAATGAACATCGCAGTCTGAGTGCACACACACACACACACGGCTCAAATTACAAAGCCAAACAAATTACCTGAATTATCCAATAGTATCTGTGTCACTCACTTTTTCCACCTATATAATGTGTTATATTCCTGGAAAAACACCTATATTCTAATGTGGTCTGTTAGCATAATGCCTGAGACCCAGCAAGAACTCAGTGACCAGGGGATGAATAAAATAATAAATAACGGTGGTTCCAGTTTAACATAATTCTTACATTCAACCCATCTTTAAATTGAATAAGACCTCAGAGACCATCAAGTTTAACTTCACACCCACTTAGCAATATTTTACACACCATTATAAACAGATGGTTATTCAAAAACTGTGAATTGTACATGTCAAAAGCAGCTTATTCAAATGATAAACTGCTCTATGTATTAGGGTATTTTTTCTAATTCTGAGCAAAGAAAACCAGTCTTCTGTAGCTTTGGCCCTACCTTCATCTACTAGAGCAACACAGACTGATTTCTCTTTTTTTAAATTTTAATAGCCAAATAATGAAGAAATTCTTCATCTCTCTATTGTAATATGAGCTACTTCTATTATGACACAGTTTTCAGATACCTTTCTATCATGGGTTCACCTTTCCTGAATGTGTTCCAATATATTAACATCCTCAGAGTTGAAGAGAGCACATTAGCAGTGTAATTTTAATGTGGATCCCATACTAATTAATTATCATTAGAGCCTACATATCTAGTATCTGAAATACTGTAAAAGATGACTATTTAAAAGATGTAATATATTTATCCTTTCAGTTGATAAAATAGTCTATATTTTACATCTTTAAAAGACCATCTATATTATTCATATACTAGAATAAACTAAAATTGCAAATTTCCCTTCTATATGCTTATACTTAAAAAAATAATATTGTTGCTACAGTTAAAATATGTATTTTCAAAATTCTTTTGGGATTTTCTCTTCATCTTCCTCATTTTTAGCCTTTAACTTGAAAGGCTAAAGTACATTAATTAAGGCTTAGTACATTAATAAAAAATGTACTAAGGGGATAATCACCAATCTAATGTGATATAGTTATGAAATTTGGAACATGACCAGTTGTTACAGCAAAGATTAGTTAAATCTACATGTTTAGGAACTCAATGACCTTTGAATTACAAACAAAACTCCTTCAATGCTAAATCTATGCCTAGGTATATTATGTAATCTGCAAAATATGTATGAATTTCAATATACACAATCATCAATACATAAAATCCTTCTCAAGCTTAAATATTTGTCCTAGTGAGATCAAACTTTTTAATTCTTCATACAACTAGGCTTAATTTGGAATATATTCTCTGACATACCTTCAATATCAAAACAGAGAGAGTTAATGAAACTCTTGTGAGTGTCAAACTGTCGGATCAATACGGCAAAATCCTCTTTCATATCAACTTGCCATATCCGTATCACAGAATCATAGCACCCTGTAACCACCAGTTCTTTTACAGCGGGATGGAATTTGGCCGTGTAAACAAAACAAGGATGAGGCAAAACTCTGAAAGTATTTGTATTGTTTACTTCATTTTTCCATATCCTAGAAAAGGATAAAAAGTTACATACTGTTCCTGAAAGGCACAAATTTCTTTAAAAGTTTCTCTGAAAACCAATATAGCCAATGGGACTTAAGCAGACAAGTGGTAACAGTAAACTAAATTTAAATTTTATAACTAAACATTAATATGATCACCTATTTGGTGGCTGGGGTTCTTTACATTTGACAAAGTATTTTCTTACAGGTATTTTAAAGCATAATGTAAGTACCTGCATACTAATTATAATCTATACTATCAAATAAAAAACTGTATTTGGATTTGAGTATGTCTGTCTTTTTAAAATCTACCAACTTTTGCCCTGACTGATGTGGCTTAGCTGTTTAGGTGTCCTCCCGCAAAGCAAAAGGTCACCGGTTCTATTCCCAGTCAGGGCACAACGCCTAGACTGTGGGTTTGGTCCCCAGTCAGGGTGCGTACAAGAGGCAACCGATCGTTGTTTCTCTGTCACATCAATGTTTCTTTCCCTCTCTTCCACTCTCTCAAATAAATAAACAAATATTTTTTAAAATCTACCTACTTTTGACATTGATTAAATAAACACATCAAATAGTTGGTAAAATATTGTATTTAGTATAAATATATAAGAATACAGGAAGAAACTTCAATGATTTCCCATCTTCAGTTGTATATATTGCTTTTGCAAAGTACTTACCAGTGGGGGGTTAGTTAATAGGGTACTCAGTTAACTTTATATTAGTAACTTCAAAGCCTAATAATAAACATGAAGATCTCAAAGACTGGCAAGCCATAATGAAATTACTATATCAATACATGAGTAAAATAAATAATTATTAAATTTTGATAAAAAATATTAAATACTCACTTGGTGTTAACATTCTTATTATCTCTTCCTCTAAATCAGGTGTGTCGAACTCATTTTCACTGGGGCCACATCAGCCTCATGGTTGCCTTCAAAAGGTCGAATGTAATTTCAATCCTTAACAGTTAAGGAGTACTTACATTTATAAGGTCCTAAAATTACTTCCACCCTTTGAAGGCAACTTCGAGGCTGATGTGGCCCCTGGTGAAAATGAGTTTGACACCCCTGCTCTAAATAATGGACAATTAAAAAATTAGTATTATTGTTATTGCTATAGTCTTGACAAAAGAGTAAACCCTAAGGGTTAAACTGTTAGGTTAGCTACTCTACATTTCTAGTCATTGTGTAAAAACAGGCAAAACCTAGTGATACATAGCTGCTATGTGAGTGTGGAATATAGAGTTTTTAAAAGCTTAAGTTATTAGTATTTGAGGAATACATTAATCTTTTAATGTAGGGATTCACAATTCATTCTCTTAATTACTACCTAGGAACTAAGGAAAATTAAGTCCTTTACAAAATTATCAATAAAAGAAAAAATTACAGTTGTTATTCAAGAATAGCATTCAATGAGTTGCCTCAACAGCTGCCTGAAATACAGGATATGATCTTCAATTACTAAGAATCCAAACTAATAATGAAGGAAGTGAAAGAACATGTTTTCAAGTAAAAATAAAGCATGTGTGTCAGAGCATAAACATTTAACCATAATAATACTTTCAATGAACATACGTTACATGAAATACAGTATTCACTGAAAGAGCAAAATCACTAATTGAAAGGGGCTATTCTAAGATTGTCATAGGGGACTAAGTGGTAATGGAAAAAATACAATAAAGATTATATATTAAAAAATAAAAGAAAAAACATTGTTAAAATATAAAAACTTCAGCTGCTTGCTAATGAATCTTAGCAGCATTATCTGAAATACAGGCATAAATGAAGCCATCATATTTTAAAAACAGCTCAATATAATTAAGATATATATAATATTTTAAAATAAAAAGCTTTTTATGTAAAAACAAAACTGCTATGAATGGCGGCTTTCATCACCCAATTAATGGTAGAATCCAAGATCAAAACAAATGTATCAATGGATTTTGGAAAAAATCAGGTTCATCATAGACAGAAAAGAAGAAGGAGCACAAATTTGTAAAGACTAGCTCTGTCTGTAAAACACTACTAGAATTGGGAAAGGAAAAAATATACCAAAGTTAAAATGGCACATGTAAAGGGGGGGTTGGCCTATTTGGGAGCCATTACACATGGAAAATTCTTTCTGATTCTATTAGGAGCTATTGATGTGGGGAAAAGTACAGATTAAACTGGAGATAACTAAAAAGGGGGATTTAGGTTAAGCCCTTAAGGCAGACAGCTAACCAGCAGGAAAGAGTTACTCAGGCAACACTAAGGATAACACGTGACAGTGATCCTGAGGAAGACAGAGAAGACATGGACAGAAACCCGTACTTCTGCCACTTTGGGGCATGAACAACTCATTCTCTTCCTTCTGACTAGAGCCCTTTCCTAACCTTTTTCAAAACCTCACTGCCTTTCTGGTTCTAGCCACAATGCTTCTTCCTTCACTCGGTTAATCCTTCACAATAATATTTTCGTGATGTAAAGAGTCCTAACTTAGTATCAATTTCAAAGCTACATAAACTAAAAAGCATACTTTACTACTATTACATGTTGTGTGGGGAAGTCCCAGGTGGCTTTAAGAAATGATGAAATTTGAGCTGGGTTTTAAATGATGGCTGTGAGCCCACTATGTGGAGTGAATGAGTTGGGCAGGAAGGGCATTCAAGCATAGAAGAATAGGTAAGGCAATGGAGTGGAGATGCCAAAAAAGTTGTTAACGGTATTTCAAAAGATTGCGTGGGTAAGGCAGAGGGTACACGGGAAGTGCACAGGAGAAGGTAAGGCCAGCCTGAATGAGGGACAGCTTGTCATGCCATTCTAAGGAACTGGAACATTATGAAAGATGGTACTGGAGGAGGCCACAGATGCAGGAGGCTGAAGACTGAACACTGGGAAAGTTTAGCAGCATCATTTTAAGCAAAAGATAACAAGGCCATGAATTAAGGCAGCAGCAGTGAAGATAAAAAGGATGATAGAATGGTGAGTCTTTTAGAAGAGAGAATTAGGAGACTTTAGTATTACTTAGATATATAAATAAATGGTAGAAAGAAAAGAAGAAATGAGTACTACTCTCAATTCCCAGATAAGGAAGTTGTTTAAAATATATAGTATAAGAGAGCCCTGGCTGGTGTAGCTCAATGGACTGAGTGCTGGACTGTGAAGCAAAGGGTTGCCGGTCTGATTCTCAGTCAGGGTACAAGCCTGGACTGTAGGCCAGATGCCCAGTAGGGGGCACAGGAGAGACAACCACACATTGATATTTCTCTTTCTTTCTCCCTCCCTTCCCATCTCTCTAAAAATAAATAAATAAAATCTAAAACATGTATATATATATATATATATATATATATATTTTTTTTTTTTTAAGAGGATCAAAAGAGGAAGACCAAGTTTGGTGATATTGGTAAGTCTGGCTTTGGATTTGAGGTGCCACTGTACAATCCAGATAGAAGTATGCAAAAGAAAGTCAAACTCAGAAAAAAGTGAGAGCTAGAAGTCATTCGCATGTAAGCAAGATTCAAAGCAAGGGAAGATGAGAGAGGCCTGGATAAGCACACCAAACCAGGGAAGACAATCCAACTAAAGAATCTTGAAGATAAACTACAGAGAACAGGCAGAGGAAAGGAACTAAAGAAAGAGAACGGCCCCTCCCCTTCTTTCCACCCTTATCTCTCTCCCTCCGGGTTTCCCCTCTGGTCACTGTCAGTCTGTTCCTTGTTTCCATGCCTCTGGTTCTATTTTGCTTATTTGTTTGTATAGTCAAGGAATAGGTATAAATGACCCATGGACAGGGAGAACAGGGTGGGGATTGACTGGGAGCAGGTCTGTGGGGCACAGGGCAGGGGAAAGCAATGGGGGAAAACTGGACAACTGTAATAGAACAATAAAAAAAGGAAAGAGAAAATCAATAAACTAGAAAGAAAAAAAAAGAAAAAGAATGAGAATTGTTCAAAGTCCTAAAAAGAAAACGAAAGAGGTCGTCAATAAAAGCCATAAATTGAAAATATTTCAAGACTGGTCAATAATTAAATACTGTAGTGAAGGCAAACAGGGTAAGAACTAAAACTGGCAAATGCATCTTAAAAGAAGCAAGTAACTGCTGACTTCTTGAAGAACGTCTATACGGCATGGTGAGTGATAGCCAGACTAACTGGGTTGAAGCAAAGACAATTGTATTAGATGCTCTTGATGTAGAAAAAAGATGATGTGGTAGCTGAAAGGCAGAATGAGTTGAGAAAAAGTTTTTTTTAAGATAAGGAGATCTGAGCATACAGTGGACCCCTGAACAACACGAGTTTGAACCAAGATGGTCCACATATACACCTTTCTAAACTTGGTTTTGAAACTGTACTTTCAATTTATGGTTGGAAATTGCATATGCTGTATTTCTAAGATAAGAGGACAAAATCAACAGAGTGAATGATACTAAAGAGTCAAGAGGTGTAGGAAATAGAAGTTAACAGAAATATAGATGAAAGGACTGGGATTAAAGGCACAGAACAAGAATTAGCCTTAAAGGTGTCTATAACCATACCTCTTTGTTAAGAGAAATGAATAGAGATAAAGATGGGTAAATTTACAGATATCAGATGGAAAACCAGAAGGAAATATAGGAAGTTCATGTCTGGCTAAATTTCACTGTAAATTGAAGGCAGTCATCTAATGAAAGTGGGAAGATTATGATTTAGGGTACTGAACTTGAAGCGTGGTAAGGTTTGGATCTGCTGCCAGAGGGATGGGAAAAGAGTGCTGAACAGAGACGAGTAAAAGCACTGCTCAGCAGAAACGAGAACTTGCTAAGGCCACAGTCAGGTCTTAACAAGGTTATACATTTTCCTCCAGCATAACCTGGCATCCGACAACGCCTCTTCTATTCTTGAGGCTATTAAAAGGGACTAATAGTAGATTCCCAACTAGAGAGAGAGGTAAAATCAACTGTCACCAGTTGTCATCTATTTCATTTAACTATAAACTAAACAGTAATAATATCTTAATTAGTTGGACATTATATATTGAAAAGGAAGCTGATAAGATTAATAGAAAAAGAGACCCAGACACTAGAAGTGTCTGTAAGAAAGTGTTTAAAAGAACAGGAAGTGTAAGTAAGAGTGAAATCAGAGCAGATCTCGAACTGCTCTAAATGTCAGTTTCCTACTCTGTAGAGATAATAAATATCACTTGTTGAAATCATATTTAAAGGATATATATAAAAGCATCTTCAACAACTGCCTTAAAGTATTTTTAGAATACATCCAAGGCAGATCAAGCCGCTACAAAAAGCTAAATTGAAACTTTAAAAAAATAGCTTTTAAAATATTTTACTGTGACACATTAAATAGGAAGGGGTTATTTTAAGACTGACATTTGGAAAAATGCAAATACTTACTATCTATAAAGCTTTTAAAAATCAGGTGCATACTCATTTATTCACTACGCATCACCGCAGCCTGGCCTGTGCAACTAGTGAGAGTGAAGATAGAATCCCGGCCATCCAGAGCTTACCTTCTAGGAAAAATCTCAGTTGTTTAAGGACACTGTCTCAAGGTATTAATCAAACAGCGTGCATGGTGATCATTTAAAGATAGTGAGGACTAGAAATACTATATATTACAGATTACATTAATAAAATATTTTACAAAAATGTCTTCAAGAAAAGTTTTCACTACTACTTGTTTAATCAGTCAGCCTGTCTGATGCATATTCATGACAATCTCTTGATAGGCAAAACATAATTGAAGCATGAGTAGTTATCAGTTAATATTCTCTTTGCCTTCCTGGAAGGCAAGCAGCACACACTAAATACTTCCCAAATACAAACCTGGCAGTGCCATCAGCTGATGCAGTAAGGATATAGCGATCATCTTCAGACCAGCAAAGATCGTAAATGATATTGAGGTGGCCACACAATTCTCTCAGGAAACGTCCAGAAGGAATTTCGTATACTAAGGAAAATATTCAAAAATCACTAAGTTTCCAGACAGAGGATCCTCAATACAGTAACATACAAATTCATAGTTTATAATAACTTGTACACAAAGTAAGCACTGTCTGTAAGAATATTACCAAAGATTTTCAGTGTAAAAAATTTCAAAAGCTACTTACAATTTTTACTTGCTTTAGACACAAGAATTTACAAACATAAAATTTTGTAATATGCTACAATTAACAATTATTCTCATTTCTCCAAAACAACTTTTCTAATAATCTTTGATAGTCAATTAATTAGTCATATAATAAATAACATTTAAATTGCAATTCACATCAAAGACATTATAATTTGGGTTTTTGTTAAAAAGGTATTATTTTACTTGGAAACGGATTAAATTCCAACCAAAATTTTATCTGAAGAAACAAGAAATGTAAACTGTACTACTGTCAGAAAAAAATTCTAATACTAAAATTATAGATATAGTAAGGGAATTAACAGAGACCCAAGCCAATAAACAGTGTAGTTTTGCTATGTTAATGTACACAATAAAATCATCTGAGGCAGTGGCTTTCAATCTTTTTCATCTCACGGCACCTATAAACTAATTATTAAAATTTTGCAACACACCAAAATACATTTTTGCCAATTTGACCCCAAAAAAGGGATATAATTTTGATTTATTCACATTGGATGATTATTGTGTTGACTGTTATCATATTTTATCTGACAATCTAAGGGAAAAGAGGTCAGTGCCCCTGACTAAAATGGTCAGATACTGTACATTTTAAAAATTCTTGCCACACATTGGTTGAAAATCACAGATCTAAGTTGATAACAAAGTTTCCAAGTCTCTACTTCCACCTAGTGGTCGAACCAATTGCCTTTAAAATACTAAGCAACTATAAAGGACTCATAAGCAAAACCAAGGTGGGGTGGAATCAGTGGAGGGAGGTGGGTATGGCTGAGGTGGTGGTGGTGGGGTAAATGCAGACAATAATAAAGCAATTATAAAATAAAATACTAAGCAGTACAGGAGTGCTTCTGGCATAGCAAATTAAGGACCTCAAAAAATGTGCACTCCCATAAAAGCAATGAGAACACTGGAAAAAAATAGGGAAAAGTAAGTAACTTTTTCAGAACTCTGGAAATTAAACAAAGGCTTGCAACAATCTGAGGAGGGTTTATTCAAGAAAAACAGCTGAATCTCGGTAAGAACATTGAGCTTTGTGGTATTTTTTTAACCTCGCTCGTTCCTTCCTATTCCCCTCTCCCCAGCTCCAAAGTATCCCTAAAAACCAGCAGCCTTGCAACTACAATGAAAACCCGCAGCAGCCCGGTAGACACGGGATGGGGCAGAAGAGGTCTGACGCTCCCCGAAAGCCCCATCCCTAAGACTTACCACTATTAGACAGGGCAGCTTCCTGAAAGCTCCATTTTCAGGGCTTGGCCTTATTTGACCTCACTCTGAGCATGCTCTGTGTGAACAGTCCTAACCCTAGGTGCATGTATTTAATGCAGTGGCCCAGCTGTCTGAGGCAGTGATACCAGCTGGGGCTAAGAAGAGGTTGACCAAAAAGCTTAAAAAGAAAAAAATTGGGAATGAGATGTCCACAGAGGACTTTGAAAAACTCCAACATATTCCTGAGAGTCTAGGACATACGTTCCTGAAAGGCTGTGTGCATGCCCAATAAAGACCTGAGAGGCCCTGTCTCAGTCTGGCTGACCTGAGGCGGCTCTGTGCAAAGAGGAAGTGAAGGCCAAGGCTGAGAACTGAAAGTGTGTCCCAATACTACGCTCACAGAGCCCCTCAGCAAACGCTGGGAGAGCTATTCACTCAAGGCATTAAAAAAAAAAAATCTCTAACCATTAGCTGACTACTAAGCTAACCAAGCAGAGATTTCAGTGGCAACACATAATGAAGGCAAAAGACTCAGAATTAGTCCAGAAAAGTCATGAAACAAACGAAACAACAATGTATCCTGGCCCTGCCATGTATCTCACTTGGTTACAGTGTCGCCCAGATACAACAAGGTTGTGGGTTCAATCCCCAATGAGGGCACATACAGGAAGCAACCAATGAATGTGTAAATAAGTGGGAAAACAAATTGACTTTCTCTCTCTCTCTCCCCCTTCTTCTCTCTAAAGAAAATAATTTTTAGAAAGATTTAAAAAAACAACAACATCCCAATTGTGTAGACAGAGAGGAAGAAGGGGAAATATGATTACCAGAGCTGCCACATTTCAATAATTAAAATACACAATTTCAACACAAAATTATGGAGACATGAAAAAACAAAACAGAAAAGTCTGCCCGTACATAGAAAAAAAAAAAGCAGTCAATAGAAACTGTTCACGAGGAAGCCTTAACATTAGTCTTCCTAGGCAAAGACTTTAAATCTACTCTTATAAATATGTTCAAAGATCTAAAGAAGACATTGTCTAAAGAATTAAGGTGTGAGAATTTCTCACCAATAAAGAGATAGAAATTATTTTTAAGAAAAGACCAAATGGAAATTCTAGAGTTGAAAAGTACCGTAACTAAAATAAACAATTCACTGGGACAGGCTCGACAGCAGATGTGAACTAACAGAAGAATCAAGACATGAAGACACATCGATTGAGATTTTGCAGTCTAAGGGTCAGAAAGGAAAAGAATGAAGAAAACCAAATAAAGTTGCAGAGACCTGTGGGACACCACCAAGTATTCCAACACAGAAATGACAGGAGTCCCTTGAGAAGAGAAGAAATAGAAAGAGGTGGGAAGAACATTGGAAGAAATAAAGACAAAAATCTTAAATTTGTGAAAAACATTATTCAGCACATCCTACAGGGAAACAAATTCTAAGGAGACATGGCATAATCAATAATCAAAAAGATTCTTCTGTATTTTAAGATTTAAACAGTAAGTAAAGCTAAATTTATATGCCATTTTGGACAAGATTTTTTAAGCATAAAGTAGCACATATTTACCACAGAAATGTTGAAAACAAGTAAAAATAAATTCTTTCACTACCCAAAGATGAAAATCACTATTAATATTCTTCAGTATGTTTCCTAAGAATCTTTTTTCCCCCATGTATAGGTTTTAGTGAATTTTTGAAGTGGCAGAGCCATAATCAAAGTATATAAATAATTTTGTATTTCTTTTTTAAAATATATTTTATTATGTTATTACAGTTGTCCCAGTCCCCCCTTCATTCCCCTCCACCATGCACATCCCCTCCCACCCACATTCCCCCCTAGTTCATGTCCATGTGTCATAAGTTCTTTAGCTCCTACATTTCCCACACTATTCTTGCCCTCCCCCTATTTTCTCTCTATCATCTATGCTACTTATTCTCTGTACCTTTCCTTCCTCTTTCCTCCTCCCACTCCCCTGTTGCTAACTCTCATTATGGGCTCTCCATTTCTGTGGTTCTGTTCCTGCTCTAGTCGTTTCCTCAGTTTGCTTTTATTTTAGGTGTGGTTACTAATAATTGTGAGTTTGCTGTCTTTTTACTGTCATACTTTTTATCTTCTTTTTCTTAGATAAATCCCTTTAACATTTTATATAATAAGGGCTTGGTGATGATGAACCCCTTTAACTTGACCTTATCTGAGAAGCACTTTATCTGCCCTTCCATTCTAAATGAAAGCTTTGCTGGATAGAGTAATCTTGGATGTAGGTCCTTGACTTTCACGGCTTGGAATACTTCTTTCCAGCCCCTTCTTGCCTGGAAGGTCTCTTTTGAGAAATCAACTGACAGTCTGATGGGAACTCCTTTGCAGGTGACTATCCCCTTACCCCTAGCTGCTCCTAGAATTCTGTCCTTCATTTTAATCTTGGCTAATGTAATTATAATGTGCCTTGGTGTGTTCCTCCTCATGTCCACCTTCTTTGGGACTCTCTGAGCTTCCTCAGAGAGTCTATTTCTTGGAAGTCTATTTCCTTTGCCAGATTGGGGAAGTTCTCCTTTATGATTTGTTCAACTAAGTTTTCTACTTGTTGCTCTTCCTCTTCCCCTTCTGGTACCCCTATAATTCAGATGTTGGAACGTTTAAAGATGTCCTGGAGGTTCCTAAGCCTCTCCTCATTTTTTTGAATTCTTGTTTCTTCATTCTTTTCTGTTTGGTTGTTTCTTTCTTCCTTCTGGTCCATACCGTTGATTTGAGTCCCAGTTTTCTTCCCATCACTACTGGTTCCCTGTGCATTTTCCTTCATTTCACTTAGTGTAGCCTTCATTTTCTCATCTAATTTGCAACCACAATCAACCACTTCTGTGAGCATCCTGATCATCAGTGCTTTGAACTGTGCATCTGATAGGTTAGCTGTCTCCTGGTCGCTTAAAACTTTTGGCTGTGGTAGTCTGATTTGTTCTTTCATTTGAGCCATTTTTCTCCTTTTCTTTTTTGGTATGGTCGTGCCTGTTACGTATGAGGGGCAGTGCCTTAGGTGTTCACCAGGGCAGGGCAACCCGGTTGCAGAGTTGTGACGCTGTATGTGGGAGCAGGGTCTGAGAGGGAATAATGGCGCTTGCTCTGCTCTCTCTGATTTCAGCCCCATCTGTGAGGCTGGGATTCTCTCCCGGCACTCCAACCCCCACAAGTGTTTTCAATCGGTGCTTTTAGGCTTTATTTCCTGGCGCTGGGGCCCTGGGTTGCACAGTCTGTCTCATTTTGGCCTGGTTTATCTGCACGTGAATGTGTGACCGCGGTCAGCTGCCTTGTGCGCCTTGCTGGGTCTGCTGGTTGCCTCCCTGAGCATGGTAACCACCACCTGTGCACCTGGGGTGTGCCAACTGCCATCTGGGTGTCTGGGATCACCAGCTACTTTTTCCTGCTACGATCCCTCTCTGCCAGCTGCCGACTCTGCCCCTTTTACAGGTGTGGGTGAATCACTGTCAGACTTCCGTACAATTCAATTTTCTATCTGTTCTATTGGGGGGTTTTTTGGTTCTAAATTTTTGTTGTCCTTAATTTTGGTTGTGAGAGGAGGCACAGTGTGTCCACCTACGCCTCCATCTTGGCCAGAAGTCCTAATTTTGTATTTCTTAAAGCTAACATTATTTCATCAGAAGGAATACTTATTTAACAAATGCTAATCAAGCCAATTACAAGTCCCTGCTGGGGGAAAAAAAAAAAAATCAGTGAAGAAGTAACTGTGAGAGGCTGAGGAAAGTTCAACAGAATCTGGTGCTTAGGACAGATGCCCACAAGGAGCTGAGGTGAGCTGGTTTGCATTACAAGCAAGAAGTATGGGAAAGTAGTAAAGCCTCTAAGTCTAGAAGAATATAGTGCTCATTTAAATTAAAAAAAAAAAATCTCTAAAGACACAGATAAATTTTTTCTTTTTAACAATTTCCTATATTTTTTATCATTTTTTTATTGTTCAAATATAGTTGTCTCCATTTTCCCACTACCACTTTCACCCATCTCCCTCCTCAATACTACCCCCACTTTGGCTTTGTCCATGGGACCTTTATACATGTTCCTTGATGACCCTATCCCTTCTTTCCCCCATTATCTCCCTCCCTCCCCTCTGGTTACTATCAGTTTGTTCTTTATTTCCATGTCTCTGGTTCTATTTTGCTCACTTGTTTGTTTTGTTGATTAGGTTCCACTTATAGGTGAGAACCTATCATATGGTATCTGTCTTTCACTGCCTGGCTTATTTCACTTAGCATAATGCTCTCCAGTTCCATCCATGCTGCCGCAAAGGGTAGGAGCTCCTTCTTTCTTTCTACTGCGTAGTATTCCATTGTGTAAATGTACCATAGTTTTTTGATCCACTCATTTACTGATGGGCACTTAGGTTGCTTCCAGCACTTGGATATTGTAAATTGTGCTGCCATGAACACAGGGGTGCACAGGTTCTTTTGAATTGGTGTTTCAGGATTCTTAGGGTATAATCCCAGCACTGGTATTGCCAGGTCAAAAGGCAGTTCCATTTTTAGTTTTTTGAGGAAATTCTACACTGTCTTCCACAGTGACTGCATAATGAGAAGTCTTAATTCAGGTCCTACTGAGCCAAATACTATTGTTCTAATGCACAACAAATTCAGGGGCTTTCATCACTCAAATGATCACTGCTATCAACTAACCACATTAAAATTAAAATCCTCCTGAGATTTATAATCCTTCATGGTTCTAAATTTCTATATTTAAAGTAAAAAATGCTTGATAAAATCCACCTGCAGGTTTTAAAATAATTTACCACCCTTCGCTCTACTTCTGAAAACACATTATATATAAATATGTAAAATTCTACTTTGAAAAACATACCGCATAGAAAATTGTAAAATTATTAAAAAGAACTGTTACTTTACTTGAAAAAATCTATTTAATAGATTTTTGTAGTGCTGGGGAATTACTCAAAATTTCAACGAGTTTAAAAACCAAAGAATGTCCTCCATAAAGACTTTGATCAATTTAAACAAATAGGATTAATACTCACAAATAATTGGATATCCATCCCGACTAGCACAGGCTGCTGCTAATATTCTTCCATTGTGAGAGAAAGAAAGACAAAAACATCCTCGTTCTCCTGCATTTAGTGAGAAGAGGTGCTTGTTTGGGATACGACAAGCCTAAAAAACATACATTTCAAAAACAAATTAAGAAACATTAAAAGATGAAGTCTAGCTATAAATTTTAATTACTGTAGGTGTTTTTTAAAAAGTCCCTTTACCATGATGAAGAGTAGGCAGAATGATGGAAAACCACAGACTTTCTAAAGAGAAAAGCAGTTCTCCATAAAATTAAGAGGCTTTGTACTCCATATCTAACTAGTACTTAATTCACCTAAAATGTGAGTAGAAAATTTCAGTATCTTATACTCTAAAGCTGTCACTACCATATAGTTTTTATATCACCCCACAAACCCACACACTCACAAATATATCACACCCTTATCCCCAGATATCAACTAATAACGTGATTTTTGCTGAACCATAAACTTGTTCTAAGACCGTAAATGCTCTTCAGGGCCTAGCTTAAGCCCAGGATGTATAACTATTCATTCTCTCTCTCTTTCTCTCTTAAAATAACCATCATTTGTGGCCACCTTCCAAAATGTATTTTCAAAGTAGTCATTCACTTCCTGTTGGTTTCTGAGTCAATGTTATTAAAATTTTTCATAATTTTTATGTGTTCATTACCTATTACCAGATGAAATCAAAACTTTTAATGTATTATCATAGCTACTGTAGAAAAAGTTCAATTAAACAGATACTTTGCCCTTACTATATGCCAAGAATGTGCTACATTATTACACGTCTTTTCATATATTCATCACAGCAACCCCATGAATGACCATTATTATTGTACAAAGCTAAGAAGGATTATTTAGAGGGTCAAGCTCAGCTTAATAAGCCTAGTCAGAGACTATTAGTTCATGGGCCTACATTCTAGACGGGTACCAGGTTCTTCCCAAGTAACATCAAGAATTAGCAGCACTATTAGGAGGCAGCATTAGGAGTAGCTAGTTGGAAGGTGGAAAACTGGGTAGATGTTTATTAGGTGACGATAATGTACCAAACACCATGCTACACATTTTTCCCCTCCATTCTCTATCCAGACAACTTTGAAAAGGAAGAGGAGATGAAAAAAGAGGAAAAAAAACTGAAGGAAGAATCAGGAGGTTTTATAATCAATTGCTGCTGCTCCTAGAGCAGGAGATGGAGATGAGGGAAACTTGGCCTAACCACTTAAGCTAAAGTCACTGAAGCCACTATCTTTTCTTTGCATTCCCAGGGTCTGACACTGGACTTAGAATAGCCAATGAAAGTTTAATATCAATAAAGGTCTCAACATCTCTGACTCTTTCCCTTTCTTCACCACCTTGTCAGTTACTAAATTATGCTGGTTCATTCTTTCTTTCTTGTTTTCCTCTCTGATTTTGCGTTTGTGCCGCCATTATCCCTTCTTCACCTCACAGCAACGACTGCAACTGCCATCTGTGGGCTTCTCTCATTCTGATGCACACTAACCTCAAGAACTACATGCCACTGCCAGCATTAATCTGTCCTAAAATACTGAGACCGTACTTCTCTCCTGCCCCAAAACCATTCATTAATTTCTCGCTTCCCACACAATCAAGTATTAGGCTATTATTGAAGACACTCCGCCACATGGGCCTGCCTAATCTGTCACATAACCTTATACAAACTGGTTTCCAGCCCATCAAGTTTGCAGTGCCTGATGAATACAGCAGGTACTTTCCCATTTATTTACAACTTGGCCCCCATACAAAATACCTTTTCCTACCCTTCACCTACCCCCAACTTGGCTATTTTTTAAAGTCTAACTCAAATCCACCAGCCTGTTAAATAAACCTCTCTTCTGCAACTCCAATTCACCTTCTCCATTCCTGCAATTCTCAAAATAGTCTAGTTTCAAGATGCTTTATACTTTCAGAAAAATTTTGAGGACTGCCCCCAAAAGTTTTGTATATGTGGATACATACATGGCTATTTATCATATTAGAAATTAAAACTGATAAATTTTTTTGGATTTTTTAAAATTTTATTTTAATTGTTGTTCAAGTACGGTTGTCTATGTACACTTAGTATGTATATACTAAGTGTTTGCGTAAATTAAGATTTTAGATAAACTGCATTGGTATTGGCTTATACATAGAAAATAAGCCCCTCTTCCTCTTTGTGGAAACAGTAACAGATTTACAGAACTGTATCTGAAATAACTTCTTACTACTGCAAAAATAAGCTAACGAAGAAAACTTTAATGAAAGCTTAAATACTGCTCAACTTGCAGTAAAAAATTTACATGAACGTATCGCCATTAAAATGTGATTCAGGAAGAAGCCAGACTCTGCAAAAAATTTCATGAATCCATTTTTTAAAAATCAATTTTTTAATAATAAATCAATTAGGAAACATACCTCTTATACACATCAAAAACCTATGTAGTGTTATGAGCTGAATTGTGTGCCCAAAAATGCATTTGTTAAAGCCCAGCCCCAGTACCACAGAAGGTAACAGTATTTGGGTAAGTTCTTTAGCTAGCTGGTTAAATTAAAATGGAGGGTTTTGTTTTGTTCTGTTTTGTTTTAGGGCAGGTCATGATTAGAAGAGGAAAAGACATGGGATACATACAGGGCAAGGGGAAAAGACCATAAAAGGGCAGCAAGATCGCAGCCATCTGTCAGCCAAGAAGAAAGGATTCAGGGTGAACCAACACTGCCACCCTTGGTCTTGGGACTTGCAGCCCGCAGAACTACAAGTAAATAAATTTCTGCTGTTTAAGTCAAGCAGGCTGCAGTATTTTTTCACGGTAGCTCTAGCAAACTAAAAAAACTGCTCCCGTCTCTAAACAAACAACCTAGAGAGTGTTTTTATGCAAATGATAATCACTCTATTACTACTTGCCAAATGAATTATTGTAGAGACAATATTGTGGTTAAAAACAAGAGCACTCTGAGAGTTTTAAATAGCAATCTATTGCCCTAGGAGTTGCTGGAGTGTTAAAGGAGGAAATATCTAAGTGAACCCGTGCTAGCAAACACTTCACCTGCCCCGGCAGCCGTTTCCACCTTACTACTTCCTTCGAATCTTCTAACCCAGGTTCTGTGTCTGCTGAACTTGACTCACGGTGTTGTTCACAATATGCTGGTTTACTTTTTTCCTCCTGAAGAGCCATCGCCGGACGGTAAGATGGCTTTACCTAAATATGTACAGAAAGTGAGAAGATTATATATCGTGTTAATTTTTTCTCTTTTCTACCATAGAGGGTTTTTAAAACATTGAAACCAGCAATATGGAAATGCTTTCAAAGTATAATCCAGAAAAAATTAGAATTTTATGTGTACATTATTCTAAATAAGAAGAAAGTTGTTTAAAATTATTGTCCTATAACCAAAAAGCCTTAGAAGTTAGAAGAAAAAAGTAGAGCTTGATTGGAAACATGAAATTGTTTTAATAACTCTGTACTTTTGTTTCCATCTCTTCACCAACACCTACCAGATGTTATGGCACAGCTCTGATAGTCTCTGGTATCTCTGGCTTTATATCACAAAACTGATATTAGAATCTAAAGTTTTTAAAATCTTCCACTTCTTAAAAATAGATTTAACTGCATTCAAATCAATGCAAACCAACTCTGTGGTCGCAGTTTATAACACCAACTACAGAATATGCAACTGACCTGAAATATCTGTAACAAATAAGACAAAAGCAGAAGTTTCACCTCATTTTAGGTGAAACTTTTGCTAAGATCATTATAATATTAAACTATGAAAAACCGTAGTAAAAATATTATTTACTGATTATTTAAATAATATTGTGAAAATGTGCCTGTAAATCATGTCTGCAAACTATGGCCCAGGCCAAATCTATCCTGACTGTTCTTGTAAATAAGGTTTTATTGGAACACATTTTCAAATTGTTTTGTTATCACCTACATGTCTACACAGCTACTTTCACACTATGAAGCTGAGTAATTGCAACAGACTGTATAGCCTGAAAAGCTTAAAATATTAACTATTAACTATCTGATCCTTTTTGAGCAGTATTTCGCAGCTCTTGCTGTATATCACTTTTATCTTTAATATTTTAAAAAACAGTATTATTTTTAAAAACATTTTCCCTAACAATGAAATCTTTATTTATTATTTAAAATTCATTTAATTATCTTTTAAGTATCAGCTATTACATAATCTCTGAAGGTAACTTTCTATTCTACAAATCTATTAAAATAATTCTAGAGATATTTTTAGGACTGGAAAACATGTCACCATTTAATCTCAACAGAGGTTATATATTTACATGTGCTCTTAACTTACACATTCTGGAATTTTCAATCCTCTTACAGTTACATACAACGTTGATGGATAACGATTTCGGGGACATTTTGACCACCATTCAAAAACCTCAACGACATTTAAATGGGATCGAGACTTAGTAGGTGGGTAGTAGAGTTGCAAGCGAAGTTTTGAATTGATGTTTACATTTCCATTGGCTCCTAGAAGCTTAAAAGAAAAATTCAAATAAAATTTTATCTTCATTGAAAGTAAGTAAATCCAATAAAGCAATAATATATAGTCAAAAACTCATTTAAAAAAGATTAATATGGCATGCAGAAATTCCTGAGGTTATATAGCAAAGGAAAGAACTATGACATAGTTGGCTAACCACACTTCAAAATCACTTTGACAGTGGGTAATGCGAATGACTTTTTAAACATTTTTCTGATTGTTGTCTTTTTGCCTATACACCTTCAGATTGTTGGTAAAGCATTTACATTTCTGCGTAGATGTTACTTTGCACACAGAAAGGGATCGATATACCTTTGTTTGAGATAATAATGATAAAGATCAAATACATACTATTTAAACATGGAAACAAATTTTCCATTGTTTAGTATCAGTACATTTTTAACCTCACTCAAGGACATGTCACTGATTTCTGAGAGAGGGAAAGGGAGAGAGAGAGGAGGAGGAGAGAAGCATTGATTTGAGAGAGATACACCAGCTGGCTGCTTCTTGAACGTGCCCCAACTGGGGACTGAACCCGCAATCGAGGCATGTGCCTTGATCGGGAACTGAACCCACAAGCTTTCAGTTTACTGGATGACACTCCAAGTAACTGAGCTACATGATATATATTATAATTTATAGCCTAGATATATTCATATGTGCTAAAAGAACTAAAAGTGCCTCTAGCTGAGAATTATGACAGTCTCAAAATTTATATCTAGACAAGGTTCCTTTGGGGTTCATATGGACTACTATAATAACTTTACAATTATCTAAGACATTCCTGGAAGCAGTGGTATAGGTATTAAAACAATAAAATTTTAATGTGATTCATGCCACCTTGTCAAAGACGGATTTTTTTCCTAGTCAGTTTCCATACATTCATTAATTCTCTCAGTAGATATTTACTAAGCACTTTATGTGCTGGGAGCACTACTATGCCGGGAGGCGGTGATGTAATGAAATACAGAGGTTCAAGAGAGTGATATATATTAAATGCAAAGAAATTTGGTGAATTAAAACTGAACATGTTCAACAAATTGGCAAGAAGGCACTGCTGACTTTGAAAAGTTTAGTCTCGTGAGGGAGATATTTAAGTGCTACTACAGATGAAGCACACAGAATATCTTACCCTTTACAGGGGGTGGGGCCAGGAGAACTCCTGACTGCCATTTCTGCCAATGGTATATAATAGATAAATAAAACTCTACATGACATTTAAAGGCAAAAATGCTATGAAATACAATTCTGTTTCCCAAGTGCAGCTTACAGGAAATACTGAAGTTCTACACAATCCTTAGCATTCAAAGGAATGATCAGTAAGACCACAAGAAGGCAATGCTTACTATGTGAAAGTGACCTTTCTAAGGGTTTGGGTTTTTTTGTTTGTTTGTTTCCCCCCTCCTCTTATTCAGTGTAGAGGGGCACAGAAATAATGGGTTATAAAAGGGTGATTTTAAAAGATACACTGGACCAAGTGATTTCCAAGTTCACTGTAGAATTACTTCCTCATCATGGCCAACCTGGCTGCCACTTAGTAGGCAGACTGCACCTCTTCTGAAGCCTCTCTCTAACCCCCAACACGGATTCAGTAACTTACCTGGGTTTTTGGAGCATCTGCTCTATAGCACATAGTCATGTAAGTAATATGTTTACATGGAAACTGAACTGGAGGGCAAGAACACTGTCTGATTTATCTATGAATGCCCTTTATAATGGCAGTGCCTAGCATTTCAAAGACACAAATATTTGTTGAATGGATGGATGTACAAAAGGAAAAGTTTTATAAGACAGTACAAAACAGGTTAATTACTCAAATTTATGTTTGAAGTCAGAAATTAAAAATACCAGAAATTTAAAAATTATAAAATTTAAATCTCCTTGTTTACAAACGTTAATCTTTCCATGCCTTTTACCTCTGCGGAAATATCCTAAAGACACCGGTTTAGACACAGACTGCTGCACGAATTGCCTGCCTTGACCTTCCAGCATATATATTTGCACCCTCTCTACTGTGTTCTCCACCCAACGATCTTTCCAAAACATAAATCAGTTTATTTTATCCTTCTGTTTAGAATTCTATAAAGCTTTCCACAGCTTTCTAAAATCCTGTAACAGCTTTCTGTGGCAATAATGCCTTAGAAGACCTTGTATAATCAAGACACCGTCTACCTCAGCAATAGCTTCAGTCACCCATTCCTCCTCCGTCTCTGTCCTCCAACATCAGCGGCCTCCTTTTGGCTGAGTACAGCAGGTCCTCAGAAAACATTTCATTAAACATCCTTTTGTTGTAACATGGTGGGATGCCATAGGAACCTAACTCTTGTTCACATCAATTATCCTACGATAAAACTGATTTCACCTCATACACCATTCCGCTGAAAGTTGCAGACCCTCCGGACAACACTGAGGACTCACGTCTCCCTTACTGCTGACAACAGTGCCTTCGCATGCACTGTACCCTCTTCTTAGAACCGCCTTTCCCCCACCGTCTAGCTAATACTCAGGTTCAGTGTCTCTTCCTGGGGTTTCTCTGATCCCACAGGCTGTTTTCATCATCCACCTCATGCCTCTTCAGTGTTCGAAAATTAAAATAAATGAAAAATTGTGTAATCAATTGTTCTGTGTGTTTTTCTTGCTAGATATGAGGTCCACGAGGCCAAGGAGTTTCTCTTCTTTGTTCGCTGACTAGAACAGTGATTGGCATATAGAAAGAGTTTAATAAACATGTGCTGAGTAAATGACAGCAGGACTGTGTCTGTCTTTTTCAATGCTGCATCCTTAGAGCCAAACAGCATCCCTGGCACAAACTAGGCACTCAATAAATATGTCAGAATCTGAATGAGTATCGCTGGAGCTTCAATTAATAACTCCCTACAACTGTAAATCTTACCTGAGATCATAACTCCTTATATGAAACCAAACTGAAGTTGAAAAAAGCAGCCCATCAGATTTGAAGATAACATTAAAAGTGTTTAAAATGGAAGAAAGACATACCTTGAGAAATGCCCAAGCAATTTTCCGAAAGCCACATTCTCGGTTTCGAACTTCAGAGTTATTCCTAATTTCGTCCATGCTTAAGAAATCAAGAATCTATAAATAAATATTTTTAAAAATTATTTTACAGAAGACTAGGCTACCTAAAATTTAGTATTTTCTAATAATATATTATGAAAATGAAAAAATCATGTTTTCTTAAAAGTTTTTCTTATATGGAGGAAAAGCATTTTTATTTAGTTTCATTAACCTTTAAGTTAATTCACACCATTAGTGAGGATCTATTTTTTGGTCACTTTTTTATTAACAAATCTTTTATTAAGATTTATTTTAAATCCAAGATGAAAATACTAATGACCTCAAATATGGTCTAGGCACAAACATACCAGGCACAGAATACTTAAACTTTGATTGTTTTTTAATAAGAGCAGACTTTGAAGGACCATTTGTTTAAAAAACTCATGGTCTTATTTATCTCTGGGTCCTTCCTTGGATCATCTTTGTGAAGTTGGGGATTTTCTCTTTGTATGTAAGTCATAATTAGATCTCCCAAGAAAATTTCTTTCACATCCCCATCCTGTCTAGATGTCAAAGCTCATAAATTTGCAACCGACCTTCCAGAGAGACTATCTGTATTCAGGATCTTATCAAAGACTATCACTGTGAACTTATCAAAGTGCTTATCAAAAGTTCAGCTGAGGTAACAAATTTTTATAGAAGAATGCTTTAAAAAAATAATATGGACTCCACTCACCCCTGCTCTCTATATTCTTAAATCTGTCTTCAGGTATAATACATGCTCAATAAAAAATACTGATAATATAATAAAAATATATTACTAAGTAAAAACAACTTGTAATCCAGACCCAGAGATGACCAACAGTAACATCTAAATGTTTACAGGTGCACACATATCTAAGCCTTTTTCCTGAGTATTCCTAAATATCTTTATATTAATACAAGTCCAATGCTATTCACAAACTATTATGATAAACTTCATAGTGAATATCTATGTAAGTCATTTCATACATATGTATATTATCATGGCAATGGCTGCCTAGTATTCTTCTGTATTATAAATACCATAAATTTAATATAAACCAAAATCTATTTAACCAAACCTCTTTCTGATTGAAAAGACTTGTCTCTGAAACTTTTCTATTATAAACAGTACTTATATAAATAAATACCCTTGCACATACATCTTTGTACACCTGTCATTTTTTCCCTTAGGAAAAATATTTAGAAGTGCAGTAATCTTTAAAGACTTCTAGTAGTTATTATCAAGCTGTTCTCAATAAACCCTTAAAAAGCTGAAATAAAAATCAGTTTTGCAGACAATAACACATTATGTTAAAACTTAAGCACCCAAAAGTATTTATAATTCAACAATCTTTCTTAAATCTCTATTACTAAAATGAATATAAAAGAATATTATAGTAGTAAATGACAAATTTCTATGACAGAAAAGTTCCTTGACATACAAATTGTATCACTTCTCAAAAAAAGTTAAAGCTTTGTATAAATTATATAACACAATCACATGTGAATGTTAGAATATCTGTTTCATAAACACACACAGACCACCCAAAATTTAGGGTCTATAAACACAAGTAACTCTATAAAACCAGTCACTGGCCCTGGTCATGCTGTCCTTGCCATGCTGAAATTCGCCACTCTGCTGACACTGGAAGAGGATTTCTCTACCTCCCTTTGCTTATAGAGAGAGAACATGAATTAGCTAAAAGAAATGTGGTTTTTAGGTTTAAACTAGCTTCAAATACAAATTACCTGTGCTTAAAGTTGAAGTAACTGAGAAAAATCACTTTACACTTCTTGATTTCTTTTGCAACAAAAAATGAGAATAGCATGTCAGCTCAAAGACCATATATTCCATAAAAGTTTTCCTAACTGCTTGGAACCTCCAGGAACTTTTCATATCTAAGAAGCTCTATTTCATTTGGTTATATATTACATTGTATCAGTCAAGGGATCTGTGTATACTCACCTTTATTTCTCTTAGTAGTATACAAACTCTCAAGGAGTCTGATATTGTTAAACGGGTTGACACTTTGTGAATGGATTAAGAATGGAAGATTACATAGATACACATTCAATTCAACACTTCAGCTAACAGTCACAACACTGTCGTAAGGATTAAATAATAGAGTAAATCCAAAGGGTAACTACTTATACTAGTAAATGCTCAATAAATACGCTATTACTTCTATCTCCACTGCTTATTACAAACACTAAACAGAAATTAAATTTTCATACTACTTGGTTGTATACTGAACTACTAAAACAGCAGCAGCTTTGCAATTGGCCCTCTGTATCTGTGGTTCCACATTCAAACATTCAACTAATTGCAGGTCGCACATATTTTTTTTTAAAGTCCCGGAAAGTTCCCAAAGTAAAACTTGAATTTGCCGTGCACAGAGAACAATCCTGAATCAATGTGAAGGAAGTGACGTGTACGCAGACTCTGCTGCAGCCCATATGCAAATATAAGCTATATGCAAATACTGTGCCACTTTATATAAAGGACTTCAGCACCCACAGATTTTAGTATCTGCAGAGGATCCTGAACCAATCCCCTGTAGATACCAAGGGATGACTGTAATAACCAAAATTTAGTGTAAAATGCTCTATTTACATACCTCAAAAAACAGGATGACTTTAGGGCTCTCATCAAAATCTCGAAGCAAATAGGGAAAGTTTTCATTGAATATAATTTGTTCTTCCCATTCTGGAAGTCTTGAGTTTAACTGTTTAAAATCATACGGCTGGGTCATAATGGGAAGAATATAGTCCGCGTTGTCTTTTTCAAAGTAAGAGGAAACAGGCCGTTCACTGTTCAAAAAAAGGTATTTCTATTAACACAATTCTTCATAAATTTGAGAATGTGAGAAAAAAATAAAACTATGGTATTCAAGGTGAGGCAACTAAAAATAATGAATAGCTATAATACATAAGGAAAAATTACTTTGACAGTCCATCTAGAAAATTGTAAGTTTTATGACTTAAAAGTGGTAGTACTTCATTTTACAGTTACATATAACAGTTGGTTTCACAAAATTATTTTATTATAGAAATATAAAGTGAAAGGTATGATTATACTTTCAGCATGCAAAGCTGGAATAAAGTAACTCCTTCAGAATCTTAAATGAGTTTGTCATAAAATAGTACAGTAAATATAAACAATTAAATGAACTCAACAGGATTATAAACCTTTCATGGTATATCGTATCTTCTGTATGCCCTAAGACAACTGAATAAGTGAATGGCCTTTTTGATAATATTCATGTTTCTCATCTTTGCCATCTTTCCAAGAAGATAGTATTTTTTTTCTAGTTTAACTGTGTATTTCACTATACTTTTTCTTTGGGCCTTCAAGCATGTAGCTATAGAATAGTAGGAAAAAAATTAAACTCAAAATTCATTTACCTCACCTGAGGCCCAGGTAACATATTAACTTCAAAACAAAAATAGGATATTAGAAAATGAATGCATTTACAGTGCAACAGAAGATGATTTACAATGTTAACTTAACACCATAAATGAGTCATTAAGCTTGGCAGAAACTCTCTCAACTTCCCTCCACTTACAATGAATCACTAAATTAACAGATGCTCTCCATTTCTTCTATAAAACATATTGATCAGTATCAGTGGTTGGTGAACACCTACAACTAGCATATTTTTCTCCAATACAAATCTATAACCCTACTTGCATTGACTTTCAATGGCAGGAAAGAGAACTACTGTGGGCATTTTCAACTCAAGGGTTGGCTGTGAAATTTTAAAAAGTACCTATCATTTTTCTTGACGTATTGACCAGTGTTCTCATCAACCACATGAATTTTTACCATCGGGTGAGATATCACAAAATCTGACTTAAGTCGATCAGTTCGGTGAATGTAAACTCCCAAGACAAGGTCATCATCAAGCAAACATTTGGGATACACTGGACTATCTCGACTTGTTACTTCGTGAACACCATCATTACCATCAGTGTCTTCATTATCATCTGAAACTACAAGCAGGGAAGAAAATGAACATTCTAATCAATTGTTCCCACAACAATATACTCAACAACATAAGCTGAATTTTCATATAGCCTAATCTTTATGATCCATGGTTATTTTTCTTTGTTAATAAAGACACTTCAAGAAAAAAGAAAGAAAGAAACAGACAATGGCAGACTTACCTTCTAAAGAGTAAAACATTGCACTTATTAATGTATTAAAATAAGGAATCTTTCTCATTTTTTCTGACAAGGACCAACAACAAAAGAAAAACAGAATATAAAAAGTATTTTATCTAGGTACATTCTAAGTGGAATACACATCATTCAATTTATTTATAACTATAATTTATGCTTCTGGGCAGAGTGTAGTAGAATGTAGCAAGTCAATACTTCTGTTAACAAAGATTGAAAAGCCGCATGAATTACAAAAGGATTTTTAAAAAACCTCAGAGAAGTGCAGAAATAATGTGTGTAGACGGCCTAAAATTCCAGGCAAGGAGAATTGTTCAGAGGTAAGCTGATGGAATGGCAGCTGTTAAAGCCTCTGGGGACAGTTGCTGATTCAAGGTGTGGGCCGAGGCTCAGTATTTGGGCCAGGCAAGGGGATGCTACCAGGTGAAAGAGTAAGGAGAAAAACTTTAGGTGGCTGCATGGGGCAACAGTGGTAAAACTGGAGTTTTGAGGGGCCTCAAACACACAGCCAATTTGCCTCACAAAACTGAATTCTGAAGCTACGGGAGAGGCTAAAGAGTGAGTGAAATCTCCCAGTCTTTTGATACTTGGAAACAATGACCAGCCAGGGAGCGGGCCTGAGATAAAACAGGCAAAGACGAAGCCCTAGGGGGCCTGGTTAATTTATACCCACTATCCCTTTTCACCTGGGGTCACTTACCAATTCTGGGTGCAGTTAGAGGTTGAGAATCCAGGTGTGGCCCCTGGTAGAAGGCCCCTCCTGGGGGACAGGGAAACCAGTAGAGATACTGGGGGACTGGAGTGACAAAATTGAAGACTTGAGGGGCCTCAAACACATGGCCAGTCTCCCCCTCAAGACATTTTGAAGCTGCATGGAGCAGAAGGCTAATGGACTCAGCTGAGAACCTCTGAAGGGCATAACTCAACCTCCCACAGTCTCTCGGGGCTGGGGAAACAAGTATCTGGCAGGCTCTCAATTTAAAACACCTGGAAAGCCACATATTAGGAACAGGACAAATCAGAGACAGAATCTTACCAAAACTACAACCCAGCCCTAACATACGTACCTCAGTTCCTCACTGGTTGAAACTGAAATCAGTTGCCTACCCTATCTGCCTAAGACAACAAAGAGGAAATCCTTTCTGATGGAAGATACAAATCATCTAGAGCCTCTAGGATTCTACACACAATGGACAACATACAATACAAAATCACCAGACATAAAAGAGGTAAGACTATAGGACCAATAACCAACAGAAAAAACAAAACCAGAAAGCAGAAGCTGACCCACAGATGATCCAGACTGGATTAGCACACAAGGACTTTCTTTTCAACCTTATCTACAAACATGCTCACTGATTTTAGAGAGAAGGGAAGGCAGGGAGGGAGAGAGAGGGAGAGAAACATCAATATGAGACAGAAACATCAATCAGTTAGTTGCCTCTGGTAGACATCCCAACCGGGACCAAACCTGCAACCTAGACATGTGCCCTGACCAGGAATCAAAGCCACCACCTTTTGTTTTATGGGCTAACGCTCCAACCAACTGAGCCACACTGGCCAGGGGCGCACGCAAGGACTTTTAATAACTATGATTAATATGCTCAAGAAAATAAAGGGAAAGATAAGCAAAATAATTTTAAAAGCGAAGACTTTTGACAGAGAATTGGAATCCTAACCTCCAATGTGATAGTATTAAGAGGCGGGGCTTTGGGAGGTGACTAAATCATGAGGTCAGAGCCCTCATGAGTGGGATTAGTGCCCCTATAAAAGAGGTCCCAGAGAGCTCCCTTGCCACTTCCACCACGTGAGGTGACACTAAGACACCAGTCTACAATCAGGAAGTGGGCCCTCACCAGACCCCAAATCTGTGCATGCCTCGTCTTGAACTTCCCAACCTCCAGAACTATGAGAAATAGATGTTTATTGTTTAAGCCATCCAATCTCTGGTATTTGGTTATAACAGCCTGAACAGACCAAAACAATAAAAGTGTCAATTTGACGGTAAGATATAACAATCCTAAGCATGTATATATTCATTAACATAGCTTCAAAATATATAAAGAAAAAAAAACTAACAGAAATAAAACAGAGAAACCCAAAATCACCAGAAATTTTAATATATGACTCAACTGACAGAGTAAGCAGACAAAAAAAAAAAAAAAAAAAAAAAAAAAAAAAAAAAACAAAAACAAAAACAAAAAAACCCAGTCTTGTAAGATCAGTGGAACACATTAAATTTAATCTAACTTACACACATAGGACACTGCACACAATGGCATCAGAATTCACATTGTTTTCAAGTGTACATGGATTGTTTACTAAATTGACCAGAAGCTGGCCATAAAGAAAGCCTCAAAAAAGTCAAAGGATTGAAATTCACAATGTTCTCTGACAACAATGGCAGACAGACACCAAAATAAAAAGATAACCAGGAAAGTCACTGCATGAGACTAGATAATATACTGTTAAATAATCCACGATCAAGGAATTAAAATGGAATTCAGAATATATTTTTACTGAATGATAATGAAGACACAGCATTCAAGAAATGTGTGAGATACAGCTAAAGTAGTGCTTAGATAGAAATGCAAAGACTTATAAAGCCAGTTTCTGTAATTACTATTCTCTACTTGGAATTGTTTTCTGGAGTGAATATGAAATCTTCCCTCATGCATAGCTGGAAACTGGAAATTAAGAATAAGAAAATGCCACCATGTTTAGTATAAGAAAAGGAAAGGGACCAATCATCTTTTTTAATGCAGTAATTCTTCTCATTATTAAAATAGCATACATGCATTATAGAGAAAAAATAAATTTAAAGTCTTAAATGCATATAATGACTGAAACTTCATAAAATCCATCTTGTAAAGCTAGAAATAAACAAATCAAACCCCAAGAAAGTAGAAAGAAATGATAGACAGAAGAAATGACTAAAATAATACACAATGTACAATAGAATCAGAGCTAAAAAGGTTGGTTCTTTGATAAAATTCATAAATTGAAAATCTCGAGACTGAGGAAGACATCAAGAGAAAACAAAGAACCAACGTCAAGGAGCACCCTTTCAGGTCTACTGACACACAAAAATGACAAATCTGAATTGCATGGATAAAGTCCTCAAAATTACTATCTAGCAAAGCTGATGAAAGAAAAATTGAAGAGTCTAGTATTTATTATAAATTAAATGATTTAAAATTCTCCCTGCAAAGAAAACCTCAGCCTAAAAAGCTCCATTAGTAAATTCTTCCAAACAATTAAGGAAGAAATAACACCAACTTATAAAATACTTCCAGATAAATGAAACGGATGGAACATTTTCCATTTACTCTTGAGACCAAAACCTTGATATCAAAAACTCTGGTTATTTCAGGTAAGGAAATATACAAACCATTCTCCACATGACTGCAGATACAAAAAACCTAGACAAAGTGTCTGCAGATCAAATCCAATAGATTTTTAAAGAGACAATACATCATAACCCAGTGGGTCACCTACCCCTATCAAATACAGAAAGATGGCCTAATATTCATTAACAGAAAGAAGAGCAAAAATTTATATAATCATGTTGATGCAAAAAAAGCATCCAATAAAATTCAATATGTATTCATTATTTTAAAAAGATATCATTACCAGATATGATTGTGAATGTAAAAATTCAAAACAATCTATCAACTCTTAGTAGTAATAAATGAACTTAGCAAGAAACTGAATATAAATGTTAAAAATGTTTAAATCAATTACATTTTTACATACATGTATCAGCAACATACAAATATTGGGTTGGCCAAAAAGATCGTTTGGTTATTCCATAATATGGCTCTAGTAGTGCTTAGTCTTTAACTTCATTTGAAGCAATTTTGTTAGATTGTTTTGTCACAGCTGTCATGTCAGCATTCATTTAAAAAAATCATCAAAATTGGTGAATTTTTGTGTAGCTATTTAATATTGAAGATGGAAGAAAATAAACAACATTTTTGGCATATTATGCTTTATTACTTCAAGAAAGGTAAAAACACAACTGAAATGCAAAAATAGATTTGTGCAGTGTATGGAGAAGGTGCTGCGACCAATCGAATGTGTCAAAAGTGGTTTGTGAATTTTCATGCTAATTTTCTTGCTGAATGATACTCCATGGTCGGGTAGACCAGCTGAAGTTGACAAGGATCAAATCAAGATATTAATTGAGAACAATCAACATTATACCATGTGAGAGATAGCCAACATACCCAAATATCCAAACTGATAAAGTTATTGGTGAAAATGAAAAATGTGTCTCTTATTTTACGGGTAAAAATACGGGCTTTTTGACCAACCCAAAAGAAAACAAAATTTAAAAAAAAGCCATTCATGATAGCATTAAGAGATATAAAGTACCTAAAAATAAATCTTAAGGTGAGACACTGCTGAAAGTTACAATAATATGAAGGAGAAGTGTAAATAAGCGGAAGCATGTACCAATTTCATGGATGGCAAGAATCAGTACTCTGTAAAGATATCAAGTGTACTTAGAGTTGTTATATTGTAAATTGCTTTAGATTCACCCAATCTGGATCAAAATCATGGCTGGGGAAAGGGTAGGAGAGAGAATTGAGAAGCTGCTTCTAAAATTTATATGGAAATGAAAAGGGCAAAATATAGCCCAGGCAACACTGAAGAAGGAAAATGTTAGGGTACTTACGCTACCTAACAGCAAGGCCCATTGTAAACTCATAGTAATTAAGACATGGTGGTGCTGGTACAAACAGTCTAATGTGACAGCACAGAGGTGACAGATATGGATCTGTTGACATACTCATGTCATTTATGATAAAAGTGACACTGCAACACTGAGGGATCCTCTCTTCAGGAGATGGCACTAGGTCAACTATGTAGTCACATGGAGGAAAATCAGTCTTGACCACCACCTCTCTCTACACACAAAATCAATTTCAGATGAACTGCACAGACCAATGTGAAAAGCAAAACAAAAACTTTTAGGAAATAATATCAGAAACATCTTCAGAACTTGGGAGATTTCATGAATCACAGAAAACACTATCAAAAGGACAAAATGGATAAATTGAGCTACATAAAATCTAAAGATTCCATTTTTCAAATGATTCAATAGAGAAAAATAAAACAACTCAGAGTGGAAGGATATTTGCAAGACATATGTGCATATCTATTTAGTTATGAGAAAAGACTGATGTTAGAAATATAAAACATTCCAAAAAAAAGAAGAAATATAAAACATTCCCACAAATTAATAAAAAGACAATTCAATTTCTTAAATTCATACACTGAAGACTTGAACAAATTTACCACTGAAGAAATCCAAGTAGTCAATAAACATGAAGAATATGTTCAACTTCATTAGTTATCATGGAAATCAAATTAAAGTTAAAATGATACACAATAAAAATGGGTAACACTTTAAAATACTGACAACATACATGTTGTACAGCACTGGAGGCTCTCAAATACTGCTAGTATCAATTGGTAAATCAACTCTAAAAAATGGGAAGTACCTAGTAAAATGGAAATACACATAATCTATGACACAGTAACTCTACACCTAAGAATATGCTAAATAAAAATGTACACATATGCTGCCAAAAGACATGACAATTCATTACAGCTTTATTTGTAATCGCCCAAAACTAGAAACAACACAAATGTCCATCGATACAACAGGTAAATTAATTGTGGTACATTTATACAATGGATATCTATACAGCACAAAAACAACTGAGAATGAGTAAGTTTAACTGTGTGCAATAACAGCGTAAATCTCACAAAAATAAGTTTGAGTGAAAAAAGCCAGACACAAAAGAGCACCGTATTCGTGATACTATTTATATGAAAATAGAAAAGCAGGCAAAATAAACCGTGTGTCAGATTCAAGGCAGTGTCTACTTCTGAAGGGCAATGAGCTGGAAAGAGACTTGAGGGGACTTCTTGGTGCGAACGATGTTCTATTTTTCGATTTGGATGATGATTTTATAGGCACGTTCAGTTTGTGAAAATTCACTAAGTAGTATACTTATAATATGTATGCTTTTCTAAAATTTAATGGCAGAAACCACAAGACATCATCAATTGCATACTCCAATGAATAAGTATCATAAATTCTAAAACTGCCTATTTTAGTCCCAATTTTTGGCTCATTAAGTGGAAATTGAAAACAATAAAAAGAACATAAGAAGTAGAAAAAAGGCAAGAGTAATAAGTAAAGGAAAATAAGAGGAAAGACATGAGTAAAGAGGAAGACCGAACACCAGACGAGAGAAGGAAAAGTAAGGAGGACCAGAGCCAGCTTGGGCTGAGGAGTTAGGAAGACACCCCGTCTGACACCACGCAGCCTGGTCATTGCCGATGACCATTTATTGTTTTCGACAGCTATGAATCTAGGTCATTTAAGGTTCCAAACTCAATGGCAGAAGAGGAAATTGTCTATGCTATAATGTCAAATACAAAGTTAATGTTTCTAGAGTTGAATTAAATTAAGTCAGGAATTAGAGATGACTCAAGTAACACTAACACCACAGGAAGTCACAGTCACAAATAAATGACTGTTTCAATCTAGATGAAACCAAGACCAAGTACCAGATATCAAATACTGAATTTTTTTTCGATTATATCCTTTGGGACTAATTTTCTTTAGTTTTAAGGAACGAAAGTCCTAAAATCAAGTTATTTCTACCAAGAACACATTTTTTTCATTTCATCTGGATAACAAACCTGCTTTGGGCTTCTTTTTCTTTTTTTTTGGTTTGGATTTTGTGTCACCTTGCATGCTGTCTTCTACATTTCGATCCACCGAGGTTATTGCATCATCTTGATGATTATTGGAAGTAACTGTTCCAGCCAGACCTTCCTCCTTTTGTTCACCTTCAACTGTGTCACGTAAGGTCAATATGCTGCAAATACAACCCAAGCACAAGTCATTATGCAGCAGCAGATAACTGACAAATATACTAACATGTCTTTGTAGCAACTCTGTGTGTCCTCTCTTTGTTACCACTGGTTGTCTAGCTTCTAATAAGAGGGGAACTATTTTTAGACGAGGACATCAGGGAAAATTGCCCCTGTATGCCAGGCAATACATACAAAATATTCTCACCTCAAGTTGTTTACCTAAATATGGACTACAGAAAACAAATTATGGTAGTTAAGGGTCACTTTTTATTTTGGTTTCCTCAAGCAGAGACATATTTATATGAGTATATGCACAGGAGTTCACATTGCATATGCAAGCATCCCTATATAAGCATCATATACAGAGAAAGAGTAGAATACCAAATTGCTAATAGTGGTTACCTCTGGATGACTGGATTGCTTTCATTTTCTTCTTTGTTTCTGTGTGTTCTACAATGAACAAATGCTATTTGTATATTAAGGGAAAAGGGTTATATTTGCATATCCAAAGAGGCATTTATAACTGACAAATGGAGGAGTAATTAGGTTTCTATTATTTAAAAGCAGATGTAAATGAGTAGTTAAGGGTAGAGATTTTAGAGCAAGACTGCCAAGCTTTTGGCTCAGCTTCTTACAGGTTCTGTGACATAAACTCTTCAGTTTCCTCATCTTCAAAAGATAGTATTCCTAGTCTTCACTGGGTTAGTTAATTCGTATACAGCATTTAGCACATAGTAAGGTTAGCTGTTATTATTGCACTGACAATGTGTCCAAATGAAAGTCTTAAGAATTTTCTTTATGAAACTACAGGTATCACTTAAAAGTAGAAAATAATAGCTTTTAAGAGAACATTTTATATTTATCAATGTAAAGTACCTTGTTTCAGCATTAGACACGATTGGAGCTTTCTTTTTTTTCTTCCCTTTTTTTTCACTGCTCAACTTGTCATCATGCAAGGAAGTATCTGAGGGAAAGTAAGTCAGCTGTTCTTTGAGTTTCTTTCTTATTTTCTTCTTGATCTCCTTCGCCATTTCTTCAGCTACCTGGAGCTGGTATACTTGCTTCAGATCTTCTTCCTCATCTAAATTGTTTCCTTTTTCTTCACTTGCTTTCTCATTTTTCTGATGGGCAACACCTGGCTGCGACTTGGTCCGTGCTTTCTGGTGTACTGGATCTACCTTCTCAGGAGTGTCCTGTTCCATCTGTTGTGTAGGCACCTGGCACACTGTTTTTGTACCCTTCCTATTTGCCTTTTCTTGCTTGTCTTCCTCTCCACTCACATCATCATCTGGATGTTCAGCTGCTGACAGTGGATTGCTTGGTTTGTTTTTAATGACTCGCATGCTCTTCTTTGGGGTATTAGAGTGTTAGCAGCAACTACTTCCTCACTTTTTGTTTCTTTAATTTTTTGAAGATTGCTTCTAACAGTATCAAACTAGGAAATAAAGACAATAACAACATTTCACTAAGCACAGTTTATTTTCATAAAGATGTAACACAATGATTAGTGTTCAACAATGTGTAACATTGGAAAAATTATTTCATTTTGTACTTGAACATAGCAACATTCTAGACTAGAGCATCTGATAACCTCATTCATTCTTCCAGCATTAGATTAGTAATCACTCAGGGTAACTTTTGATAGAGTGAGTTAATTAACATGTGAAGAAGTACTTAACTACTTTTAATAAGTTAACTAATTGCTCAAATCTCAAATGCTATTTTCCTCTTTGACAGAATGATCCATACTCTAATTTAGAGAAAGCGGTAATGGGCCACTGAGCTAAACCACCTCAGGTTCCTCATTAGGAAACACATATAGGTCATTTATCTCGCTTCATAATTACATTCTAAAACCAAGTCTACAGCTCTAGGATCATCCTGCCATTAGTCCAAGTATATCACTGAAAATACTGCTAAGTATTAAATATTGCCAAGTGAAATCACAGACTAAACACACACCTGTACCTCTTTCCCCAATAGTAAGTATTTAAAATACCAGGTATTTTAATGGAAAAAAGGCTGAAAATAAAAAAGAAATGTTACTAAAATACAAAGAATAATAAAATAAATATTTTGAGGAATTCCCAAAAAGATAAAAGAAATGGGCAGGAGTAAATCTACTAAGGAACTCCCAGAGAAAACCACACCCGGTAGGAAAAGACTTCTCCAGAGAAAAGGGTGCTTCAAGAGAAGCTATAAACTCAGAATTAAGAAACACAAAGTGCAGTAAGGGATAAACCTGAGGATGGCCAACGGAGGAGTTGGGAGGGACAGCCCTGCCCCCACCTCCATCTCTGTTAGATGGGGACTTTCACTCAGGACAAAGCAGCTGAGCATGGAGAGACACAGCAGCATATGCTTTAGGCAGGTATACTCCTCACCAACGGCAGGAGATCACCATGTCAAACCAACCAACAGGCAGGAGAGAGAGATTCTCACTCAGAAAGATGGCTGAACAACTAAAAACTAACACACACGGAAGGATATAGCACAATGAAATAAGAGCCACAAAATCCAATAAAATAGAAATATTAACAACAAAGGAAAATGGATAGCATAAGCAAAATAAGAATTTAAAATAAGTGCGATTAATTAGATGTAGTCCCATTTATTTTGTTTGTTTCCCTTGTCTGGGGAGATATATCTGATAAAATATTGCTACAAGCAGTGTTCGAGATTGTGCTGCCTGAGTTTTCTTCTATGACTTTTATGGTTTCAGTTCTAACATTTAAGTCTTTGGTCCATTTTGAACTTACTCTTGTATGTGGTGTAAGAAGGGGTCTAGGTTCATTTTTCTGCGCTTAAGTTTCCAACTTTCCCAACACCATTTATTGAATAAACTATCTTAACCCATTGTATATGCTTGCTTCCTCTGTCAAATAGTAATTGGCTATAAAGGTGTGGGTTTATTTCTGGGCTCTCTGTTCTCTTCCATTGAACTACGTGTCTGTTTTTAAGCCAGTGCCATGCTGCTTTGATTACTGTGGCCTTATTTATAGTATAGTTCGATATTAGGTGACATGATTCCTCCAACTTTGTTCTTCTTTCTCAGGATCACTGTTGCTGTGCTGGGCCTTTTGTGGTTCCATATAAATTTTTGAAATATTTATTCTAGTTCTGTGAAATATGTCATTGGAATCCTGATATGAATTGTGCTGAATCTACAAATTGCTTTGGGTAGTATGGACATTTTACTGATGTTAATTCTTCCTATCCATGAACACGGTATGTGCTTCCACTGTTTGTATCTTCTTCAATTTCTCTCTTCAGTGTCTTATAATTTTCCAAGCACAGCTCTTTTTACATCCTTGGTTAGGGTTATTCCCAGGTATTTTATTCCTTTTTTTTTCCAAACTAAAAAGTTTTTATACAGCCAAGGAAAACAAAATAAAAAGACAACCCACAGAATGGAAGAACATATTCACTGATACATCTGATAAGGGGCTAATATCCCAAAATTTATAAAGAACTTACAAAATTCAACACCAGAAAAAAAAATCTCATTAAAAAATAAGCAAAGGACTTGAATAGATACTTCTGCAAAGAGGACATAGGGATGGCTGAGGGACATATGAAAAGATGCTCAATGTCACCAATCATCAGAGAAATGCAAATTACAACCACAATGAGTTATCATCTCAGACCTGTAATAATGGCTATCATCAATAAATCAAAAAACAACACATGCTGGCAAGGATGTGGAGAAAGGGGAACACTCATGCACTGCTGGTGGGAATGCAGACTGGTGTGGCCACTGTAGGAAGCAATAAGGAGATACCTCAAATAATTAAAAATGTATATGCTTTTTGACCCAGATCCAACTTCTGGGAATGTATCTGATGGAACCCAAAACTCTAATTTGAAAGAGCATAAACACCCCTATGTTCATTGCAGTGTTATTTACAATCACCAAGATATGGAAGCAGTCCAAGTGTCCGTCAGCAGATGAGTGGGTAAATCAGCTATGGGACATTTACACAATGAAACACCACTCAGCCATAAAAAAGAAGAAAATTTTACCCTTTTCAACAGTATGGATGGACCTGAAGAACATTATTCTAAGTGAAATAAACCAGTCAGCGAAAGACAAATATCATATGATCTCACCTATATATGGAATCTAGTGAACAAACTGAACTAACAACCAAAACAGAGGCAGATCCATAAATAGAGAGCAGGATGACATTTAAGGGTGGGGGTGGGGGGTGGGGCAGGTTAAGGGGTGGAGGGATTAAGCAAAAAGGAAAAGGACTCATGTACATGAAAACAGTGGGGTGATCGCACAGGGGCAGGAGGTACAAGGGGACCAAATGGTAATGGGAAAATACAATAAAAAAGAAAATATTAAATATAAAAATAAGTGTCATTAACATCAATAAAGAAATAAATGACAATAAGTGTCATTAACACCAATAATGGATGTAAAACACTGCAGATGTTAGAATTAAAATTCTGAGTGACAGAAATTGAAGTTTAAGAAGTGTGTTGGAAAACAGAATGGACAAAAGCAAAGTCCTAAAGATGGAAGCCAATATCAAAATGAAGAATTCTCCCAGAAATGCATGAGCTTATCAATAAAATCTGAAGTTCACTTTTTGAATATTCCCATGTTTAAAAGTAGTTAGAAAATATCTACTATATGAGAAACGAAGGGAAAATGCTAAAAGAACTAGGATCCCAATATACAGAGTAGGTAGAGCAACATTAGGTTTACAGTGGTACATATGAAAAATAATAATTAATAATAATACAAGAATAAACTGTTTTGCATACTCACAACAGTAAACCTATTCTGCCATACCATGCATATCTATTTTAATATCTCCAAGACTCTTTTGATTACCTAAAATATATTTCCAAATTCTATCTGTTCTTCAAGGATGAATTATGAAACCTAGTCCTCAAAAGAAAAAAAAAACTTCCTTAATCAAATATAATGAAAATAAACTTTCTTTAAAAAAAGTTTACTTCACATGTTCTGTTTGTAGAAGCAATACATGTTTCAGTTAAGAGAGTAGAAACAAAAAAGTAAAAATACAAAACAACAGAAATACAGAGAAAAAAGAAGACCCAAAGCTCAGCCCTTGTTGTCTCACGCAAGGAAAATCATCGTTAATCTTCTCAGAACCTTATTTTTGTCTTTTTTATGAATGTAGTCATACCTGCTAATGTTGAATTTCTATTATGTTAAAATGGGGCAAATGTAAATTTTTTTTATTTTCAGTGAGTATCAGAAATAGTGGCAATATTATATAAAATGTGAAGAAATTAATAAAGGAAATAGTTGGAAAATGACAGCCAAGAATTAGAAATAGAAAAAAGTACAAAGTTCTAGAAGAAAAGATTTAAAAAATGAAACCCTTGATGGCTGCATGGGTAAACACAGCTCACCTCCTCACACAACCACATCAAAATTACAACTAAAATATAGAACCACCATCACTCAGAACCATCAGAAATCAAGATGAATGGAAGTCTGAAAACTGTGGAATTAGCGGTAATAACACACCCATCCAGCCCTGGGTGGTATCGCTGTAGGAGACCGTTCGGCATGGCGTGGGCCCAGCTCCCACTCTGAGATGCACAGGACCCACACCCACGGATAGGTTCTCCCCCTGGGGAATCCCGCCTGCACTGTGCCTGGACTGCTGTGAGACTTGTTTTGCTAAAACTAACTCACCCTGAATTGAGACAGCAAGTGCTCACTGCAACTTCCTAAAATCCATGCTGAACCTTGCAGGGACCAGTGTAACTGGTCCAACAACTTTTCCCTTTTCATTAGCAAATATCCTTCTTCTATGATGTGATTAGCGGCATCATCTCCTTTGTTGTCTGTAAAAGGCAACCACCTAAAGTGAACCTGTGCATAGTAAATGAGGACCATCATGTAATGTGACCAGAAACCCAATAAAGGGCGGTCACAGCAAGGGCCAAGGTTTTTGCTCCTCTTGAGAGAAAAGCCATGCTGTCCCTTTTCCTACACCAACTTGGTAGTCAGTGTGAATGTCTCATTTCATCCATAATGCCGCGGACGCTACGGGCCTGTGTCTGCATCAGTATAGCTCAGCAGATTGAGTGTCGGCTGTGAATCAAAGGATTACTAGTTCAATTCCCAGTCAGGACACATGCCAGGGATGCAGGCCAGGTCTCCAGTAGGGGCCACGTGAGAGGCAACTGTACATTGATGTTTTTCTCCCTCTTTGTCCCTCCCTTCCCCTCTCTCTAAAAATAAGTAAATAAACACATCCGTCCAGACTGGTAAGAACAGCAGGGACATGTAGATAGAGATCAGGCTGGTCCCTCATCCACATGGGGTGGATACAAATCCCACAGGGGTGTCTTGAGAGGGAGGAGTCCCAGCTCCACACCAGGCCCCAAGCCCAGGGTTCCAGTATCAGGAAGGTAAGTCCCCCTGACTTCTGTTTGCAAAAACCAGCAGGGATTGAGTCGGTGGAAAGAAAATGCTCAAGTCCCAAGCAGTTCCCCTTAAAGAACCACGCTAGGACTTACTCAGACTCACTAAGTCTGAGCTCTAGCACTGGGGTAGCAGCTTGACAGGCACCAGTGGCAAGCAGGGAGGAACTGCAGTGTCTGGCATCAAGGCAAGATCTGGGTGACAGCTTTCTCCCAGACAGAAAGGTGGGCAGAGGCCACTGCTCCTTTTATGAGCCCTCCCGTTACAAGCCACAGCAGATGACGTATCTGAGACTCTACCATCACTCTGGCTAACACTGTTTGCCCTGCCTTGGAGATCCTGAGACTCTGCCCCACCCAACTTACAGGCTCAACCAAACTGTGTGACTTTTCCATATGAATAGTTGATCTTGGCTCATGCTTCACAACTTCCTAAATCCTATCAAACAAGCAACAGCCAGCCTCAGTAAGTCCTAAACCCCATACCTCTTGCTAAGTGGTCCCAGGCCTGGCACTGGCAGCAGCCAGCCTAGATTCATTCACAGTCTGGATTCATCTCACAGTTTGGATTTTCCTGGGAATCTCTAAACCCAGCACAAGTAGCAGACATCTTAGATTGCTTTATTGCTCAGGCAGGATGACCCCAGGAAGAAAACAGGTAGGGGCTGACCTTAGCCTGTACCACCCAGGAACTTGCAGAGCCTGCACACCCAGTGGACAACTAGAGACCACATCAGAGCAACACCACCTGCCCCTCTACAGGTGACCCTCCACAAAGGGCACAGGTGGGTAGTCAGTGGTCACAGCCTGTCCTTACAGATCACTGGCCTAAGTAAATCCCTCCCATTGACTTGCCAACAGCAATCAAGGCTCAGCCCACACCAAAGGCACACCTTGAGTACCCAGCTTGGGTGATAGGGGAGGCTGTGCCACTGAACCTGCAGAACATCTACTGCATTAGGCCACACTAACAAGACAGGGGGTCACAGCAGATCTACCTAATACACAGAAACAAACACAGGGACACTGCCAAAACAAGGAGACAAAGAAACATGGCCCAAGTGAGAGAGAAGATCAAAACTATAGAAAAGCAACTAAACAAAATGGAGATAAGCATTCTATCAGATACACAGTTCAAAACACTGGTTATAAGGATGCTCAAAGAACACAGTGAGGACCTCAACAGCATAAAAAAGATCCTGTCAGAAACAAAGGATTCGCTAACTGAAATAAAGAACAATTTACAGGGAAACAACAGTTCAGTGGATGAAGCTGAGCATCGAATCAATGATTTGGAACATAAGGAACCAAAAACAACCAATCAGAACAAGAAGAAAAAAGAAACAAAAAAAAAATTGAGGATAGCATAAGCAGCCTCCGGGACAACTTCAAGCATTCCAACATTTGCATCACAGGGGTGCCAGAAGAAGGAAGAGAAAGACCAAGAAATTGGAAATCTATTTGAAAAAAATAATGAGAGAAAACTTCCCTAATTTGGTGAAGGAAATAGACATGCAAGTCCAGGAAACACAGAGTCCCTAACAAGATAGATGCAAAGAGGCCCACTCCAAGAGACATCATAATTAAAATGCCAAATGTTAAAGATAAAGAAAGAATCTTAATAACAGCAAGAGAGAAGTAGTTAGTTACCTACAGGGGAGTTCCCATAAGATGGTCAGCTGATTTCTCAAAAGACACTTTGTAGGCTAGTAGGGATTGTTAAGAAATATTCCAAGTTATGAAAAGCAGGGACCTACAGCCAAGACTGCTCTACCCAGCAAAGCTGTCATTTAGAATCAGAGGGCAGCTAAAGTGCTTCCCAGACATGAAAAAACTAAAGGAGTTCATCATCACGAAACCATTGCTATTATGAAATGTTAAAGGGACTTAAGAAAAAGATCAAAACTATGAATAATATAAAAGCAATAAATCATATCTACCAACAACTGAATCTAAAAAAGTACGTAAACAAGAACAGAGACAGAATCACGGATACAGTGTTTTGAAGGTTGCCGGGTTGGTGGGGGATGTAGGGAAATGTTTAAAGAGGTGAGGGAATTAAGTACAAATAGGTAGTTATAGCCATGGGGATGCAAAGTACAGTGTAGGAAATGACATAGCCAAAGAACTTACACGTATGACCTATGAATGTGAACAGCGGTAGGGAGATTGCCTTAAGGCAGGGGTGCCACACTCATTTTCACCGGGGGCCATATCAGCCTCACGGTTGCCTTCAAAGGGCCAAATATAATTTTAGGACTGTATAAATGCAACTACTCCTTAACTAGGGGCAAGGAGCTCAGCACTGCCGCCAGGCAGAAACAAGGTGATGGCCTAGAGAGCCGGATTCAGCCCTTGGGCCTTATGTTTGGCCCCTGTGTCTTACAGAGTGAGGGGCACTGGGTGCAGGGGGGTAAAGGGGGAAACACTGGGACAAAACTAATAATGTAATCAATAAAATATAATTAAAAATAAAAAATGAAGCCCTTGGAAAGCTATCAGATGAGGCTCAATTTTTAAATTACTCTCTTCCACTGATGTCAACCTTCATACTATTATTAATTTTATAGTGTAACTTTATATTCATGATCTATCTACTTGTTTTATTCAATTTTTTAAGCTACTGCAATAAATGCAAATCCTAAATATTGTTTGTAGCATACAAACATCGCTTGTATGTTCTGTAGCACAGATATTTACTTTTTACAAGATCTTGTTTTTATGGTTTTGATTTTTTCTTGGTAACAGCTTTATGGGATAGTTTTTAAATTTCCATGTAGTTTATAAATATTAAACTTTTGTTATTTCTAAGTTTCACTGTACTATTGTAAAAACTGTTTATAGAATTTCATAGTTTCACAGCTTAGATTATGACTGAATTTTGAAGTGTCACAAATACATTTGCTTATGGTCTATTCTATCTTTGCCCATCCTTTTATCTTTACCATCTGTACATCATTTAGTATTTGGCTTAATTTGTATGTTTTTAAAATCAGCTACACTGACATATAACTTACGTAACAATAAATTTCACCAATTTTAAGTGTATAATTAAAAAAATTTTGGCAAATATGTAGACATGTGACTACCACCTTATCATGATATTAAACATTTCCATCACTCTACATGATCATTTATAAAATCAACTCCTACTCCCACATGCCCTGGCCCCATTCAAACTGCTATCATTATAGTTTTGTCTTGTCTAGAATTTCATATAAATAGCATCATCCAGTATATGCCTTTTGTGTCTGATTTCCTTTACTCAGCGTAGAACTTTGAGGTTCATCTGTGTTGCTGCATGTAGTTTATTCCTTCTTATCGTTGAGCAATATTCCATATTGTGAATATATACTATGTTTCATTTTTGCATACTGGGCATTTGGCTATTTTCAGTTTTGCACTACTATGTTTTCATTTATCTTAAGTATATAGCCAAAAACTTAAATGCTGTGCTATGTGGTAAGGGGATGGTTAACTTCTTAAATAACTGCCAAACTGCCTCCCTAAGTAGCTGTACTACATTTTGTGTGAAAACATTTTGCATCCCCAAATGTTTTTAACATCAGTTCTAAGTGCCTTGCTGGCACTTAGCATTGTCCATTTTCATTAAGTTGTTCTAGTGTGTAATGATATCTGATTGCTGTTTTAAATTTCATTTCCGTAATTACTAATGACACTGATCTTTACATGTGTTATTTGCTATCTGCATCTCTTTTTTGCATAAGTGTTAAATCTTTTGCCTACTTTCACTGGCTTATTTTCACATACTGAGTCCTAAGAGTTCTTAAAATATTCTAGATACACTTTAAAACCTTTAGGTTATTATTTTATTCTCTTAGCAGCGTTTTGAATTTTCACAAAGTCCAATTTATCCTTTTCTTTTATGGTTCATGCTTTTATATCATGAGAAGTCTATTCATAACTCAAGGTTAGGAAGGTTTTATCCTGTTTCTTATATAAGTTACATAGTTTTAGTGCTCATGTTTAGGTCATTGATCCATTTCTATTTAATTTCTGAGCATGATTTATGGTTAGACTTGATAACATTATATGGATAGCTGATTGTTCCAGCACAATTTGTTGAAAATGATTATCCTTTTTCTCACTACCTGGGCAATTCTGTCAAGAATCAATTTACCATGTACATTTTGGCTCTATTTCTAGACTCTCTGCTGCTCTACAGCTTTATAATGAATTTTGAATTAAGACAATAACATTCCTTTAACTTTGTACTTCTTTATAATTGATTTGGCTTTCTAGGCCCATTATTTAAATTTCTAAGTAAATTTTATAAATAGATTTTTAATTCTTTTTTTTTTTTAATCCTTACCCAAGGACATGCTTATTGATTCCGGAGAGAGAGAAAGGGAAGGAGAAAGAGGGGGAGAGAAACATCTATGCAAGGGAGAAACATCCACTGGTTGCCTCTTGTCTGCACCCTGGAGACCAACTGCAAACTACTGTATGTATGTGCTCTGGCCAGGAATCCAGCCTGCAACCTTTTGGTGCATGGGCCCACTCTAACCAACTGAACCACCAACCGGCCAGGGTTGTAATCAATACTTCTTATAGGGACTCTCGGTGAGTGCAGTGGGCGTGCTGAGCTGGTTATCCGAGGGGCACTAAGTGGCTACAAGCACTGGCTTCACAGTCAGATCTCTGGATTCAAGTGCTAGTTCCACCTGTCAGTAGATCAATCTCTGTGGACCTCTATTTCTTACTCTTTCAAGTAACAGTAAACTACCTGTAGGGTTTCTGTCAAGATTAAAAAAGAATATGAAAGTAAAACAGTACAATGCCTGGAGCACGGCAAGCCTTTCAAAAATGGTGGCTATTATGACTGTATATATTATGGGTATATGTGTACTATCACCAGATTACGTTTGGCAGGCAACAGAATACAGGCATACCTCGTTCTACTGCACTTCACTTTATCACGCTTCACAGATGTTGTGTTTTTTACAAATTAAAGCTAAGACCCTCCATTAGCAAAAAAGACACAACTTACTTTATCCAATGCTCCCTTTATTGTGGTGGTCTAGACTGAACCCACAACATCTCCGAGGAATGCTTTTATAGTAATCTAGCAAGAAGATCTAGACTGAAGTTTTGGGCATCATTTACATCTGTGATGGTTGCAAGAAAAAAAGTGCTAAATACAGAACTCTGGGAAGCCCACAAAATAAAGTAAACATACATCAGAGAGGTAGGTGGTAAGTTGGGAAATGTAACCAAAGGGAAAAGGGAAAGAAGCGATGTACACCGTGCAGTACCAAGACTGGCCGCAAGTTTTGAAGCAAGTTCACTGGGTCTGCCATCAGGAAGTCACACACGCAAAGCTGTTTATGGAGGGACAGAAACCTGGAAGCCACGGGTGGAGAAACAAATAAAAGTTGAGACCATAGAAGAAACATGTAGATAATTATTTCTGCAGTTTTGCTTCCAACTGTCTTCTCCCACCCCCAAAGGCCGTGACCTGAGGCAGCAGCTCTGAGACAAAAAGACAATGGAAGGATTCCGCAGGGGATTTTTTCGATTGTTTCCACAGTTTCACCACCCTCACCTCACACAGCAACCAGATTTTCTAAAATACAAATATGATGGTATCATTTATTTGTTTGAAACTCTTCCCTAGTTCCCAACCACCAAATGGAAAAATATGAAGTCTTTATTACTGGTCACTTAAAACTACATATGAAATGACCCCTTGCCATTCCTGACCTCCCCTTCTCCAGCCACACCTCTGCCCACATTCTGTGCTCTAGCAACGTGAAACTCTTGCCTTTGACCATCACACATACATCTCTCTTCTGAGAAATGCCCTTCCTCCCTTGTTCTTCTAACAAATTCTAAGTACACTTTGACACCTAATGCAATTGGTATCTTCTACAGAGAGCACTCTAACCTTGAGGGGTGCTCACATAGTGCCTTGACCCTCACACCTCCTTCTAGCTCAGCTCTGAATTTTCACGGCGGGGGGGGGGCGGAATATATTCTGTGACCCTACCCGCCCCCAACTGAACTGCTAGCTTTTTGGAGAACTAGGCTTACATTCTCTTCACCTTTGTATTCTGGTATTAAAAAGAGGAAGGAGGTGTCATTAAGAATGGTTCCAGGGTCAAAAAGATTCAGATTTAAGTTCTTGTTCTGCCACTTACAAAATGTGCCTTGGGCAAACTACTTAATACGACAAAAGCTTGTTTTTTGTTTTTGCCTGAAAAATTAAAATGGCACCTACTTTTTTGTAAGAAGAAATGGAATTAATGAAAAGCAAAGTGATCAGCGCAGTAGCTGGCTCATTGTAGGTGTTCAATACAATTACTTCATGTTCATTATCACAGTATTAAAATAATTGTGTGATAAAGTACATTATGTGTTTACATCATTTACTATTTAGTATTTTTAATGTATAACCAATAAACATTAGTTAACACAGCAAATACATTACATAAACAATCATCTCTAAATGTTAATGTACACTACAGCAAATAAATTACAGAATATTTGATTAGTAATATCAATGGCAAAAATTAAAGTCAGACTTAAAAGGGCATTCCTGAACCTCACATACGCCATGATTTTAACTCTTCTCCCTCACCACCCCTTTGATGGGTGCTGTTAAGAAAATCTATACAGGAAAATTGACTGCATTATGTTTTCATTCATTTTACTTTTCTCTAACCACCTGATTATTCACCACGCACTAAAGCTCAAGAGGAAAAAAGGCGGTGTGATTTGGGTAACTCATTCTTTAATGGAATTTCATAGCACAGGGGGAAAGAGAAATAAAAATCCTTTATACAAAATTAAATTAATAAATCCACAATAACCTACATAAACAAGATAGTAAATATGGTTTTAAAATATTCTTGGTATTCGAATTTATTTCAAATCTATTTAAAAAAATTCCCATAGTGCTAATACGCAATCTTCTTCCTGAAATCCCAAGCAGTAACAGCAATCATTAATGCAACAGGTGAAAAAACTGTTAGCATCCATTCCTCAAAAAGAAAAAGAAAAAGTCATATACTCCAATCAGTAGATGTTTCACAGTAAGGATTCTTAGTCTACTTTTTTCCTATAGTTATACTTATCGAAAGGACCCTACGAATATAATTCGACTTTTTTTCTTCTAAATGAAACTCATCAATCGATCACCTTTTTTCAGATGTAAACAAGAAGGCTTTCACAGGTTCACCATCAGCACCAGGTTGACATCCTAAAAGGAAATTAACGTACTTACTACGCACGTGATTTAAGCGTTTAACCCAGAATCAGGAGTAGGAAAGGTAAAGATTGCATTCACTCCTTTGCGACTCCGCGCTCTACACTCCGGATCCGAGGAGCCCAGGGAAGGGAGCGGAAAAGTACGTATATTTCCCAAAAACCACACCCGATGGCTGGCGGCGCTGGCACCGTCAATCTGAGGGTGCTCACCGCCGCCCCCCAGCCCACGGACCCCAGTAGCCCCCACGCCGCCGCCCCCGGGCAGAGCGGGCCGAGTGCGTGGGCCGGGCTTGGCACCAGCGCGCCTCCTGCGTACTCACGGGGAGGGGAGCGCAGGGCGGCCGACTGCCCGTCCCACCGGAGCCGACGTCGGGCTGTGCGAAGCGGCTTGCCACCCCAGGAGGGGCGGGCTGGCAGTTCAGCGGCCACACTCCCCACACTGTCGCCAGAAATCCCGGCTCCGGGAATCGGCCCCTTGCCGCATTGCGGCCAGATCTCCGCCCGCTGACGTCACACCTACTTAGGCCGCCGTTCCCTGGACAACCGATGCGGCCCTGCCAAGACTGCAGCCCTCCTCCGGCTCCCCTTAAGGCCCCACCCCCCGCCCACCTACGCCTGAGCCCAGAGGCACTGTTGTGCAGCCCCCGCGGAAGCGGCGCGCGCGCCCGAGGGCCCGCGGGTCCTCAGGCAACAGCTGGGCACGCGCTCCGGGTTCGCGCGCGCGCCGCACTGCTCAGCGCGCGGTCCTGAAAGGGTGAAGAATGCGGTCCTCTTGGAGCTGGAAGGGACCCCAGGAATGCTCAGGTGCCCCTAGAACTCACGCAGAGAAAGCACGTCTGCACCTCAGAACTGTAGCCGGCGCTAAGAAAAAGCAGACGCGACCAAGCGAGCGGGAGGCTATCGTGTAACCAGCCAAAGATAAACATGAATGAAGGAAAGAGACTCGTGGCGCCCACAAAAGGAAACATCCGTTTAAGCCCACAGAATGAAGAGTTGTGCTACAGACCAAAGCTTAAGGAAAAAATTGTCCACGAGTCATTTGGTGCTAAACTGTCTCAATGTGTGTTTGAAACAGAACAAAAAGAAAAATGTCTTTTTCTATGCCTAATGCCCCTCCCACTTCCTAATTTCTGCCACAGCCGCCATCTTTAGTTCCGAGTCACCAGGGCTGGAAAAATACCAGATAAATCACGCCTCCGCTCTGCAATAGTCATGCACTATAACCTGTTGCTTCGTTTGTACAGTGAGACATTGTGCATATGTCCTCGGGGGCCAGGTTTTCCATTCCCACTGGCATTGCCATGCCTTACAAAGGATCTCATTTTGTTTCTCCAAATCCTATGAGAATGCAGAAGTATTACAAATCCAAAGCGTCTCATACTGAACCTTTCCACTCAAAACCTTTGTGGGCTTCTATCTTGGTTTAAGCTGCCAGTATGTTCTCAGTGTTGTAGTAAGTTACTGGTAGAGAATCCTATACCCCTTACAACAAAATCATGTCCAGTCTTCCTTTATAATATCCCCAGTGTATAGCATATCTGCATTTTTCTTTTTAAGTATGTTTTATTGATTATGCTATTACAGTTGTCCCAATATTTCACGTTTTGCCCCCCTCCACCCAGCACCCTCATTCCTTCAGGCAATCCCCCCACCGTTGTTCATGTCCATGGGTCACCTGTGTAAGTTCTTTGGCTACTCCATTTCCTACACTGTACTTAGCATTCCCATAGCTATTCTGTAACTACCTATTTGTACTTCTTAATCCCCTCACCTCTTCACCCATTCCCCCACACCTTCCTCCCATCTGGCAACCATCAAAACGCTCTGTGTATCCATGATTCCATCTCTGTTCTTGTTTGCCTAGTTTCTTAGATTCAATTGATAAATTTGTATATATTGCCATCTTATTCATAATTTTGACATTCGTCTTTTCCTTAAATAAGTCCCTTTGACATTTTATATTATAATGGTTTGGTGATGATGAACTCCTTTAGTTTTTTCGTGTCTGGGAAGCACTTTAGCTGCCCTTTGATTCTAAATGACAGCTTTGCTGGGTAGAGCAGTCTTGGCTGTAGGTCCGTGCTTTTCATAACTTGGAATATTTCGTAGCAGTCCCTATTAGCTTGCAAAGTGTCTGTTGAGAAATCAACTGACCATCTTATGGGAACTCCCCTGTAGGTAACTAACTGCTTCTCTCTTGCTGTTATTAAGATTCTTTCTTTATCTTTAACATTTGGCATTTTAATTATGATGTCTCTTGGAGTGGGCCTCTTTGCATCTATCTTGTTAGGGACTCTCTGTGTTTCCTGGACTTGCATGTCTATTTCCTTCACCAAATTAGGGAAGTTTTCTCTCATTATTTTCTCAAATAGATTTCCAATTTCTTGGTCTTTCTCTTCTCCTTCTGGCACCCCTGTGATGCAAATGTTGGAATGCTTGAAGTTGTCCCAGAGGCTGCTTATGCTATCCTCTGTTTTTTTTTTTTTTTTTTTTTTTTTTTTTTTTTTTTTTTTTTTTTTTTTTTTTTTTTTTTTTTTTTTTTTTTTTTTTTTTTTTTTTTGGGGGGGGGGGGGGGGCTTCTTTTTTCTTCTTCTGATTGGTTGTTTTTTGGTTCCTGGTGTTCCAAATCATTGCTTTGATCCTTGGCTTCATCCACTGAACTGTTGTTTCCCTGTAAATTATTCTTTATTTCAGTTAGTGAATCCTTCATTTCTGACAGGATCTTTTTTATGCTGTTGCGGTCCTCACTGTGTTCTTTGAGCATCCTTATAACCAGTGTTTTGAACTGTGTATCTGATAGAATGCTTATCTGCATTTTGTTTAGTTGTTTTTCTATAGTTTTGATCTTCTCTCTCACTTGGGCCATATTTCTTTGTCTCCTTGTTTTGGCAGCCTCCCTGTGTTTGTTTCTGTGTATTAGGTAGATCTGCTATGACCCCCTGTCTTGTTAGTGTGGTGTAATGTAGTAGGTGTTCTGCAGGTTCAGTGGCACAGCCTCCCCTATCACCCAAGCTGGGTACTCAAGGTGTGCCCTTGGTGTGGGCTGAGCCTTGATTGCTGTTGGCAAGTCAGTGGGAGGGATTTACTCAGGCCACTGATCTGTAAGGACAGGCTGTGAGCACTGACTACCCACCTGTGCCCTTTGTGGAAGGTCAGCTGTGCAGGGGCAGTGTGGTGTTGCTCTGATGTGGTCTCTAGCTGTCCACTGGGTATGCAGGTCTGGGGTTTCCCAGGCGGTGTAGACCAAAGTCAGCCTCCACCTGTGTTCTGCCCAGGGAACCTTGCCTGAGCTATAAAGCAATCTGAGATGTCTGCTACTTGTGCTGGGCTTGGAGATTCTCAGGTGAATCTAAGATGTGAATCTAGGCTGGCTGCTGCTAGTGCCAGGCCTGGGGTTACTTAGCAACAGGGCATGGGGGCTTGGGGCTTACCTGAAGCTGGCTATTACTTGTTTGATAGGATTTAGTAAGTTGTGAGGCATGACCCAAGACCAGCCATTCATATGGAAAAGTTACATCATGGTTTACAGTTTGGCTGGGCCCATGGGTTTGGTGGGACTGAGTCTCTGGGGATCTCCAAGGCGGGGCAAACAGTGTTAGCCATGTGATGGAGTCTCAGATATGGCAACTGCCTGATGACTCTGTGGCTTTTTGGAGATAGGGCTCAGAAAAGAGCAGTGGCTTCTACCTGCCTTTCTGTCTGGAAGAAAGCTGTTCACCAGCTCTCGCCACAATGCCAGATACTTTAGTTCTTCCCTGCATGCTACCAGTGCCCTTCAAGTTGCTACCCCGGTGCTGGAACTCAGAGGGAGTGAGTCTGAGTAAGTCCTAGTGTGGGTTCTTTAAGGGGAACTGCTTGGGACTTTAGCATTTTCATCCACTCACTCAATCCCTGCTGGTTTTTGCAACCAGAAGTCAAGGGGAATTATATTCCTGGTACTGGAACCCTGGGCCTAGGGGTGGGGAGGGGGCTGGGACTCTTCGATCCCAAGATATCCCTCCTGAATTTATATACAGCAAGCATGGATATGGGACCAGCCTATTCCGTATCTCCATGTCCCTGCCCCTCTTACCAGTCTGGATGGATGTGGTTATTAATTCCATAGTTGTCAGACTTTGATTCAACTTAATCTTTGACGGTTCTGAGTGATAGTTGTTCTACATTTTAGTTGTAATTTTGATGTGATTATGCAAGAACATGAGCCGTGATTACCTATGCTGCCATCTTGGCAGGAAGTAGCCTATCCATCTTAATACTCACCACCTAATGCCAGCCTTCCTAGCTTCTCACAGGGATTATTTAAGAGGTTCTCAACCCCCTGATTCAAGTTTTGACCTCTGAATTCCATTTTCCACATCGCTAACCAGAATGACCTCACTAAAAACGTAAATCTGATAATGTCAGTCTCCTAAAAATTCTTCAAAGATGATCTGTAGGAGAAAACTCTAGTTATTTTGCCTAGGATACAAGGTGCTCCATCTCTCTGACTAGTTTCATTTGTCATTGTCTCATTTCAGTTTTATGCTTCAGCAATATTGAAATAGGTGCACTGCAACAATCTACATCTTTTCATGCCCTAGTTCTTGCACACATTGTCCCCTTTCCCTGAAAATTCCTTATAAACTTCTACTTCTGCATGTCTCAGCCCAAATGTTGTCCATCCTTTGAATATTAACTAGTGTGACTAATTCCTGTAAACATTCCTGCTATATATATCCTATTATGCTTGGGACGCTCATTCTATAAAATATTGTACTTTGCATTATACTTTAATTTTCTAGCCTCAGCATTAACCATAGTATACTTCATGAACATTTTTGTGAATGAATAATGGTAATATATGCAGGGAGTGAGCAAATGTAGGTTCACAGTTGTGAGTACATGACATAGAGTTTATTCTTGTATTATTCTTTATTAATTATTATGCTATTTGTATTACAACTATAAGCCTACATTGGCCCACCCCTGTACTGAGCTCCCTGTAGGAACTAGGTGTTTGATATACTTTTCACTTGTCCTTAGAACTGCGATGTAAGTACCTACTTTTATGAAAAGAGGTTACAACTCTGGCTGAGCATTCTTCAGTACTATTTTCATAACACATTCCCCAGTTTCTGAGACTGGCTGAGGTGTATAACTGTTATCATCTCTTGAATGGATCTTTGCAATAACTTGCAGAGTTGAAGTTCGTCTGGGGTTGGGGGTAGCAGGGAATGTTTCAGAGCAGAAATGACATTTAAAAATATATATAGTTGTCCCAGTTGGGAAGGGTTTCTGGGTAGAAAAAGATGAGGTGTAGTGCTGACTAAAAGAAAGCTTGACATAATCCAAGAACTGAAGTAAATTCAGCATGATGAAAAGTCAAGAATGAGACTAGAGACTAGGAAAAAGTAAGACAAGAGAGGTAAGCAAGTTATGAAGAGACCTAGAAACTATTATTGGGTCAATGAAGTACCATTAGCAGGTTTTAATAATGCAGTAAAATGGTCAGATTTTCATTTCAGAAAGAAACTCTGGCTGCAGTGTGGAAAATGGATGGAAGAAAACAAATCAGGATACAGGGATATGAGGTACGATGATGTTTTTGTAAGTCATGTAAGAGAAGTCCAAGATCAAGGTGTTGGCAGGGTCAATTTCTTCCGAGGCCTCTCTCCTTGGCTTTTAGATGGCTGCCTTCTCCCTCTGTCATCCTGTAGTCTCCCCCTCTGTACTTGTCTGTGTCCTAATCTCTTCTTAGAAGGACATCAGTGTTATTGGATTAGGGCCCATCTAATGACCTAATTTTAGCTTAATTGCATCTTTAAAGACAGTATCTGCAAATGCAGTCGCATTCTGAAGTACTGTGGGTTAGGGTTTCAACATATGAATTTTGGGGGGACAAGAACTCAGCCCATAACACTCTGAAGTAGGATTCCGAAGGCAAAACAGAATGTAACAAGTGGTTCTTGGTTTGATTCTCATTCGGCACAAACCAACTCTATAAAGACACGTAGGCAATCAGATTTTTCAGTATGGGCTATGTATTAGATATTAAGGAATTTTTGTTAATTTCTTAATAGATGAAATAATGGTATTGTGGTTATGTAAAAATATTGACTTTTTAAAGTACACAGAATAGATTGGGAAAATGTCTGAGATTTGCTTTAAAATATTCCACTTCCCTTCAAATAAAAACATATTGTGGGAAGATGATGCATGTATACCTAAAATTTGGTGGTTGTTGAAGCTGGATGATAGATACCTGGTATTTTATTATATTTTTTCTTTGTGTGTTTAGAAATTTTCATAATAAACAGGAATGATACAAGTAGGAAAATTCATATTTTGAAAGATATAGCACCAGGAAAAAAGGAAAAAGTACTCAGTGACACTTCCCAAAGAGAATCTCAACCAGCTTTTGTGGTAAACTTTTCAGTCTGTTTTTTATGCATATTCTAAAATTAGTCACACCATATGTAAGATGTTTATTTCTGCTTTCTTGAATTAACATTATCTTATACTTTTATCTCCATGCTATTATGTATGCCATATAAACTTCATTAAAAATTCTAACTGTTAATTACGTTCATATGTGCTCACAGTACAAATTTCAACAACCATCCAGATGTTACAATGTAGAAACTGAAAGCCTACCATATGTTAATCATTGATGAGTATTTTATACCGACTTCCTTTTATGTATATATTCTAAACATACTAAATTATGAAGACAATTTCACCCTATACTTTTTGTCCCACCACCTTTTATTGTCTTTGTCAAGCATTATTATCCTAGAAGGCTTTTTATGTCAGTGATTGTCTACCATATTTTAATGGCTTCATACTATAGCATTTCTATTCCAGAGTTTCTTTATCAGTTATAATAAAAATGCCAAGAGGTGATATGGTTGGATTTTTTAAAATTAAGAGAGCTTTCATATAAGTCTCTCATATTATTGTTAAATTTATTCATCAGTATTTTATATAATTTTGGTGCTATTTGGAATGCAGTAACTCCTCTTATTGTATACTCTGGTGATTGCACATTTTCCTGCTTTTCCTCCTTCTAGGTCTCCTCTGCTAGTTCCTGCTAATCTCCTTTGCCTCTGGGTATTGGAGTATCCCAGAGCTAACTCTGGACCTCTTCTCTATCTGTTCTTACGTGGTTGGTGATGTCTTCCAGGCTCTGCATCCCATTGCCCTACAGGCTACTCCCAAAGTCACTTCCCAGCCTGTTCTTTCCAGAACTTCAGACTGAACTTCAACTGCATGTCTCATAGGCATCTCAAACTTAGTTTTTCTGACACTGAATTCCTAATCTTGGCCTCCTCAGACAAACCCCACTTGAAGCTTTATCTCACATAGTTACAGTTCCATTTTTCTAGTTACTTAAGCCAAATAGCAAACACCTTCGAGTAATCTTTGACCTTTCTCCTTTTCTTACACCTCATATACAACCTATCAGATTAGTGTAGATTTGAACCCAAATCCCATGCAAGAGAGGCTATGTTTATAATTCAGAGGGGAAGGTTTTTTGTGTTTTTACTTTTTTTCTACCCAAACTTTAGCCCAGATATTCAAGCCTCCTTGCATCTTTTTTTGCTGGTGTGGTCTTTTGAAGGTTCTAGTTCTATAGGAAAGTCTCAGTTCTGACACTGAACAAGGCCTTGTAAGCTGTGTTGGGAGGCATTACATTCTAGGACTACGTTTAGGGTATCAGCAAATGCCCCTAGGGGCAGGAATGCCTTCAGTGCCTGCACCCTTGTTTAAGTTCTCTCTTGTCTTTGGGCCCTGGAAATTTCTTTTACTTTTCAGTGAGCTCAGTGATGCAATTTAGTCAGCATTTCTCACTGGCTTGCAGAAAAAAAGTCATTTTCTGCACAGTATCTCTTTGATGCACTGCATAAAAAGGAATTTCCTCCCTTTCAATTGTTAATTGAAATACATGTTGCAGGGAATTTTACAAGTCAATAATAATTGCCTTCTCATTCCAATTTAGCAGATGACTTACTGAAATAATTGAGTCTTCCTTACAAACGTTTTGTGGGATGACATGCTAAGATAACGGTTAACTCAAACCCATAGATATGGGTTGGGTCAGAATTCACTGAGCTTCCCACAGTGTATAAACCTATAGATTTGTTGTTTACATGAATACCATTTTATTAGGAAAGTGTTTTGATTTAGGTCTGTGAAAGTTCCATAAAAAAACCAGAAACTGTTGTGGAGACTAAGGAAAGAATTAAAAAAAAAAAAAAAAAAAAAAAAAAAAAAAAAAAAAAAAAAAAAAAAAAAAAAAAAAAAAAAAAAAAGCGTGTCAACTATGCTCATTCTAGATCTTTAAAGCAATGAGCACTAGATGGCAGCATATCAATATAGTATATCACTATGCGTGCCAGAAGATCCCAGTTTAAATGTAAGGACTTATTATTACATCTTACTATGTATCCATTTGTTATCCAAACGATTACTAATGTTTAGTCTACCAGTTTGAATGTATATTAGTGCCTGAGAGGCATTAAACCCCAAGGCTGAAAACTACAGTTTCTAGATTAGTAAACACAGTACAGAATGGTGCCTGTACCTCCGGTCTACACAACACTCCCAAGAATCCAGGGCCCGTTCTCATCACTGAAAACTACTCTCCTTGGCTACCTGTGACCAGAGGCCCTGCAGTTGAACAAAAGACACATTTCAGATACTCGTTCCTGTCCCTGGGTTGTAAGGCCTTTTGTGGCTGCTAATGCTTAAATATTTTTCATATCGTTCAAATTGTTTGCATTTACTAGGTTGAGAATCAGCTGCATGTCTCCTATGAAGTGTGAAAACAGGGGCTTCCCAAACCCTGCTGTGAGTAACTACCAAGCCTACTTCTCTGAGGGACAAAGGTTAGATTTCTCTACCACAAGTGAGAGGGGACTTTCCTTGTTCTCACATATAAGATGATCTTTATATAATTAATATTTACACTAAAACTACATAATTTTGTGTATAATTTAGCTTAAGGATTTCATTTTTTTCTCTTCTAACCTGAGATAATTTAAAATTCTGTCTTAAAATGTTTAGAATGAATTATTATTAAAGTAAGGCATTAATACTTCTAAAGGAAAATGACAAATCTATGGCTCACCTTGTCCTTCCCAAAGTGCTACTACTGAGAGTAATTGCCTTTAAACAATTTCTGTGTGTGTTTCTTCTGGTGATTACCTCTGTTAAAGAGAAAACCACAGGCCCAAAATGATGTCGCTTGTGCCAAAGCCCTTAATACCAAATCTAGATTTAATATCTGACCTAATTGCTATTTTAAACTTTCTTAGAAGTATAATCTTAATCAAGCAGCCTGGAGTTTTCTGGTCAAGCACCACCAGTAAGGGAATTAGTCACTCGGGCTGTTTCCATCCTGCACAGAAAGAGGCAATCTGCTTGATGAAAAACCTTGCCTCCCTTCTCTCCCCAGTAAAGATGCAGATGATGTCCTGGGCTAAAAATAATCTGTTCTGTTCTTTTGTTAATAGCTCCCTTGCTCCACCCCTTCTTCCTATAAAAACTTTCCATTTTTTACAACCCCTCAGAGGCCCCTTCTACTTGCATGTTGGGATAATACACAGCTTGTGAATCACCTAATAAAGTCAATTACATGTCCAAACTTACTCAGTTGAACTTTGTTTTTTAACACCTGCCCACCTCTTATCGCCCTTTCTTAATCACCAGTAAGATACTGCCTTATTTTACTCTAAGTGAAACAATTTAACTCATTTGCATTGCCTTCTGCCTTCCATACCCATCTCGTCCCAATAAAGTCATATAAGGAGGCAATAGAGTATTATAAATTAAGAGCACACTCTCTGGAACCCCACTTCCACATTTACTAGCTGTGTGACCTTAGAAGAAAAGTTACTCAATCTGTCTGCACCTTTTTCATAATTTGTAAAATGGGGATAGTAATAGTCCATTCCTTAGAGGGTATGTATGAAGATAAGTGGGTCAATATATTTAAAGCACTAAACAAGTATAGCATTTACTATAGTTAATTCCCCTTTTGGTTATGTTGTAAGTGTAGATAATATGCTTACCCCTTTGTTTCTGATCACCTGTATATTGCATCTCATGTCACCCCACTTTTTAAGAGGAAGATACTGGTAACTGCACACTTCCCTTTCACTCTCCCCCTTTCCACACCTCAATCTCACCCCCTATATTTTCCATCTTTTAACTGGTGGTTCCACTTTCTGGGAAATTTTCTCAACTTTTTCTTCTAACCAGCCATTGAAAATTTTACTCCAGCAATCTGACAGTTTTACCTAATGTCTACTGTTCATTTTTACATAATTTTACAGATTCAAAATTGTACTGACTATTGTGTTATTCAGGGTCTGTCTGGTCAGGGGCAAAAATTACCACCAGTAACTTGAATACAGAAAATAATTGTGAACTAAGTAAAAGATGTAATAGCTACTAACACGGGTAAAAGAGAACTCTAAGGTATGCAGAGGTAGTAACTGCGGAGATGAGGGAGAAGCGAATAGGAAGGAACTTCCCACCTCCCAAGGTGGGGTCGCCCCAGGCAGAGATTCCAATGACTGGGGAGTGGGTACGGTTGCCCTGCTGCTGAAGTAACCACTGGCAGGACCCCTGCTGGGCCAGGCAAGAAAAACAACCATAGAACAGAATGTGCCTCCTCCCCTTCCAAATTTACAGTGCCCTCGCAGGGTCCTCTGTCTGCGGAGCCTACATCTAGCCAACCAACGAAGTTCACGGCAGAGTCCACTGTCAGTAACATGAACAAGGAAGAAAGGGATGAGTTTGAGCCAAGGAGCAATAAATTAACAGCTGGCATAACTATCTCTCAGTTTGCTCAATAAATAGGCTGCCTTCCTTTTCTTGGTTCTCTCTTGTTCCTTGCGTAATTTCAACTTTCCTTGTGGATTTTTCTTTATTCCTGTTTATCTCTGGCCTCCCTATAATTCTGGAGCCTTTCAAAAATGTCTGGAGTTCCTTTCTTATTTGTTATTTGTTAAACATAAGGCAATGAAAAGCTGATTCAGAGCTCCATGGTTGTGGGCAGGGCTTGCCAAAGGATCACCTTTGTGTTAGGGCGTTTCCCTGGGGGAAAGCTGCCCTGGCTGCCCTGCTAGTCCGGACAGCGCAGTTTCTATAGAGAAAAATCTTCCAATTTTTTTGCTAGAATGACAAACGCCTGATTCCTAGGCATTCTGCCTGTTGGGATGAGGGAGTGATAAGAAGGACGATTAGAGCTTACACTCACTTTCAATTAATTCCCCCATTTTTAACTCTACATTTCACTCCCTGCTTCTAATTGGTATTTTCTGTGCTTCTCTGTATTTCTGCAAGGCCAGTTTTCTCAGGTTCTTTAGAAACCACTTGCATTAATTTCGTGTGGCTTCCACAATAAATTATTACAACTTGGTAGCTTAAAACAACACGCATTTATTTTTTCACAGTTCTAGAAGCCAGAAGCCCCAAATCAAGGTGTTGGCTGGAGCCTCTGAGGAAAATATGTTCCTTGCCTTGTCCAGCTTCTGGTGGCTGTTGGCATTCCTTGGCTTGTAAAGATATCACTCCAATCTCTGCCTGTCTTCACAGGATCTTCCCTTCTGTCTGTGTGATCTTCCTCCGCCTCACTTTTAAAAGGCTGGCTTGTCACTGCATTTAGGTAGGACCCACCCAGAAAATCCAGGATGATCTTATCAAAGATTCTTAATCACATCTGCAAAGAATTTTTTAAATTGTTGTTCAATTACAGTTGTCCCCATTATTTCCCCATTACTCTCCTCTGCCCTGCCCATCCCCCACCTCCCACATTCAAGGCAAGGAATGTATAAAGGACCCGTGGACAAAGACAAGGGGGGTGGGGAGGAAGAGGAGGCGGTGGAGGATTGAATGTGGGAAGACTCTTTTTCCAAACAAGGTAACACTCACAGGTTCTTGGGATGAGGATGTGGACATATCTTTTTGGGGACCACCATTCAACTCACTACACTATTCATCTAACTGCTACTCTCTTTAAGAATTTTGATGAATTTCTTGTCTGCTTATGCTCTACTTTCTGTCTTTATTGATTTTGTACATATATCCATATGTATACTATATATTACATATATGTGCATGCATATATATGTGGGGGGGGTTTTCTTTATAACCACTTACTGGGTTATTAGGAAGAAGAGAAATTAAATGTATGTGGTCAGTCCACAGTCTTGACTTGCACATATATAATTAATTTTAGAAAAACTTTTACTAGGTGATCTCTGAATAAAATCAAATTAAACTAAATCTAGGAAACTACAGAATAAGCCAAGTTACATAAAAGAGTTCAATCAACAGTCTCTCTCTCTCCCCTCTGATTTTATTTTACTTTTTTAAATTGAATTTATGAGGGTGACATTCGTTCACAAAACCATACAGGTTTCAAGTGTACAATTCAACAAAACATCATCTGCACACTGTATCATGCACCCATCGCCCAAGGCAAAGTCTCTTTCTGTCCCAAATTATCCCCCCTTTGCCCACTTCTACCTGCCCTCACCCCCTTTCCCTCTGGCTATCATTACGAAAGACCCCGAATAGCTTCAGCAATCTTGAGAAAGAACAAAGTTGGAGATATCACAATACCTGATGTCTAGTGTTTATTTTTATAGGGTTTTATAGATTCAAAATTTTCTTTGACTATTGTGTTACTCAGGGTCTGGTGAGGAACGAAAATTACCGCATCAGTCATTTGAATAGAGAAAATAATTGTGACCTAAGTAAAATATGTATTGGCTACGAAAATGAGTCCTCCCAGAACTGTCATGGTGACTTGGGGAGGAGGATCCCAAAACTGTAATGCAAGTTTGTTATCAAGATATTACAGTGGCCCTGCCCTGTTGGTCACTTTTAGGTCAGTATTGATGTTGAATCTGGTTGAGACTGGTTTTGTGTGTCCCAAACACAGGATATTGGGGAGGGGGCGGCAGAGGGACAGGTGATCAATGAAAGTGATATCTGCAATGTTCCAGCCAAAAGGGAAAAGGGGGTGAGTAGAGCTTAAGGTCTTTGTTCTCTATTTTAACATTCCTGCCTCAATTTGACCATGATAGCTGGTAATGGATGGAGATACACTGTTTGAACTTAGGAAGTCAGATTCCAGGACCTGGATTCTTAATCATTGCACAATGTCAGTGCCCGGCAAATAGTTTTAGAAATGTTGTCTGTTATTACATGATTTGGTGTCCATTTTATCTGCAAAATACCCATTCTGTTCTCTTCATATCCACTCATCATGTCTTACGTGGAGGATGCAGAAGCCCCTGGGAGCGGAAGTCCCAATCTTCAATTTATCCTCATAATTTTCCAAGGCGTTTTAGCATGTTATTCTTCTTCTCAGGGTTTTTCAATGGCGTGCCTCAACTACCTGGTACCTGTGGCCTACAATGAGCCTTCCTAGTCCCATCGTTCTTCTTTCATCACCTTCCCCAAAACACTAGATTTTATATAATTCCTGGAAGATGTCAGTTTATTGCATGTTTAAAGGAAGGGCAAACCATATTCTCTCATAACTTTGCATATTATATTGTATGGCTGGAATCCTATCACCTACCTTGTCCTCCTGACAAAATCCTAGTTCTTGTTCAAGTCCCCCTGCAAATGCCACCTCTCTCCTGACGTGGACCCTGATTCCCCAGGATGGACAGGAATACATTTGAACAGTCATACCACCTTGCATTTACATATGTAATGAATTCCAGCATTTCTATACCCTTCCTATGTGATAACTACTACTTTAGCTCTAGCTGCCACAACAACAACAAAAACAGAGACTGAGTGATTTATAAACAACATTCATTTATTTTTCATTGCCTGGAGGCTGCAACTGCAAGATCAAGGCACTGGTAGGTTTTGTGCCTGGTGAGGTCCTGCTTCCTGGTTGCAGACTGCCATCTTCTTGCTGTGTTCACACAGAGCAGAACAGGGCAAGAAAGGTCTCTGGGCCTGTTTTATCAGGGCAGTAACACAATTAACCACCACAGGTTCACTGCACATTAACTTGACACCCACATGCTCTCCTTAAACTGTACTTCCTCACCACATGACAATAACAAGGTCATAATTTCACTTTCGATGATACAACTATTCTTCTGAGACTTAAGTCTAGTTATGGGTCTAGAAGTATACAGGGATGGTAGTGGTTGTTCCTGAGAAAAATAAATGTAGTCTTGCAAGATCATTGCCTCAGGGGAGGCTGTTACCATTTCCTCAGGCAACACAGGGTTGACCCCCTCAGACTGAGGTGGAGAGGCCTCAGAAAGGCTGCTTCCACTGGCAAAGAAGACTCATCAGCACTGAGGGGCCAGTGTCCCCAGTGTCATCAGAGTCTTCCCATGTATTCCCACTCCAACATTTGGGAGCCCAGTCCTTCCCAATCAATGCCCTCCCTTTAACAGACACCTTGTGAAGCTGGAGGTTCAACTTGCATTATAATTCGTCCAGTGGCAGAATGAGGTTCTGATTTGACTTCCAGCAATGTTAGCCCTGTAGCTTCAGGAGCAAAGAGTCTCCTCCAGGGCACGCATAGAAGCTGTTAGGTCATTTTTGTGACACTTAGCATTTGCTTAATATGGTCTTTAATTTGACCAGTACTTGTCGAATGCTATGTGCCAGCTGGGCACATGATATACTTCAGTGAACAAGAAGACAAAGATCCCTTTTGTGGAGCTGACATTGTAGTATATAAGTGAATGGTCAATTTCAATATAGTTTTGGGTTTATTTAAGTTTATTTCAAAGTGAAAAATTAATGCCTCAAACTGACAGCTCTTGCGTAGCCATGCCCAACCAGCAGTTACTACATGACATCAACATATAGACACAACACCATCAAGTTGTTACTCAAAAGAGAATCAAATTGGGCAGGATGTCAGAAGTTCCATTCCAGTCAATAAACAGCATCTGGAATTTATCTACTGCCCTAAGTCTACTGTTGAGTGAGCCTGTGTAAACATCTGTGTGGCCACCGATATTAAGCTCCTTGGTCCCAACCCCAACCCTACTAGGCACCTAGACTCTTGCTTCTGTTCTATATTTGCACTTCATTCTCTGCCGTTACTAGGTTCCAGTCCTGAGCCCCTGCCAAACCATTTAGGCCTTGGCAGCTCACTAGTCTTGCCAGCCCCTTCTCTCTGGGGGATCTGGATCCTATCCCAATGTTCCCCCTCTGTAGCCCACTGGCTAAGACCCTCTCACAATCCAGACAACCTCTCCCCTGCCAAATACGCAACTGTCATCCGTGGGATAATAACATTTCTCACATAACCAATTTCTGGTGCTATGCCTCCCTCCCCAGTATATTTGAGATGACGACTGTCAGCAGTAAGCTGAACTGGACCCAAGCTTGGTATATCCCCTTAGAAGCTGAGATTGGGTGCAGCTCTAGCCATTAGGCTGGCCTTGACCCTGCCAATCTTGGCTTACTTCCCTTCCTGCAGGTCCAAGTCTGGAGTTTCTTCTGGATTGCTGCCAAGGTTAATTAGATCATGATACAAAGGAGTAAGAATTCTCAGCATTCTGTAGAGTCTGCTTTCCAAGTAGTTTTTTTAGGTTTCGGTGCATCTTAATTATACTTACAAGTAACATTTTATCCTTTCTGTAGCATGTTAGGTCTCCTGCAAAATAATCATTTTCAAAAATTGTCTAAGATTCAGATATTGCACTAAGTATTTATGGCTTTTTGCAAGCGATATGGTCCTAGTCCAACATATTGTGCAGAATACAGATCAGTGTTTCTTTTACCTTCAACAGTGATAAATATTTATTAAGCCTCTACTGTGTTCATGGCACCATACCAGGTGCTGCTATAACTATTTTTCCTTTCCAGGAAAAATAAATTCAAATATGGAATAAGAAGCCCAAATTCATAAAACTGGACTGACTTTGCTTCTTAAAAATTCAATATGCTACAGCTGTGTGCTTAAACCTGACTCAAACTGGATGATGAAATAAAACATTATTATTGTTGGGAATATTATATCATTTGAACAAATAGCCAAAGTGAAAACTGTCTCTAAAAACCACACCATTGTGAAGACAGTAATTAAGTCACACATCTCTCAGCTATTCTGTGACATAGTCAATTCAGAGTCTCTTACCATTAATCTTGAAGACATTTAAAGATGATTTCTTTTCCTACTCTTTTCTTATATGTAAACCTTATTTGCAATAAAAACCTCATGGTATTTTACCTTTTTTTGATATACCATTTCCAACAAATGTCTGGAATGTCAGCTTTGACTTTTCAGATTAAAAATGTTGTGCCAGAGGTTTAGCAGTTGTAACACATATTTACATTTTCTTATGCCTTTACTATATAATGAAGATAAATGTGAAGATAAAATTTTTGTGTGTGCATACGATAAAAACCAGGCCAACTGTGTCTCTGTCAAACTTCTTTAAGAATGCAACTAATGTTGAATTTTAACAAAATGCTTGAAAAATGAGGACTTTCGGTTTTTCGTTTTTCAAATATTTGTTACTGGAAAACAGACTGAAATATGAGTTGTACCAGATAAGCCTCTTTAATGATTTTATGTGTCTGTTTAATAACATCTGAAGTAGAAATATCAATCTTGATTTTATACTTCAAATGTTACATCTGTGAACATAAAAACTACATGACTATAACTGTACAGAAAAAATCTTGTTCAAGTACTTGTAAACCACCCAAGTTTTCGATAGTCCTGACACCATTCCAATGTATTTTCTTCAAGGTTTTGCTCTGAGACTTTCTGACCCAGACCTATGTGGTTAAAGACAATGTTTTATAAAGCATAGTTACCTTGTGGGGGAAGACATTTGGTCTTAAATACTGCCAGAAGCTAGTAAATGGTAAACAATTTTACACTACAGGCATTTCTGCTGATTGTAGAGCTCAACTCTCATGGTTGAAGATAAATTCCACTTATTAGCGAAGATTCCTAGGTTCATTAATAATTTTCTATCTTTATTAAAAGCCCTACCTACCCCATAATTTGGTGAATGAGTAGTTGAGAAAGTTGCTCATTCCCATATAATCACTTTTTATTCAATGATGTTAATTTATAAATAATAATATACTTTTTTGTTGACTTATATAGCATGAAGTTCAGATGCAGGTTGCTCTTTGTCTGATAAAACTAGTTAAATAAGAGTGGGTTATAATATCAGAGGTCATACCAGCAAATATTTTTCAACTTCATGTGAAACAAACTTTATAGCAGTTAGTTAAAGAAAAGAATCTTTTAGTAAGGACTGTAAGACTGACAACTGGCATTTAGTGAATCTTTGCTCTATATTACACATTATACGCCTTATGTATATACATAAAGTATATTCATGATATACTTTATTTCATTTAATTCTCATAAGAGCCCTATAAAGTATATGTTATTATTATCCTTATTTTAATGTTGCTAAAGTTAATGCTGCAAGGCAAAGTAGTACGCGTAAGGGCAACAGCTACCAGGTAGGGAGCTGGGGATTGGAGGCAGGTAATCAAACTCAACTTCCTCTGCTTCAGCAGCAGTTTGCTTGTGTCTCTCTTACACAAGTATATCTTATCTTCCTTGTAAACTCCTAAACTCCAGAAGGAGCTCCCTTGAAGGGAGAGACCATCTCTTGTTAAACGCTTATTTTTATTAATTGCCTTGGGCACAGTAGAGCCCTACAAATGTTTGGTGAAAGGAACACCAATAAAAATGTAGTTTTGTGATATAGAGTAATAGTTATTTTTTTATTTTTTAAGGGTTAAATAGGGTCACCAATGTGACTGATTTACTGGAGTGTTGTCTAATGCATTTTAAAGGTCCAAAATGTTAGATTGATACTATTATTACTAATCTGATCACATAAAGTCTTTGCTATTCATTTACTGTTAAAGTTATTGGACATAAGTAAAATGGCCAATAAATTTTTTGATATAGTTTTGCTGCCAAAAAGTTACAAATATTCATTCAAGAAATATTTATTAAGCATCTACTCTGTGCCAAACACTATTGCAGCAGCTGGAAATACAGTGACCAAGCAAGACAAAGTCTCTGTTCTTATGAAGTAAGAATATAAATTCTAGTAACTGGGGATGGGCATGGGAGTGGGGGTGCAGTAGGAAACTCATCAGTTAATATCAGTCTGCTGTAGTTATTTGTATGATGCATCTACTTTACTACTTTAATGTATGTATTACATACATCTGCTTCATATTGGGACTCTTAGTCTCTTGAAATTTTAACCTAAGTGAAGAACACAGTAAATGGATGATCTAAGTTTACACAGAAAAAGCAACAGCATTAAAAATGTGGTACATATGTCCTGACTCTTAATTCAGAGTTGTTCTATTCTGAAGGACAATCGACTCACATAAAGCATTTATTTATTTTGCTAGTCTTTTTGCATTGCATTATATTAATGGTGTAGTTTTAAATAAGAAAGCACTCTTTTCATTTTACTAGTGCATATTAGTAAATATGAGGGGGGAGCCTAAAGAAGGAATTCATAAAAATTTGTGTATTTATTCTTACATGTTTAAACTTCAGTTACCTTCAAAGTATTCTCTATTTGATGCAATAAACCTTTCGAGATTTTTTTCCACTGCTCAAAACAGTTTTTAAACTCATTGATTTTGATGCCTTTTAGTGCTTCTACTGTTTTGTTGTTTCACCTCTTCTACATTGGCAAAATGTTTCCCTTTGAGGACATTTTTTTATCTAGGGAAACAAAATTTGCTCCAAGTGACATTGGATAAATAGGGAGGGTGGGGCATGGAGATCATACCATTTTTAGTCAAAAACTGCTGAACATTCAGCATGGTGTGGGCAGATATGCTCATAAACCACACATAATAAAACAAACAAATGGTTGAAAGAGACTTCAAAAAATTCACTTAGGCTGAAGGCAGCCTCTCACAACAATGCCAGCTGCCAGACTGATACAGATGGGTTCCTAGAACACCCACCTAGTGGTAGGAAACCTGTACTGCAAGAGGCTCTTCCTCCAGAAGACAATTCTCATTTGTTTTTGGATCCCCTTTCATACACATTATTAGAGATGTTTTTATATGTTGTATTAAATTTTAGTGTCTTTATTTTATGTACTATGATATTATAGAACATTTTTAATTGTTTAAAATACAAAGACTTTGCTTAGAAATCCACATTATAATTTTTAAACATTCAGAGTTCACCTATTACCTTTACAGCTACTTATAGTTTTAAAGAGTCTTATATGAAGATTTCTTCTCTGACTTTCTACATATCTTTATCATATGCATTCACTCAACAAATTCATACTGAGGTTATAGCATTGGAGATAACACACAAAAGTCTGTCTTCAAAGAGCTTATTTTCTTGTGCAAGAGAAACCAAAGCAGTACATTATAAAATATGTTAACGGATGTCAAATGCTATGGAGTAAAATAAAGCAGGAGGGGGGCCGGGAGTCCTGAGAGACACTTGACATTTTAAATATTTAAATATGGTTCTCCTTCACGTTTTGAAGGAATCAAATACTTCAAATACTTTTGTGCTTGTTATTTTCTGTCTCCCATTGCACCACCTCATGCAGATACATGCTCTGGGCTCCAGGAGGCTGAGCTCTGCATCACAGGGTACCCTCTCTGCCCTCACTCCCTCTATAGTTTCCAGTTGGGGTTAGCCAATTGGTGGTAATGTGGGAGAAGGCAGAAGGAGAGAGAGGAAGGAGTATTTATCCTACCCTTCCCAACTTCACCATAGTTCTAGTAATGACTGTGGTTTTCTTTAAGGTATGCTCATCACTTGGCATCTCTTTGACAACAGTTCCACCTCTTGCCAGGCTCCCCAGTTTAATGAGTTGATAATAAATGGTGTCTCACTTTCGCTATCCTCTGTGTATTTCACTTCTTACCCTAATTGGTAGACTTAATCCTGCTTATACACTTTCATTAAACCCTTTGGAGTGTGCCATCACTTTTTTTTTTTTTTTTTTTTTTTTTGCTGTGTGACCCTGACAACTCCTAAACTACTTCAAAAAAGATATAGCACAAACTATTGGTAACAATAAAGCCCTCCAAAAATTTTATATAAAAATGCTCATTGCAGCATCATATTCAATAGCAAGTAAACTATAAACAATTTATGTAACCCTAAAGCAAGTGACTGATAAAGGATGTCATAGCAACATGATGTTCTCATCTCTACAGTAAGACTTATGGAGACTATAAAACATGGAAATAGAAATAGAGGGTTCAAGGTGGGATGCTATCCAGTCTAGAATTGCAACCACATAAAAGTGACACACTTTTGAATGGGAACTGACAGATGATATGCAAATATAATGTGTGTGGTGGAATCTATACTTTTGGAAGTTTATATTATTAAAAATTAACATTATATGCTTTAAGAATACCAATATTAGGATTTTAAAGGAATTATACTTATGTAAACTAAGATAAATGCTTCAAGCAAAGGAAATGACAAAATTCTCAAAATTTTCTTATAACATCTTAATTCTAAAACCTAGTCATACATTATTAACAGACCCTGACTTTGATGCTTGAAAAAAGTTTTTTTTTAAATAGAAAATATTATCTTGTAGATAATTTTTAATGGCTTACAGTCAAGGCACAATCTCTTAAACAAATGATCAACGTTCGGATCAAATATAAGCAAAGGAAAACTTGTTAACATCTGACAGCTGTGGTAGGCAACCTAGTTCTTTAGCCTTGTAATGTGTATTCAACAGCCTTTATTGCTATTTACCCAACTTCCACAATACTCAGAGTTCAGATTTCAACCTAATACACCAAGAGTCATGAGACTGATCCTGTGACTGGAGTTTAAGGAAAAAGAAACCCAAAAAACAAAAAAATAGGAATGAGTCAGTTATTTTGAATTTGAAGGATATTTTAGATTTCTCAATCAAGAATTTACAGACAAATTTGATTCTTAAGGAAATACTCTTGAGAGGGAATTTTGAAAAGTAATATTCCAGAGTATGGAAAGTAGAGATATTCTGATGAAATGCCAGTGATAAAAGTTCAAATAACTATGCTTAAACCATCACAACCTAATACCTGGTTGCTTGATGTTTTAATTCAATTCACTTTACATCTTTCCACTTCTCATTCAATAGCAAGGTACAGAACTATATATTTTTGGTGATATTCTGCTATTTTTCTAAGTATGGGACAATGACTTCATCGTCTCCATCAGTGTTTACTCTTGAAGTGTCCGTAACTATCAAACACCAAATCTCCAGACCTTTGATGTAGAAGGGATGCTGGTTTACGTTAATAGGGGCTGGACCAGGCGATCTATTACTATCAAACTCTAATTTTAATGAAACACAGAAATCTGTTTTTGCTTCTGACAGTGGTCTCTATGAATGAGGTAATTTGTCATATAAGTGATGAAGAGTTGGTAAATGGACTAAAGGGTACTAAAAGGGATATAATATGCATGTTTTATTTTAATGCTACAAAACTAAACAGTGTGGAGGGGCGGTATTTTTTCTACTCATTATTTTCTAGTTTTGTTTAAGCAAGGTTACATGCTTTTTTTTTTTACAACCAAGTATCTTTTTTCTTCCATTATTATAACTCTATTTTCTTTATTGTTGTTCAATTACAGTTGTCCCCATTTCCCTTCCATTACTCTCCCGTGCCCTACCCACCCCAACCTCCCACATTCAATCCCCCCATTGTCTTTGTCCATGGGTCCTTTATACATGTTCCTTGACAATGCTTCCCCTTTTTTCCGTTATCCCCCTCCTTCTCCCCTTTGATTACTGTCAGTTTGTTCTTTATTTCCATATCTTTGGTTCTGTTCATTTTGTTGATTAGGTTCCACTTATAGGTAAGATCAGTTTACTCTTTGTGTGGGTACAAAGTCTCTTAGTTAAAAAACTTAGCAAATAATAAAGATGTATTTTTTGAAATTACATTTTCCTCCAAGCTGATTAATTAAAACAAATTTATCTGAATGCAAATCCAGTTAAAAATTTTATATAAAATTATCTATTTATTGTGGTCAATATTTACTGTATATATCTGTGTATTTTCACTAGGATCCAAATTACAATGTATAAATCTATACAAATGATGCAGAATATATGGAATAGGACAACAAAATAACGATAATGCTTCTTGCCTGCCATGTGGTTGGTTATATTACATTAAAATCTCTGACATGAAAAACAAGAAAAATAATTTATTAATAGAAATCTAAAAAATAAACTCGGAAGAAAAGCAGAATTCTGAAATTCTGGAAACCAATTTCTTTATTAAGCCATTGTTTTTTAACTTAGCTACCTCATAAAGGTCACACATAGGTTAAATAGTAACTGGCAGAAAAAACAAATTGGCTTTTTCTTTTTGATGTGTGGGAAGTGTTTACTAACCAGAAAAAATAAGAGTTGTCACAGTGATAACTGGCTAGACTCCTGGTTCATCAGCTGAGGATCCTACCCTCCTCTGAGTGTGTGTGTGTGTGCGATGCCGATGGACAGTTTCTTGATGAATACATTTCTTCTTCTTCCCATCAACCAGGAATCTAGCTGGAAGATGTCCCAATTTATTTTATCACTCATTGTAGGCCTAAAGATATTAATAACATTAATAACTATGAACATAATTCTTTTTATTTATTTTTTTCCATGAATTCATTTACTGAATACTTATACTGTGCCTAACACTTTAGCTTTGATTTATCCATAGTCTCGTCCCAAACTCCCTTGTGATTGGATCTTTTGCAGTGGAGTATCAGACATTCAATGGGTGGTTGGAAGGTCCATTCTTCTCCTATGGACAGAAGATTCTGGGATGCCTGAATATATTTAATAGTTTATTTACATCACTCCTGATGTATGTTTATATATAGATAAGCTCTTTTGACTATATAACCTGATGCAATTATTGGGTTGGCCAAAAAGTCCATTTAGTTTTCCCTTAAAAGACAACTTTTTCATTTTCACTGATAACTTCATTGATTTGGATATTTTCAGTATTTTGGCTACCTGCTGCTATCGGCTTCTAGAAGGCAGAGGCCAGGGGTGCTACTAAACATCTTCCAAAGCATAAGACAGCCCTGAAGCAAAGAATTATTTGGCCAAAATTTCAATAATACCAAGAAACTTTGCAGCCCACTTTTGATATATTCAATCAGTCACAGCACCTTCTTGACACACTGCACAAATTTTTTTTTGCATTTTTACCTTTCTTGAAATTATAAAGCATAATACACTGAAAATTTTGCATATCTTCTTCCATCTTCAATATTGAAGTGGCTGCACAAAAATTCACCAGTTTTGATAAGTTTTTAAAAAATTAATGCTGATATGACAGCTGTCACAAAACAATTTAACAAAATTGTTTCATATGAAGTTAAAGACAACTAAGTATACTAGAGCCATCTTACAGAAAAAAAACTAAATGAACACTTTTGCCAACCCAATATTAACACTGTATTAATAATTTTATGTAGTACAGGCATTTCTAGGTTGGAACAAGCCCACTGGGTCTCAGCAGGCACATCAGTATACTTACTGGACCTACAAAAAAAGCCTCAGATTCCATTCTGGAACTGTTTTATTATGGACTACTAATAAATTATCCCACAAGAGGTCACCAAAGCTCCAATATTTTTGGAGTGCAATTTTCTGACTTTTCATCCTTCTTGCAACCAAATTGAAAAATAGTTTTGTTTCCTGATTTTTTTGCCTACCCAGTAGGAAGATCTGCTGGTCTTCTCCAGCTAATCATGAAAATAAGGAAGGGTTTAGTTAAGGCCAAGGAAATTTATGTAAGTTTGAAGCCATCTCTTGTATGGGCCATCCATCATATAGATAGATATCCACTGCATGAACTTAATGAAAAAAATGGGAAACATAAGCAGGCACCTTATGACCTCAATAATTAAACTCCAGTAGCCAGAAATTAGACCACTTAAAGGTACATTAATACTTTTCAGGCCCTGGGTTGACATTCCCAGGTTCTTGCACATAGCCAGATGATAGAACGGAAATCTAAAAGAGGCCTGGACTCAATAAATAGCTGCTTGGGGAATATTGAAGACAGAAATTCCAAAAGAACTCTTAGTGATGGAAACTGCTGCTAGATCTACTTCTTGCAAGGATTTTTAGGCTCAAGCAGTCAGATGTTTATAAGGAACTGGGTTTGAAACAAAGTGTTCTTTAAGGCCCAACCTCTATTTTCTTTATAGCAAGCATGAATATTAAAAGAAAAGAAATTTAAAGTTATGTTTTAGAAAAAAGGTAGCTTAAAATTTGAGGCTATTTCCCACACCTTTAGAAGCCTTTCCCCCACCTTCACAAATATATTATGCTAATATAAAAATGCAATTTTCCTTTGATTTCTCATTCCCTAGATGTTACAAGAAATAATGTTACTTTCAGGACCCTTGAGTAGTAACAATATTAGGTATGTATTCTTCTGGCCCTGGTCATTGTTTGCCATTTTAAAGGGTTCTGTTACATAGGGGCAGAGAGTGTCGGCAGAGCCTTCTCTAATGGGGAATATTTAAGTTAAAATATTGTGGCTTTAAATGTATGTAAAAAGAAAAGTTTATTGTTGCAAATTAAGTGTTTGAACACTCTCATGTTTTCATATGAATAAAAAGTATTTAAATTATAAGGAAAGTTAGAATTGTAAGGATGGAAAGACCTGCTAAGATGCCAACCCTATGAACATGAAGGCATTTCAACAAGATAATTTCTAAGGTCTTTTCCAGCCCCCAAAATGTAGTAACTCTGTTTAAATTCTCATGCTCTTAGACAATAAAACAACCATTTATATTTCAATGAGATGGCTTTAGATGGAGTGCTTTTCTTATTTGCATTTCTGTCTGCTTATGTACCTTGATTTGGGAGCTAAAAATCAAATTATGAAAATATAATTTTCTATAGTTACCCAGATTTTGCATAAGTTCCTCAGAATTCTTTCATGCATATTTCCAACTTCTGTGTTAATGAACACACTGTTTCATGAAATACTTGTGTAATATGCTAAATACAATTCTTCCCTCTTTTCCTTTTGGAGGTGGGAGACTAATATAGACTAATATACTTTATCAGAGATGCTCATGAACAAAAAGGCCAGAGTGAATAATAATACAGGGAGACTGAATTTCTACTTGACTTGAGCCATCCTCCAGGAAAAAAGGAGAAATAAAACATGAGTTATTCGGGAGAGTGGGAGTAAAAGAGTAAACCAGTCATAATGTATGAAAAGGCAAATTATACTAGCAGAATCTCAAAGAATTACACAATAAGCCTTTTTAGTACCACTACAGTCTATTCCACCACCTTGGGCTTGAGTTAAGTAAGTGACAAGGCACTTGGTTGTCCCCAGCTTATTCCCAGTAATCCCTGGGTAGGCACAGCCAGAGAACATTTCAAATGCATAAATCAGTGAGTCACTAACTCCTATCCCAGAGGAAACGACATTTTCAGGAGAGTTCGAGGTCTGCATCAGCACCTTACGCACTTACCTCGTGCTTGCCACTGACGTCTGTGCTTAGGACAAAGGCTTTCCTAGACCTTGTACTAGCGTGAATCAGAGTACCGTTACGGAAAGTGGAAAGAACACAGACCTCTGCCATATTGCGTTGATACTAAGGCATGCGATTTTTTTCTTCTAAGTTTCACATCTCCAAAATCAGGTTGCATGCTCCAGTTGATGACATCTGACAAATGCTGTTGGCAAAGCGGTGCTTGTAAGTGGTCTTGGTTTGTGTGGGTACAAACCTGGTCACAGCTGTTCATATTGTCTTTCCTTCACTAATATATGCATTGTTGATATTGCATGGGTTGAGCTAATTGCCATTAAAATGCCTTGGAAAATTACACTATACTTAAGCATTAGAATGAAAAGTTATTGTGCATGCAGAAAGGTTACAAGGAGCACAGTGGGGCATCTGTTTACTACTAGTATGGTTAATGTTTATAGTTGGAGGGTGGACCTCCATTTCTTATTTTCTGGCAAATTAATAAAATTCTTGATAAGTCTTAAGAAAGGAAAATTCTAGTTGAATAAGTTGTGTAAGTTCTTATGGCAGATACATGCAAAGGGTTGGCTATCACCTTGCTAAACTATGTGTTCTCTGGACCAGGATCACCAACATGACGTAGGCGCTTGTCAGAAATGCAGAATTTCAGGCTCCATCCTGGCCTTCCAAGATTGGAATGTGTGTTAAGAGAAGATGCGGGTGACTCAAATGCTCATTGAACTCTGAAAAATGCTGGTATCACATGCCTAGCAATTCAACAAAGGCAGGAAAAATTTCCTAATCTTTTCAAGAAATAAAAGACAACTCAAAACAACAAGTTGATGTGACCATTCACTTCATCACGCAGGACTGTCATGTGGGTGTCAATCACCAAAATCAGAAACTTCCTGCCAAGTTTGAATAGTAGTTACTTAACTTTCTGTGACAGGTGATTCAATTGAAGAAGAATTGAGACTACTAGTTGGTTGAATAGAAATGCTAACAAAACCCTGGGCCTTTTGATATATCTCAAAATTGCACTAAAATAATTCTTTCAATGTGTATGAAAGGAAAAGTACTTTTATAAGAAAGCATTGCTATAATTTTATTGACAGCTTTTGTTTTTGGTTGTTCCCTAGCATTCCATGAAATAATAGTGTATCATCATTGATGGTGTTTTAGACTTGATATGAAGCAGTAGCACATAATGTGTGAAGTGCTATAAAAACAAAAAGGCAGGGAATAGTAAAAAGCTGTAGAATGAATAGGTGGTCATTCTTGTAATCAGGGAAGGTTTATTGCCTGGTGGAAAAGTTAGTCAGGTAAAGAAGGAAATGGAGTAAAGTGCAATGCAGAGAGAGGAACATTCCAAGGAAGAGGAGTTATAAGGGCAAAGCAGACAGAGAGGGACTTCCTGTCAAGACAACATAGGCAGACATGGCTCACCTCTTTGCACAACCACATCAAAATTACAACTAAAATATAGAACAACCATCACTCAGAAGCCTCAGAAATTGAGTTGAATGGAAGTCTGACAACTACACATTAAAGAAAGCACATCCATCCAGAATGGCAGGAGGGGCACAGGCATGGAACAGGCTGGTCCTTCACTCACATGTGGTGGATAAAAATTCGGGAGGGGTATCTCAGGAGTGAGGAGTCCCAGCTCCATACCAGGTCCCACAGCCTAGGGTTCCAGCGCCAGCAAAATAAGTCCCCACAAATTCTGGTTGCAAGAACCATTGGGGACTGAGTCAGTGGAAGAAACTTCTGGAGCTCCAAGCAGTTCCTCTAAAAAAACCTACATGTGGACTAACCTGCTCAGACTCACTCTGAGTTCTAGCATCGGGGTAGAAACTTGAAGGGCACCAGTGGCATACTGGGAGAAACTGAAGTATCTGTCATCAAGGTGAGCAGAGGCCATTGTCCCTTTTCTAAACTCTCCCATCACAGGGCCAGCAAGCTGGTGACATATCTGAGACTCCATCAACCTATCCTAATACTGTTTGACTCACTTTGGAGATCCATAAACACTCTGCCCCACCGACCTTATAGGCCCACCCAAACTACTTTTCCATATGAATGGCTGGGTCTTGGCTCATGCTTCACAACTTCCTAAATCCTCTCAAATAAGCAACAGCTGGCCTCAGTGGGCCCCAGGCCCAGCACCAGCAGCAGCCAGCCTAGATTCACAGTTTGGTTTCACCTGAGAATCTCCAAGCCCAGCACAAGCAGCAGACATCTCAGATTGCTTTATAGCTCAGGCAGAACATAGGTGGGGGTTGACCTTGGTCTGCACTATCTGGGAAACCCCAGGGCCAGCACACCCAGTGGACAGCTACAGACCACATCCGAGTACCACCACTCTGCCCCTGCACAGCTGATCCTTTACGGAGGGTGGAGGTTGGTGGTCAGTGGTCACAGCCAATCTTTGCCCCTGACTGGCCTGGGTAAATGCCTCCCATAGACCTGTCAATAGCAACCAACGCTCAACTATAAGAGGAAGGTATACTCAGCCCAGAGGGAAGGCACAATTCAAGTACCCAGCTTGGGTGATAGGAGAGGCTATGTTGCTGGACCCTACAGGACACCTACTGTATTAGGCCACACTAACAAGACACAGAGTCAAAGCAGATCTCCCTAATACTTAGAAACAAAGACAGGGAGGCTGCCATAACGAGGAGACAAAGAAGCATGGCCCAAATGAAAGAAGAGATCAAAACTCCAAAAATGAAATGGAGATAAGCAATCTAACAGATGCAGAGTTCAAAACACCGGTTATAAAGATGCTCAAGGAACTTAGTGAGGACCTCAGCAGCATAAAAAAGATCCAGTCAGAAACGAAGGAAACAGTAATTGAAATAAAGAACAATTTTCCGGGAAACAACAGTATAGTGGATGAGGCCAAGAATCAAATCAATGATTTGGGACATAAAGAACCAAAAAACAATCATCTGGAACAATAAGAAAAAAAAAAGAATCCAAAAAAGTGAGAATAGTATAAGTAGCCTCTGGGACAACTTCAAGTGTTCCAACATTCACATCACAGGGGTACCAAAAAGAAAAGAGAAAGAGCAAGAGATTGGAAATCTATTTAAAAAATAATAATGAAAGAAAACTTCCCTAATTTGGTGAAGGTAATAGACATGCAAAGCAAGAATAACAGAGAGTCCCAAATAAGGTAGTTTAAAGAGGCCCACTCCAAGTCACATCATAGTTAAAATGCCACAGGTTGAAGATAAAGAGAGAATCTTAAAAGCAAGAGCAAAGAAGTTAGTTACCTACAGGGGAATTCTGATAAGACTGTGAGCTGATTTCTCAGAAGAAACTTTGCAGGCTAGAAAGGATTGGGAAGAAATATTCAGTCATGAAAAACAGGGATCTACAGCCAAGATTGCTCTGCCCGTGAAAGCTATTATTTAGAAGCAAAGGACAGATAAAGAGATTCCCAGAAAGGGAAAAAAAAAAACAACAAAAAAACTGAAGGAATTAAGCATCACCAAACCATTATTATATAAAATGTTAAAGGAACTTATTTAAGAAAAAGAAGAAGATCAAAACTATGAACAATAACATGGTAATAAATACAAATCTATCAATTGAATCTAAAAAACAAACTAAGCAAACAAGTAGAACAGAGATGGAATCATGAATACAGAGAGTGTTTTGATGGTTACCAGATGGAAGGGGGTGTGAGGCAATGGGTGAAGAGGTGAGGGGATTAAGAAGTACAAATAAGTAGTTACAGAATAGCCATGGAGATGTAAAGTATAGTACAGGAAATGGAGTAGCCAAAGAACTTATATGCATGACCCATGGACATGAACAATAGTGGGGGGATTGCCTGAGGGACTATGGGGTGCTGGGTGGAGTGGGGACAAAAGGGGAAAAATCAGGACAACTGTAATAGTGTAATCAATAAAATATATTTTAATATATTTTTTTTAAAAGCAGACAGAGAACTAACCCAATTTTTTTCTGGGGGAGCAGGAGCAGGTAGGGGATGCGAGTTTTATAGCTTTGCTTTAGCTGTATGTTGCAGAGCAAAGGCAAAGGGAGGAACTTCGAAGGGGGCTTTGGTGAAGGCTCCCATTCCCAAGAGGGAGAACTGACCTTGCCTGAGACTAATTTTCTGTTGACTTAAGTTTAGGGACAAAGGCTGCTCTGTCCTTGAATTTTTTTGGATGAATGCAGCTCACACTTAGAAACAGAAACATTAGATTTGATAACTAAGGGTAAGGTTCTCAACCATGTCTGTACATTATGATCACCCCAAGTGATGCCTGAACCCCACTCACAGAAACCTCATGTTAACTCTCTGGGAAGAAGCATGGGCATTGGTATTTTTTTACCCTCCCACTAACCCCCATCTTGATTCTACTGTGTAGCTTATTTTAAAAACGAGGGTTTAGGGTCATCGTGTGGGTAGATGAGCAGTTGGTCAGCTGTAGTGTGAACTTCAGGATCCGTAAGGTCACCAAAGGAGCATCATTCAAACCCCTACCCTGTGTAGGTGAAGGCAGTTATTTGGGCAGATAACGTGGGGGAAGTGGAGACGACTTGCTGCCCTTATCTCTGAGCCCCAGGGTTTAACAAACCTCTTTGATCATCCTGGAACCCTTTTATTCTGGAATAACAGATCTCTGTTCTGGCATCGTATGGTTGTTTGGGATGGAAAAACTGCACATTCCGGCTCTCAGATATGAACTTCTCAGGACAGCCCCGAGGTAGTGCAGCGACCTGGTTGTTTACCATGGTTTGGACATATGGGTGGAGGCCCTGCTGCTGTCTTTGGCAAACAGTATGGGGACAAAGAAAATAGCCTAAAGTTGGTGTCTGGTGACAACTCTGCTACTTGTTTGGCACAAATATCATCCCTATCGGTTAACTTTGCTCAGTGCCAGCAGTGAGAAAGGCAGCTGAGGGGGGAACTTGAGCAAATGTACAGAAGTATACAATGCTGGCAGTAGACACATGAGCCAAAGGGTAGGGTGGGCATACTCTAGAATGGAAGGTAATCTGTTTGCAGAAGCTGAGGGTAACATTAGGCCACAGGTCTCAGACACCACTGTTCTCAGCTCCTTTTGTGCAGTGCTGGGTGGTGGTGGGGGGGTGGGGGTCAGCCGGCTTCCTCCGAAGATGTCCGCTCACACAGCAGTCAGCCTAGGGCAGTGCATAGGTGGGCTAACCATACTTGCATTTGTTCTGCAAAGCTATTTGATGTCTTAGTTTATTATAGGCTGTACTTGGAGGCTTGAAGACAGATTTGTGGTTCAATCAGAGAAAGGGTTTCTGCTTAGGGGTGGAGGCCAAGACACCAAGTTTTTTTACAACAGCTCCTAGCTCTTCTCCCTGCCTCCGACCCTTGCTCCTCAAAACTCCATTCTCAAAACAACAGCCAAAATGATCACTTAAGAGACTTAGTCAAATTGTGTCTTCTCTACTCAAAAACTTTCTGCAACACCTCTATTCAGAGTAAAAATCAAAGTTGGTACATGGCCTCTATGGCCTTTTGTGATTTGTGCCCCCTCCCCTGCTACTTCTCTGACTTCATCTCTTACTTGCTGGTTCCCTCTGCTCTGGCCAACCTCACCTCCTTAAATATGTCTTGCTCCTGCCCCAGGGCCTTTGCACTTGCCAGCATGGGTTTTTCTGTCTCTTGTTCTCTGCTGTATCCTCAAGAAACTAAAATAATGGGTGGTGATCAATAACTAGTTCTTTGTTGAAAAAAATGAAAAAAAAAAAGTGGATTATCCCCAAACCATATAATTACTTCATGCCAGTAACAGTGGGAACTGAGCACTGACCATGCGGCCCACATTCCGATGTGCAGGGCTGTCCTGACTGGAGGCTTGTTGTTCTGCTGATGCCACAGGAGATAGACAGTGATATGGGCTCTGTCTCCTGGACAACGCTAGTGGTGAGTGGTAGGGGCGAGGAGTAGCAATGAAGAGCTGGGGGTGAGCCATTCATTATACTTCTAGCTTCAGGATGAGATCTGTGAGGTCACTGGGCTACCTGCCCTCAAGCCTCGTGGCCTGAAACTGTGAAGCATCACAGTGCCAGGATGAACATTTACTGCGTTTGTTGCTCAGCACTCTCAGCACTCACTACCCCACTTGCTTGGAGGGACCCACTTCTCCCTCAGTCTCAGTCTACATGTTTCAAGTAAAGTGGGTCCCCTAGAGTTGATGTTGGCAAACTACTGCCGAATCCTGCAGGCCACCTATTTTGTAAAGTTGGTGAGCTAAGAATGGATTTTCCACCATTAGACAGTTACAAAAAATCAAAAGAATAGTATCTCATGATATGTGAAAATTATGTAAAATTTCAATTTCAGTGTCCATAAATAACTTTTTATGGTGGCAGAGCCGTGCTCATTCATTTATAAGTGGCTGCTTTTGTGCTACAATGGCAGAGTTGAGTTGTCGTGACCGAGATCACGTGGCTGGCAGAGTCAGAAATATTTACTCTCTGCCTCTTTACAGAAAAAGTTGCAGTGCATAGATCAGTACAAGACCCAGTATTTGACCTCTGGGCCTTTGAGCAATTGAAGAAGCTGGCTAGTCCCTCCCCTGTCACAGGTGAGAACCTGTGATCTCAAAATCCATCAGGCAGCCCCTAAGGATGAGGTCCTAATCAAGTTTGTCTGAAGCTATTCTAGCTCTGGGATTTCTGGCTGTGGGAATCAGTGCATTCTTTGTCATCTGAAATGAGCTAGAATTGGGTTTTGTTGCTTGCAAGCCAAAGAAACTTGGATGATAAAGTTCTTTGGAATAAATCCTACTCCAGGTGTGGAAAACAGGATTAATTAGTTCCCAAGATTCTGGCCTTAAGGTGGAAAAAGGAGCTGCTTGGCAGGAGAGAGAAAATCTGTCTCAATAGCACCCACTATGACCCAAATTTGTGCTGTTTTGGAGAAAATCTTAGAAATTCAGAGATGCAATTAATCTGTGTCTTCTTTGGGTATAGATCCTGGGACACTTCAGAACTTATGATTTTATATCTTCTTATTGGAATTACTTGTATAACATTCATCTCTTATAGGCTCTTCAATTTTTATGTACACAGTAGCAGCACTAATGAAGTTTTAGATTCAAATGAAATGCACAAAAGTGTTCAGGAGGGAAAAGCATCATAATATGTTTCATTGTTTGGATTGAGTTTTCAAAACCTCAGACATTTTCAAACACAGACTCATTATCAAATAAGAATATAAATACATGTAACATTTTGATTATAATATTTTTAGAAGTATAAATCTCTTTTCCCTTCTTATTGAGTAATCCCATGCCCAGCCACTTATACTGTGAAGTTGCTTTCTGCTCGCTGTCTCAGGGAAAGGAGATAACATGGAAGAAAACAGAAAAAAAGAAAAAAAAACCAAAAAACAAAAAATTCCCAGTTCCAAGTGACTCTCTGTCAAAACTCATACCTTTAAAACAATGGAGAATCTCTGGGTATAAACACATCATTTGAGAGGTATACCATGTGGCGTGGGGGGGGGGGTGGTTGCTGGTTTCCATTTCTGCAGAGGAAAAGATTCTCAGGAGTACATGTAGGAAAGAAGAGTAAAGGGAAACAGAGAATGTGGTGACAACACTAATATGTGGGCCCCAGTCCTGCCTCAGACCTCTGAACCCCTGGAGGCCTCACTAGAATCTCCCCTTCGTATTGTGGGGGCCCACCTCATCACCCCCAGAACCCCTGCTGGCGGGGCCCGAGAAGCTTTCTGCACCTGCACGGGCCTCCACCATGGGGTGTATGGGCTGCAGCACCATGCACAGGTCTGAGTGGCTCTGGGGGCAGCTGACAAGTGCTCCCTAGTGAGGGTGCTGGGAGAGGAGAGAGGCCCAGCCCCAGGGCCTGCATCTGTATCTGCCCTTTCTCCTTCTGTGTTCCAGACGAGACCCAGGGCTCTTCCTTGGCAGAAACCCAAGGAAGTGGCAAAATTCCTGGACAGTGTTAGGAGAAAGGAGAGTCCTAAATTTACTGAACAGAATTTTCACAACCTCTTACCCATGCAGCAGCATCAGGGCTTGACGTAGAAATTAGGGTGAGTCATAAAAATAAATTTCTCACACACTTGAGTTTGTGGATGGAGACTGATGACCTTCCAGGTCAGATATACTTGTCTCCATTAGTGTGGAAAATCAGGAGATGACTTCACTCCTCAGTCATTCCAAGTGCAACAGCTAAATTTTGACTGTACACCAGCAGCCAACAGCAGGCAAGTATCAGAACAGGTTATTTGTATTTCATGTCGCTTGATTTCACTTCATTGCAATACATTGTTCATTTGGAAGAACTGCTTTTTCTTCATTTGACTATGAAGTCTATTCTCCTTTTTTTTAAGATTTTATTTATTTATTTATTTATTTTAGAGAAGGGGACAGGTAGGAGAAAGAGAGGGAAGAAACATGTGCTAGAGAAACATAGGTTAGTTGCTTCTTGCACGCCCCCAACCAGGGCACCTGGCCCACAACCCAGGCATGTGTCCTTGACTGGGAATTGAACCCATGACCTTTCAGCCCACAGGCTGGCACTCAATCCACTGAGCCACACTAGCCAGGGCTGAAGTCTACTCTTGAGAAATGGTGAATCACTGGGTTTCTTTAGGAAGCCTTGAGAGAGATTTTTATTTTCTTTAACATATAACCAGTGAAATAACAGAACAAGCAGACATTCATCTTTTATAGTTGTTTCTCTCCTCTAATACTCGTACATAGCAAGTTTTGTGGAAATATGAGCATAACAACTGTGCTGAATAATTCTCCTTTAACCACACAAAGCACAATATGATTATTCCATTTCTAAAATCCCCATTTTGGAAGGATGTTTTTCTCATTCTTCATGTGGGGAAAAGCGAGGAGGGAAACTAGAGAAACGGAACTATGATAAAAGCTTTTCACTGGTAACATGGAATGAGGCCCTTGATGTTATGGCCCAAGGGAAGGTGTTAGTGCTACAGAAGTCATTGGTTCTCATCCAGGCACTACTTTGCACACTAGGGGACGGATATTCAGAATTTTCTGTCACAGCTGGTGGGAGGGGAAAGGTGTGCTACTGGAATCTAGTGGGAAGAGGCCAGATGTGTTGCTAAACGTCTTGGAATGCAGAGGAACATCTTCACCCCCCCAAGGAAATAATGATCTGGCCCAAAATGTCAATAATAATATCAAGGTTGAGAGACCTTCATATTAAGGAGAGGTAGTAAGATCTGAGCAACTTAAGGGGATGAGCAGGTTTTTAAAGATTGAGAAGAGACACGTGGACATTTGTTGAGAATGAAGGAAAAAAGAGGGAAGTACCTGAGGAGTTGAACCATTCTTTTATATTTGAGGCAAATTTTAAAGGGAGACTGCTTTAACAAAGTGTGTTGTTACCAACTTTTTAAGGAAAGGATAGAATTCCATGAAATCAATATTATGGCTATTAAAAGAAAAAAGACTATAATTATGTTTTATAATTTTTCTTGCTAGTTTTACCTGCTGTACAGCCATGTTTTCATGTACTGAGCAGAGATAATGTGTAGTAAAAGATATGGGAGGGAGAAAGCATGAAATATTTCCATCCGGTTAGATTGTAAAGGCCAGTGAATGCCAGGGGAGAGGCCAGGTGGAAAAGGTCTTCAATGGTGGATTATGGAGTTTGAATCCACTCCCTGTGTGTGTGTGTGGGGGGGGGTCCAAATTTCCCCTTTTACAAGGATACCAGTCTCATCGAATTAGAGCCCACCCTAAGGACCTTACATTACCTTGACTAACTACATCCGCAATAACCCTGTTTCCAAATAGGTGCACATTCTGTGATACTGGGGGTTAGGAATTCAACAATGCTTAACAGGAGGTTTGAATTGAGCAGTAAAAATTTCTGGATTGTTTTCCTACTGGCAGCATTGCACAGGTTTCTTTCTTTCTCTTTTTCTTTTGAGGAACCTTAGTTACAAGAAAATGCTGCAGTAAAGGCAAATGGGACAGAGTCTTAAAATATTTATGAATCTATTTTTTTCTTATTGTTGGGATAATATAAGTGTAAACAGAACCACACCATTGCAAAACACAGAAAGTAGAATTCTTATTATATTACTCCACAGAAAGAACCTATTTTAGCCATAATAAGTATATCTTTATTTAAATATTTATATAAGAATGTATACTTTTAATAAAATAGAAATTATATGCTATATACTGTTCTCCAATTAGGTTCTTTCTTTCTTTCTTTCTTTCTTTCTTTCTTTCTTTCTTTCTTTCTTTCTTTCTTTCTTTCCATTTTGGGCATCTTTTTGTATCAGTACACAAGGAGCCACTAATTCTTTTGTATTGATTACCTAGTATTCCACTGAATGTGTATGCCATATTTGTTTAACCAGACCCTATTGAGGACCATTTGGATTATATCCCTATTTTTAGTTTTGTAAGAAATGCTACAGTGAATGTCATTGAGCATGCATCTTTGTACACTGCTGCAAGTGTTTCTTACTGAATATATTTCTAGAGTAGAATTATTAAGCCAAAGGGTAAGGCCACATCAAATGATAACAGCCCTGGCTGGTATGGCTCAGTGGATTGAGTATTGGCCCTCGAACTGAAAGGTCGCTGGTTTGATTCCCAGTCAGGGCACACCCTGGGTTGCGGAATACATCCCCAGTTGGGAGCATGTGAGAGGTAACTCTTTCTCTCTCATGCAACAGTGTTTCTTTCCCTCTCTGTCTCCTTCCCTTCCCCTCTCTCTAAAAATAAATAAATAAAATCTTCAAAAAACAGACATTTCTTGCCATGTAAAAACATTGTATCAAATTTTTCCCACTAAAAATCAGATTAGTAATCCCTACATAAAAAGTAAATAAATTGGTACTGTTTCTAATTATTCCTGTATTAATAAAATAATAGTTACCATTGCTTTATTAATATATACTTATCTGTCCTTCATAGGGCTTTTGGGCCTCCACCCAGAATGAAGTTTGTCATTAAATGCTGATTGCATCACTATCAAAATGTCCAGTTTTATTTATCTGTGTGAATGTTTACCATCAAAATTATAACTCTTAGAACCTACTACTCTACTTTCAACTTCTTAAAGTGAATAAAAATGTATATTAAACCAGTAACATTTGATAACTCCTTAAAATGCACAATCCCCAAGTATCAGCGTATAGGCCTTGAAAACTCAAATAGTTTTTATACTTTTTTCTGGGCCTTTTTCTCAGCCCCTAGATGTGTGAGTGTCATGCCAAGTGTGAATTTCTTCCTAGTGTTTTGTTTTGCCGGAGCCAAGAACCATGTCTTGCCAAAGGACTTCTAGTGAATATAGTCTTGTGTAATAATGAGGAGTCCAGATCACTGAGGAGGTCTGGCTAGGACTCTTATGCAAGGTTACTGTCATCCCCAGTCATAATTCTGGAAAACAATTTAATATATGGACAGTAAAGCTGTATCAGGCTATTCCACCAACAGAGTGGAGCTCAGCTGTGGAGACACAGGGACTGATGAGACTTGCAAGTCCTGAGGCCTGGCATTCGGTTTCTGGGGTCCACTCAGAGGATACAGAGTGCCTGCCCTAGGGTGTAACCTCAGAGCAGGGCAGAGAATTGGAGGCAGAGGAATAGAGAGGCAGTTCGGGCTCTGGTCCTGGAGGCCTGTTACCATTACCACATCAGGAACTGGACAACAGGAAACAAACAAACAAGAGACCAGGGGAAGGGTTTAGGGTCTGGCAACAGTTCATGACACTTCACATCCAACGTCTGACTTCTCTGATTTACTTACTGAGGCACTGATGTCGTGTTTTTCCATACAACACAGTCTTCTGTGCCAACAGAGATGGTAGGGTGCTTCCTAAAACAAAGCTCTACTATTGTCTCTGGGAATTTCTTCTAAGTTGTAACTAATGCCCACTCTCTACCTTTTGATGATGGTGTGTCTTTATCTTATTAGAAAGTAAATTCTAATAAGGTCAGCAAATAGAACTTACATTTCTTCCAAAATGGTTGTGAAATTGTTGTTGAGGGAAATGTGGAGGGATTGTAGTCATCCAGTCAAGCTACCAGAAAAAACAACCAAATTCATCCACAGCTCTTGTGAGATACCAGTAATAGCAAGATAGGTCTCAAGTTCAAAGATGTAAGATGTACAACTATGTCCTATTGTCACTGATATGTGGTTTTTGAACCATTGTTATTGCTTAGATTCTATCAATTGGTAATATCAATTTAGAGTTTTTTCTTCTCCTTTTTATTTTAATAGTTTATTTTTAAAATAAACTTTTATTTTAAAATAGTTTAGCACTATTTAAAAATAGTGTATTTTAACACTATTTAAAAATAGTGTATTTTTCCCATAACAATTTACCTCCCTTATATGCTTTTCCACTTCGACCCACCCCCTCCCCCTGCAATCACCACACTGTTGTCCGTGATCATGAGTCCTTCTTATTTATTTTTTGTTCAGTCCATCCACGGCCCACTCCAAGCTGTCAGCCTGCTCTCTATCTATGAATCTGTCTCTGTTTTGCTTGATAGTTCAGTTTGTTCATTAGGCTACATGTATGAGTGAAATCATATGGTATTTGTCTTTCTCTGACTGGCTTATTTCACTCAGCATAATGTTCTGCAGGTCCAGCCACACTCACAAAGGGTAAAATTTTCTTTTTCTCTTTTTATGGCCAAGTAGTATTCCATTATGTAAATATACCATAGTTGTTTCATCCACTCATCTACTGATGGACACTTGGGCTACTTCCAAATCTTGGCTATTATAAATAATGCTGCAATGAACATAGGGGTGCTATATTCTTTTGAATTAGTGTTTCAGGTTTCTTTAGATAAATTCCCAGAAGTGGAATTGCTGCATCATAAGGCAGTTCCATTTTTAATTTTTTGAGGAAACTCCATACTGCTTTCTACAGAGGTCGCACCAATCTGAATTCCCACCAATGGTGCAAAAGCTTTCCTCTTTTTCAACATCTTTGCCAGCACTTGTTGTTTGTTGATTCATTGACAAGCCACAAAAGACCCACATATCAAAAGCAATCTTGAGAAAGAAGAACAAAGTTGGAGAAATCATGCTACCTAATATCAAACTATACTGTAAGTCCATAGCAATGAAAACAATATAGTACTTGTATAAAAACAGATACATAGATCAACAGAACAGACAGCCCAGAAATAAACCCACACCTTTATAGTTAATTCATATTTGACAGAGGAAGCAAGCACATACAATAGGCTAAAGATAGTTTATTCAATAAGTGGTGTTGGGAAAATTGGAAAGATATGTGCAGAAAAATGAAACTAGACCACCTTCTTACACCACACACCAGAGTAAATTCAAAATGGATTAAAAACTTAAATGTTAGACTCAAAACCATAAAAATCCTAGCAGAGAACAGGCATTAAGATCTTAGACATTGCTCATAGCAATATTTTTTCTGATACAGCTCCTCAGGCAAGGGAAGCAAAAGAAAAAATAAATAAATGGGGCTACATCAAACCAGAAAGTTTTTTCATAGCAAAGGAAACCATCAACAACATGAATAGTTTTCTCTTTCATAAAAACTGTATTAGGAACACATTTAATGTTTATATGTAGCATGGTATTTAATCCTTCTAATTTTGTGATTAATTTCCATATTTATTGTAATAAAAATCATCTATATTATTTTTACTTTTAGGAACTTATTTTTTGTGGCATAACATAAAGTGAATTTCAAAAATGTTTTATGTGCACTTGAAAAGTACATTGAATTTAATTTAAATAAACATGTCTATCTTATTGGTTAGGCCAAGTTGGATCACCATTATTTTTCTTCCACTTAATTTATCATTGAGAGAGGTGATTTAGTCTTCTAAATATTTTTTGTGTGTTTCTGTGTGTTTCTTTGTATTTCTTGTTTTTTTTTTTAAAGAACACTTTGCTATTATTTGGAACATTAATATACATGAGTGTTAGGTCTGTGCTGTTGATTGTAGGCTTGTTCTGAAGTACCTGCGCCACATCTGGAGCTTTCTGACTTGTGTGCAACATTGTCCGATGCTGCTTATCACGACCCTGCCTTCCTTTGGTCTGTATTTGCCAGATAAGTCCTTGTTGCTTCTCTTACTTCCAATTGTACTGCCACCTGGTTTCAAACTTAGCTTTTAGTACACCAAGTCTTACTATGAGATTTCATCTGATTCTTTTTCTTTTGCTCCCTTTCCATTATTTCCTCTAAAGGATGCATATTCTCAGGTTTCTAGTGGGTCTTTCTACACTGTAAAATAGTATGCACAGTGTAATATTTAGACTGTACATGAATCGTTTATTTTAAACAACACTTAGCAGTTCGTACCCTTCACCCCTCACCCTCTCTCACAACACTTTTCCTACTTGGATGGGTCGTGGCACCTTGTGCATCAGCTTGGTCAGTCAGGTCCTGGACTGACCTGTGACCATGGCTGCAGTAGGAGTTCAGTCTAAGTTCTACATCCAGGTGGATTCCCTGCTTACTGCCATCACTTTTGCCATGGATTTTCCTTCCTTTTATTGAGTGACTGAAATCTGTTTCTTTAAGAAGTATTCAGGGGGACTACATTTCCTAAATTCATCCGTGTTTAAAATGGTCTCTTTGTGCCTGGACAGCGCAACAACTATAATAATCTTTTTCTTTTTCAAAGACACCAAATAAGTGTACATGTGATTTTCTCTTTCTCCTATAGCTTTTACTTTCTCTCTAGTTCTTTTAAACTCTTGGTTTTGCTCAGTGTTCTTGTCACAAGCGTATGTTTGTGATACAATCTTTCCTTTAAGTCAGCCAGGCAACTGCTTGACTAGCTGTCTGCTGAGCAGCCTGGCACCAAGGGATAGACAAGAGTCACGCACAGTAACTATGCTATTCACTCAGCTTTTGCTGAATGCAGGCTCACTCAAAGTAGAACATCAATGTACATTAATGTCCTACTCATACTCTAACAATCTAAGAGGAACATAACACACCCACACAGCAATCAGTGGGGAATAACGAACCTGAGTCCCAGAGTCTCAGTCTGCAGGTCTGGGCAAGGTGGGCAAAGAAGTTGTCAGCATCTTGCAAGGAAGGATCTCTGGAGCCAGGTGGGCAGCAGGGCAGATGAAGTCCTCAGTCCAGAAGGGCAGAGCCTCAGGTGGCCCATGCCCAGGGAGATCAGCATGGCCTGGAGCAGCACTCTGGTGTGTGGAGCTCGGCTGTCTCAGCAGTGGTCTGGAGCCTGCCTCAGTTATGCCTTGAAAGTGGTGGACTCCACACTTCTGGGTCTTTCGATAAGTGTCTTGGCACCCTTGATACCAAGTGGGAAATTTGTCTAGGAGCCTATGGGTGGTACATGGCTGTTCTGCTTGGCATCCATGATGGCAAGTGGGGACTTTCTCCAGATGCCTAACTGTGGGTGGTCCCACTTTCCAGACATGGTTATTCTGATCACATGTGCAGATGACTTGGGTGTGTCTCCTTGCCAGATGTGTCTGCTCTGACTTAGGTAGTTTCCCTCTTGAACCAGTGTCCTGGCTGACTGGCAGCCATCTTGGTTGACATGAGTGACTCCACTTTGTTTTATACACTTTACATTTTATATGAGTACTACGCTGTTTTCATTGACTAGATCAATGCCATTTTATTGTCCTGCTCTCCACAGTTCTCAATTTTGCCCTTCATGACCTTGATTTTGTTTTATCTGTTCTCCTTTCTATTGCTTTCAAATGTGCCTTTTATTTTTGTGATGGTCTTATTTTTCCCTTCTATTACCCTCATCCCTTTCAGTATTTATGGATGCCATAGTTTCATTAAATTCTGTTATCCAGGAGAACTGTTTAAAGTTTTTACCATCTTCATGGCAATATATTTGAGGTCTGTGCTGTGGATTTGTGTTTTTTTGGTCATATTTTTTTCCTATCTTTTTCTTAGAGTGTTTTTGTTTCAATCCAATGCTTGTTCATTTTTTAAAAAACTTAATGACTAATCTATGAATGAGGGCAGTTCTTCTTCTCAGCAATTAGTTGAGCTATAGAGTGGCACTATTTTTACCCCAATGTGTCTCCAAAACGATCATTTATAATGGTTCACTTAAACCTTTTACCCATTTTGCTGCTGAGCTGTTGGTCTTTTTTGACTTGAAAAACTCTTTACTAAGGAGATAGACACTTTGTCATGCTATCAATTATTTCTCTAAGTTGTTTTGCCTTTTGATTTTGTCTATGGAATTTTTTGTTTAATACACAAAAATTTTTAAAAAATATGTGATCAAATTGTTTAATCTGAAGATAATTATAACTCAAATTCTACTAAGTTAGAATAGAGACTAATGTGGAGTGAGAATAGGGTGCGGGTTAGCACAGATGAAAGAATACTGGATTACAAGCCAGATGTGGATTATAGATACATTAATGTTATAGTTACAGAAATTAAGCCAGTTACTTGATTTCTTTGGATTTCATGTTTGTTATCTACAAAACAATTAGGCTTTTTCTAGTTGTCTACTAAACCCCTCCCAACTCTATGTGTTGACCAGTTTGACTTGATGTAATGGGAAGCATTTGACAACAATTTTTTTTTCTTGGACAAACATCTTTATTTAAGAAGTCAAAAAAATAGGCGAGGGGAAAATTATGGTAGTAACTTCACACAAATATATAAGAAATTAGACTTAGAACTAAACTTAGAGTTACTTGTGCAAGTTATTCAGAATGGAACAAAATTATTCAAGTGCTCATGATTAGCATAGAAAATATGTGGTTATATTAACTTGCTTTTCTATTGACATTTACTTGTTCACGGTAAGATCCCACACTTGTTAAAGTACAAGAGACCACTCCTGTCCCCCTGCCACCAGTGTACAACTAGGTATGCAAATGTTAATATAATACAAGCTTCTCTTTGTTTACAACTCTAAAACTGCCTTACAACTTTTTACCAGCACAAATATCAACAAGTTCATTTCCAGGAGTGTCCAACTTTTTGGTGTCTCTGGGCCATGCTGGAAGAAGAGTTGTCTTGGGCCACACATTTAATACATCGTTAACATGTAATCACAAAAAAAAATATCATAATGTTTTAAGTAAATTTATGATTTTCTATTGGGCAGCATTCATAGCCATCCTGAGCTGCACGTGGCCCATGGGCCGCAGGCTGGACATCTCTGATTAGTATACAGTCTACGGGAAAGGAAATAAAAGAACACAGCCTGGCACTGTGGGCCCAATCTCTCATTTTACAGACATGGATCCTGGATTCCAGAATGACAGCAGGATCACTGTCCCCAGTCTCAGACAGGGGTAGGCATGTGGCATTGGGCACTGCAAAAGCTGTTTACTTCAGCTTCTTGAGTAATGCTATGCATAGTGCCTATACATTTTTATAACATGTCGTGATGTATAGGTAAGCCCATGTACCTGCTGCTATCAACTTCACTCCCCACTGCAGACACTTTAGTTTTAAATATGTCTTCCAAATCTTGACAATGACATTTGGTTCATGGTCAAGTTATCTGAATGAAGAAGTCAAAAGCTTATTTTCAATTTTTAAAATAAAGGTATTTCAAGGTTACAGATAAAGAACTCCTTATAAATTACTATTCCTAAGCAAATGTTGACCTATTGATAATTCTAAGAAACTGAATGTACTATTTTTAACTATAAAAGTAATTTCATTTGGTTTAGATAAATTGAGATTACAAGTAAAACTTTTCCAGGCTATTTAATCAAGTAACTTACAATGTACACATTCCTGAGTATACCCCATTGTGGTGACATTATTTCTGAATTTTCCTGCACTCAGCTTAAAAGGTGTTTCTTCCCAAGAAACTGGACTTTTCCATCAAATGCACTGGATCGAATAGGAGAATTGGGTTCATAAAATGGATTCATTGCAAACTTTATGTATAAATCATAGACATCAGTAAAGAAGTTCTTTATTCCATCTTCTTGCCTTATGTCATGAAGCATAATGAATCTCATATGGCTTGCAGTAACAAATGCTGAAACGAACCACTCACTGAACTTGTCCACAATTCTCAAATACATGTTGTTGGACTGCCACATGCTCTCATCTACCAGGTCGAGGGCAGTGTGAGCTATGAACTGGTTCAGATGATGACGATCGTCTTTGGATTCTGCTTTTCCAGCTGGCAAAAACTCCATTTCAAAAACTGGATTATCATGGTGGCCAACAATTACAAAGTAGAAGCTTCCAGACATTGTCTTCAATATATGGCTTTTGCGCTGAGACACAATGTAAATACCCAGGGAGTTCCTGCAGCAGCTACCCGCCTTCCACAGCCTCAGTTCGGATTGGACCACAAAGTTAAACTGGTTCTTGGAAGAATGCTAGAAACCACCAACAACAAAAATTTCAGGTAAAACCACGAGACCAAGTATGCTAAAACCCTAAGAAACACAGGCTGAAATCCTATAATAATTCAAATTGTCTGCTGCTTAGAGGACATGGAGGAGAGAAATGACATGTCCTCATTTTAGCTGTGGTCTGGTCATCCAATGGTTGTGCGAATGGCAGATAGGACATAAGAGGCCCGGAAACAGCAAATTGGTTTCCATCAGTTTTTCACTGGCAAAGAGGAAACACATGGGAGCCTGTCAAAACTCCCCCTATAATGTGCTTTGAACACAAACATTTTCTTGTGGTTTTTTTGTTCTGAGAGTGACAACTCATTTATAAAATATAGAAGTGACTGGAGAACTCTGAAACTCGTGGAGGAGTCTGCAAAGAACTTTCTCACTCTTCAGCTCAGGCAGGAGATGGGGAAGGAGTGGGCGATAAAAAGGAGTTCCCTGCTTTGCAACTCTTTCTCCTTCTCCCTAATTTGCTATCCCACACTTTTGTTCATTTTATCTCTGTGGTCCTATATAGTTCCATGATCAGGATGCACTTTTCATGAGCATTATCTGCGGAGAGGAATGAGATGTTGCATGCATTTGTTCTGATATGATAGCAACTCTAAATAAATAAAATGAAAAGTGCTTCTCAGCCAATTTGCATCTTTCACATTTCTTTGTCCAGAACGTAATCAGTGGAACAAAATCTTTTGCCTCTGCTCTAGACTCCTTTTATTTTTTTCATATTTTCTACTGCTATTTGGTACTTAGTCTCACATGTCTATAGTGATAAAGTATCACAGCCATATAATTTGTGAAGATTTTATTTGGTCTTATTGAAAATTACACAGTCAGAACCATTTTATTAGTGTCTGAGATAAAATAATATAAGCTTCAAGACTCATTCAGGGTATATGGTTAGAAATTGAATGAGCTTGAAAACCCATTGTATTTGCACACATTCGAGACATCCATTTGGGCAGTAGACTATAAAATAGCTGGTTTAACAGACTAAATGGAATAAATGCATTAGGCTTTTAGATAGTTTGGAATCATCTTAGATGAATTTCGAATTAGAAAAATAATTCATGTGCATTAAAAAGCAACTACAATCACTATGTATTAGAGAATATGTATCATAATCATTGTAAAGGTGTTTTAATAATGATTTTATATGGCGACATGATGCTAACCGTTTAAAAATACCAGATACTTTTTATTTTAAAATAATGCAAAAAATGTTAACAAATTACTCAAATATACGCAAAAGCACAGTGCTGCTACCTTAACACATCATTGTGCACATTTTGCTATCCATCCTCACAGGTTTTGTCTCATGCATTTTTTTTTATGTATTTGTAGTTGTATTTTCTGTATTTAGTTCTCTACCAAGTGCATTTTCACATTTACTAGGTTTTTACAATGATATTTGTAATAACAGACATAGTAATAGTTCAAGAATTTGTATTGTAATTTACTTAAGCATTGCTCATTTGTTAGTGTTTCATTTTTATTAAAACATCACTACTGTAAGTATATATTTATATTTGTACATATTCACTTTTTACTCATTTTGGATTATTAGGAAGCATAATCACTAAGTTAAAGTATGTACCTTTTTGATAGTTCTTGACACATGTAGCCAAATAGCTTTAGAAAATAAATAACACACTTTTAGACTCTAATTAGAATGTATGAAATTGCCAGTTTCACTGAACCACCACCAAAACATAATTTATTAAAGAGATGAATTTAATAGATTTAATAGCATTTTGCTGTATTCTGTCTTAGAGTACTAGCCTTGGCAGAATAGTGTTCCAGTGCTGTTCTGGAAATACAGTTGTGGCTGAAGAGAATGGAGCGAGAGATTGTGTGGGGCTTAGCAGTAAGGGTAGGCAGACTGTGAGACCTGAGCTCTTTCAGCAGGCTGTGGGGAAGGGTTTCTAATCCAAAAGCCCAGGGTTTCTTCCCTACTTTTTGAATTTGCATTTTAAAATTTGGCTTGTTCTTCTATTCTCTTATTATGATTTTGTTGGAAGTAAAGAAACCACCTCTACCACCTGCCATTTTAATGAAAGATTTATTCCTCATCCACAAACACTGTTTTGTGCACCATAGCTGAAGATAGGGCCTCACTGGAAGCTCGGCCTGGATCCATATGCGCACACGCCCTGTCACACCTCTGTGGCCATGGCGAGTCTGGCAAGTGATTTGTGACCACTCTCTAGTGAGGAGGCAACTTTTGAATTGAAAGTCTGACTTTGGAGACTCCAGTGGATTTTTTTGAAACATGTTTTATACATTTTGGTACTTGGAGGGCCTGAGATTTCAAACAGCTGCAGGCTATTTGGCCATTGGTCAATTCGAGCAAGTAATCAACTGCTTCTGCAATTGGCAGCAGGCAGAACACAGGGGCCCGGCCAGGGACTTGTGCTTCAGGAATGAGTGAAAGTCTGTGACGGGCTGCTTCTTTGAAAGGTGTGTGTGTGTGCATGTGTGTGTCCACTGACAAGGGAAGTATTTGTTTGGAAGTATACTTGTTATCTAAGTAATGTAGGGGAGAGGAAAATAACACAGTCCTGTCTTTTATCTTCAGCTGAAAAACCTTATTTTCTGTTTCAGTTGCAAACTAGGACAGTTTCCCTGGTTATTGGGTTTACCAATTAGGGCAAAATGTAAGGTGAACGCACCATCCTGCTCATTCATTAGAGCAGTTGCCAAGTCTCTCTATGTGTGTGTGAACACAGGAGCCTATGTTTAGCATTAGAAATAGGGTTGATGGACCATCAACAGAAACATGGGCTGCAGTGTTTTTGTTTTCAAAGATAGCAGGAATCTCTGTTTTAAACCAGAATTACAGCCTCTGGGGAAGAAGCTGATAGAACCAGAGAGGTCGAAGATCCAGGAGAGGGAGAGAAAGGCTATTGGAACAATGCTCCTGGGACATAGCTTATTCATTCACAAAGATAAGGCTCATCAGGCAACAGAAATTGGAGGAGATAGTCCGGGCCTGATGGTGAATTTGGAAACTATGAGCAAGGGAGAATAACTTAAATAAAGGGAATGGTGAACTTGTCATGGGAGAGCATGTTGAAGATGGAAAAAATAAAAACAAACCTAGATAAAAAGGCCTAGAAAGGAAGAGCCAGTAGAGAAAAGCCACACATGTGGGGTCAGTCTTACTACTGTCATTTTAGAAAATCAGCATTAAATTCATTTCTCAGGAATTTTCAGATAAAATACATGTGGGCATTCCTTTATCTTAAGAGTATTGTAAGAATTACAGCAATTTCACTTCTGGCTATACAACCAAAAGAATTGGAAGCAGGAATTTGAGCAGATATTTGTGTACCTATCACATTCATGGCATTATTCACAGTAGTCAAAAGGTAAAGCAGCCCAAGTGTCCACCAATGGATTAATGGATATATAAATGTGGTATATATACACAACGGAATGCTGTCCTGCTTTAAAAAGGAAGGCAATTCTGACACATGCAACAACATGAATGAACTCTGAGGATATAATGCTGAGTGAAATGAGCCAGTCACAAAAAGACAAATGCTGTATGATTCTACCTTTATAAGGTACCTAGAGTAGTCAAAGTCATAGAAACAGAATGTAGAGTGGCGGTTGCCAGGGGCTGGAGGGAAGGGGTGAACGGAGAGTTAGTGTTTAATGGTTAAAGATTTAGCATGGGGGAAATGAAAAGTCCTGGAAATGGATGATGCGGATGGCCACACAACAATGTGAGTGTCCTTAATACCCCTGAACTGTGTACTTAAAAATGGTTAAAATGGTAAATTTTGTTAGTATACTTTACCACAATAACAAAAAGCAAAGGGCCATATATGTAAAATTACGTCTCATAAAGTTATGGTAGTTTCTGGCCAACCACAGTTTTTGAAACTCCTAGAGTATACTTATAGTGATTTGAATTTTTATAACAAATTTTACATATGTAAGGTATAGTTCAGTCCTTTACACATGTTCCTAAATCTAAATATCAAAATCACTTATTAAACTTTATAAATACACAAAATACAAATTTCTGGGCCCTGCCCCAGACCCATTGAATCATAACCTCTGGGGATTGCAGCCCAAAGTTAGTATTTTAACAGGTGCTTCAATGATCCTTATGCAGGAAAAAAATGCTCAATCCTTAAGATTCTCTTTTCTCTTTCAGGCATGTAAGTCTACAGGATTACACAGAGAGAAAAGATCTTTCACATTTTATTCTCTCAACAAATGTATGTAAGACTAATCTGGGAAAATAATACTTTTTAATCATCTTGATAAGTTATACAAAGGCACAAGCATTTGGTAAAAGAGAATGAGTGAGCACCAATAATAACTAATATAGAAATTACTGCCATCCTCGGTGAGTAGGGGTTCAGTCAGGCACTATTTCGTTATGAAAAACAAAAAGATTTGATGGTGCTAATACCTCAAAGGTTATGAATGTATCTTTCCATTGCCTTTCATGCCAGTGTAGAGCAGGGCCTCTGGGAAGATTACAAATGTTAAGAACTTAAATCTCAAGGAAGTAAGTGATGGTTCTCACTGTTTTTAACTGGCCTACGAGCACAAACGCCTCAACAGCTCGCAGCAGTGAGCCTCAGGCCGCAGTGGTTCTAGAACAACTGTAAGAGGCACTCATGGAAGATTTCCTCCTGGAGCACGTTTTTAATGACAAATATGATTTGTTTTGGACAAGACTTCATTTTACTCTGCTTTTAAGTATTGTATATATCTAGTCATTTAAACTTTTTTTCTGTCCAACCTTTTATTTTTTAATGAATAAGTATTGCCAACCATTTTGACAGTCCCGGAACTTTTCACGAGCATGGTTGGCAAGGCATTACTATAATTATTTCAAGCATGAATATAAGTATTTATACATGTACTCTTTATTACCATAGGGAAAATTGGACAACTGAATAATTTTAATAACTGTGGCAGGACAAGGTATTAATAATTTAATGAGGCAATTTCCTTCATGTCCTACCTCTTCCCTGCCCTAGCGCAGCAGACTTAATGCCCCAACTCCCCCCCTCCCAAAAAAAGGAAAAACAAGTAAGGGCTCTGACTGCTCCCATGGAGGACTGTTGTGAGGGCATTTGTGAAGGTGGAATCTTAGAAGCTGCAGCCTTGTTAGCAGCCATCAGAGTTCTGTTGCTGAGGCGATGCCCAATGAGGGGCTCAGGAAGGAACACCTGGCATCTCTGCAGGCTGCTCCTTCAGCGGTCCCTGATGATGGGGACGGAGAAGTGTGCTATGGCAGAATGCTACGCTCAGTGAAAGAACAGTAGGACGGCAGCCATCGAGTAAGAACCTGGGTCTTCCCCCTTTCTTCTTACCTGTCAGACCTGGGGTCTTTGTTCAGTCCCTTGAAAGGAATTTGGGAAAGATATACCAATGACTGATATTGATCAGCTGCTTCCCTACCTAGGTGGGTGAGCATTCAGATCCAGGAATAATCTGATATTGAGGATAAATTAAACCATGCCAGCACTTATGTTATGGAGCAATTTATACACGACACATATAATGATGAATATTGCTTATCATTACCGTTCAAAGTGGATTTTTATAAAACCTGTTTTTTGTAAAACAAAGGGGGGTCTGATTTTGCCTACTGGACAATGAGGCTTTCCCTGAGTCAGGTGTGAAAGAGGCCAAGATCCTGGATGGCTTTGAGCACAAGTGTCCCTAAGTGACACTATTGTGCAAAATGTCAATGCAAATTTGGGGACTAGAATGTTTTTTGGAATTATTGGCTTCATACAAATTTTTTTAAGGCTGAACTAGCAGCTCTCAGAATCCACATATAATTTTTTGTTTTGCATTTTTAAAATTTGCTATTATAGGCGTGCTGTGTGAAAATACCAGGGAGGGAGCAGATTTTTTTTTTTAACTGATTAAAATGTGTGGATCTGCTGCGATGATTTCCTCTGTGTTTCCTTTGGCTACAGATAATACCACAAAGCGAACTCAGTGACGCACACAGGCAGCTGATAACAGCTGACACATGTGGATGTCGAGCCAAGTATGTATTATCAGAAAACGAGCTAAAAACCCCATAAAACTCCCTACTGCCTGACTTAAAAACATTTTAAAAAATTATTTAATGACACGGTAGATGATATTTTAAATTTTGCATTCTAAAACACTTCTAGTGAAATATGAAATTAAAAGCATGTCCCTTTAAGGAATGAACTATGTGTACAACATAAGTATTAATGTAGTTTTCAATAGCAGAATATCTGAAAAATGCATGAATCATTCATTAGAATTTACAATAAAGTATTGGAAGGCTCTATTTTCCTTTTAAATTTTAATTTTAATATTTTAATCAAAGTTAAAACATTGAGAGAGTAAAAAAAAGAAGGTTAAAATGAAAACCAGTAGAGAAAAAAAGAAAAAGAAAAGCAGCAGTCCTCTGCTAAACCTCTTTCTGCTGTGCAGACTCCTGTTCCCTAGAGGACCACTTTCAGACGTTTTAATTGTTACCCCTATCATGTACTTTAACATTTTAAAGTCACTGCTTATACTGTTATTTCTCAATTCTTCATTCCTAGAAATTGCTTAGGAACTTCCTATATAGAAGATAGGAATTTTGGTCTCTTCTAGTCACCACTTCTCTGCTTACACTCTCCCATTTGATTAAATCATTTGGGTACTTTTTTTTCTTGGTTAAATTCCACTCTAACTATGATTATTCAAATATAATTCATCACCGAACCACAGTGAATTATGATCATATTTCTTGTACAGCTTTTCATCTTCCCTACTAATTATCTGTCCCATTTAATTTTCTATATACACATCATGAATTTATTCCCAAACTCCTCAGCACCGAGTGTGATAGCCCCACACATGCACTGCTCCAATCTCCTTTGAGAAGGCCAGTTATAGGCAGCACACGGATCACCTTCAGTTGTGGTTCTTGTGAATGCTCAGGCTACGCTTCTGCCTCATTGCTCCCAGCCATTACTGAGCACCAGAGAGGGTTTTTTGGCAACTTACGAATAAGCCATTATCTTCTACAGTGAAGGAACGTACCCAGCCAAGGTACAGGCACTAGAATTTGGAAAGTCACAGAGCCGTAGAGGTGTTCAAGTGCTCGGCCACAGCAGCTCGTGGGACCCTGCCACATGCAACAGAGACATCTGGGAGAATGTCCCTGGAGATTTGGGCTCTACAGGTCCTCAGAATGCTCAGAACTTACAGAAGTTGCCTCTTTCTCCACATCTAGGTCTATCATGTGTTATTGTTGTAAGATACTGCAAAAACCTTTCCCCGTGGCAAAAACTGTCCCTTCAGGAACGCACCCACCCTATCTCCAGGTTGTCAAGTTGGTAACTAAGGTTAAATCCCAAATCAGCCCCTACTGGGGGATATGCTAGACCTGATAAGAGAGAAAAGAAATAACACACAAGTAGTGGTGAGAATTACTTACCATGTACTGGTAAGGAGCCCAGGGGAATAGACTTGTGATTGGATTTTGAAAAGGCTTAATCAAGGGGGCCCAGAAGTAAGCCTGTGTGAAAGGAACACTTGCTGACTTGGGGTGCTTTCCTGGAGCACAGGATTTAGCACTCTGGCAAGGATCTCAGGCACTAGAACGAACTTATGCTTGAGTGGATCTTAGAAACCTGACTAGAGCCATCATCTGAGTGAAGTGGAAATGGCAGACAGCAGAGGAAGGAATACCAAGGCTAGGGGAAGTGGGCCTTCAAAAGGAGTGAAGTTTTTTTTATCAGATGCTAATGCCTGCCATAAAGCATACACCATGGAAGAGGCACTAAACCACAATGTAAGCAAAAGACTTCACCATTTGGCATTATGCAGTCTTTGTTCAGCTGCCTGATGTTCCGGACAGGATAAGGATATGGACACCCTGGAACATGAACACAGTGGCCACGGTGGCAGAGAAGGAGGGTACAGATGGTCCCCAGAGCAGGGACTCCCATTTACTAAGGCCTATATATCTACTGCTGCTTCTGAGTGTCCAGTTTGTCAGTGACTAAGACCAATGCTGAGCCCCTGATATGGCATTTTCTCTAGGACACCAAATAGCTACTTGGTGTCAAGTCAACCATAGTGGACCTGTTATCTCCTGAAGGGCCAGAGGTTTGTCCACTCGGGTAGGTACCTGTTAGGGGAGTGGGTTGCTTTCCCACTCACAGAGACTGGGCCTGCACTACTTTCCAGGAGCTTATAGAATACTGGATCCACAGGTGTGTATGTCATCCTACGCAGCACAGCATGACAGGGGACCCAATTCACAGCAGTGGAAGTGTGAGGGTAGGCCTATGACCATAAGATCTGCTGAACATATCACCTCCTGCACTGTCCAGAGCAGTGGCTCCACAGTGTTGGAATGACCTTCTAAAGGTATAGTGGTAGTGTCAGAATTACAGTTTATCCTATTAACCTCTCTCTTCTCAAGAGAGGTCCTATCAAGAAGACAGGCCTATTGAAACTATTGAGAGATTGCTCCCTGAACATTCATGAAGAAGTAGATCTTTCAAGAGGTGTAGCTATACTGGCAATAAGAGAGAAAAGAGCAACCAGTAAAGAATGTGGTGTCAAGGAATAGCTGTTTACTTTACATGAGAGAGCCTATTTAAAAGAACATAGAGTGGGAGAGATGTGTTGAAAACATTCAAGAGAGGGGGAAGATGAGGGGTTGAAAGAATGTGGTCCCTGAGAAGACAGGAGGAAATAGGACCCCACTGGAGGAACGGTCAGGAGGAAGGACAGACATTTCTACTGAGATCCGAGGGAAGAGTCAAAGGATGGGTGTGCCTGTATTTATGTTTATAGTTTTGAGTATGAATGAGAGCATCTGTGATACATGTGAGAGCATTCCTATCTAATGGCCTCTGTTTTCTATTTGAAGTTTGCAGCAAGTCTGTCAGCCTAGAGTGAGGGGAACTTGGTAACAAGTGGTGAGAAAAGAGATAGGCAATTATGGGATTATAGTAGGTATTAGATATTTGTTCAACAATAAGTGGGTTTTTATAAATCATTTTTTTTTAGTGCCAGCAGTGTCAGGCATTGTATCAAACCTGTTTCAGGTATTATTTCCAATATTTATAACCTATCATATTTACTCTGAGAATTAGTTAATATTGCCTGTATTTAATGGGAAAGGGATGGTATGTTAATTATGCAGTTCATTCCTTTCCTCATTTTACATATGTTTTCTGAGCCCTAATGACATGCCAAGCATCATTCTCAGCATAGTAACTAAATTAATAGCAGTAATGCAAACCAAGGACTGTCTGATTTTAAAATCCAGTCACTTTATAGTAGGTCAGTAACAATAGTTCAAAAATGCAAACATGTTTGCCCTATGAGCCTTCTACTTGGTTCATCTATTCTTATGAAAGAAAGAGCAACTGCTTTATACAACATGGGCCAACAAAGTATTTCACTGCTATTTAAAGTATGTTGAATACATTCAAATTATCAATGATAAGTCTGGAAATTCAACTTCAACATGATTTTTTCTCTTTTTATTGTATTTTTTTCCATTACCATCTATCGTCCTTCTATCCCCTCTCCCCTCGCCCCAGGGCAATCACCACAATGTCATCTGGGCCCAAGAGTTCTTTTTTCTTAGGCTGGATCCCTCCACCCCATAACCATCCCTCCAGTCTGTCTCTATTTTGCTTGTTAGTTCAGCTTGTTTATTAGATTCCACATATGAGTGAAATCATATGGTTATTTATCTTTTTCTGAGTGGCATATTGATTTTTATTGTAATTAGAAAGATAGATGAATAGCTTATCTTTTAATGTGATTTCTTTATATTAAAAAAGCAGTATCTTCAAGGATCTAAAAACCCTTGTAGTCAGATTACTAATAACTCATAATTTAAGTTATCTTACTTTGGTTGAAGTTTACATTAATCTCACTTTGAAGGAATAATTTGATAATCAATGCAATAATTTATATGAAATTACAGGCACATTTCTGAATTTGAGCAGTGATGGTGGTCGTCTTTAACTCATCTTTTAAAACAAGCTCTTCTATTGGTGCGCATTTCTTTGTTAATGACTTTAGTCATTTATTGAAGCACACTAAGATGATATTTACTTGTACAAAACTATTATGGTCATACTACTCAATTTCTTTTAAAAAACTGTGATTTGGTATTTCCATTATGCTGAGCTTTGTTTTGGTAATCCATACCATTTTTCTATGTTCACATGTTCACACCTAATTTTTATTTTTGAGAGGCAAGAATTCTTTTATTTTTCTATAGGTTGCAATTGGAAAGGAATAAACCTTTCTGGCCATCTTGTGCACCTGGGATTTCTGTGGGAAGGAGGAAATGCTATGCACATTTAAAACTGTACTAAAAAAGCAACCATAAGGCTATGAGGGTTAGTGCTATAATGGTTACTACTAAAAGATCAGCTGTGGCATTATTGTGGCCAACAGATTTGTACGGCTGAGCACCTCTCAAAGCAACTCTTATCTGTGAATGAATATAGAGATGGATCAGCAGAGTGAATTACTCATCAAGGGCTTGGCAAGAAGGACGAGTTACTACGAGCAAATAGTGGTGAAATTAATGGCTCTTTGGGAACATGTAGGCATTTAAGATCCTCTGGGGTCTAAATTTGGGTAATTCACAATTATGAAATAAACAGTCTAGTTAAAAGAGGCAGAAATTATGCAATGTTTTTAGAAAGCAATTTTAACATGAGAGGAGCAGTGAAAACTAGACAAGATACAGAAATATTATGCTAATGACTTTTCTTTTGTCATGGTGGAAAAGTTAATTGATTTCATGAGGAAGGAGGAACAAGAGTGACTTCCTAGAAGCCTCTTTCTCCTTCTAGGAGGAGAAAATATAATTAGGGCAGGATTTCTCATTTGAAATCTCTTTGAAATAATTGCTATTCCTGAAATTCTTCAGGAAGAAGGCTTATAACTGTTATATTTTTCTTATTATTACTCTTTATAGATGTTTGTCCACAAGTAAAATTTCAGCAGAGCACACAGACATAAGGCAGGGGGATGGGGAAAAGAATGAAGGGCACTCTCAGGCCTGTACCTTAGGCAGACTTCAGTGAACAGCTCTGTTTCACTTCTCTGTAAAATCCAGTCTCTGGCCCCGGCTGGTATGGCTCTGTGGATCGAGTGCCAGCCTGCAAACCGAAAGGTTGCCGGTTTGATTCTCAGTCCAGGCACATGCCTGGGTTGAAGGCCAGGCCCCTCAGCTGGGGGCGTGGGAGAGGCAACCGATTAATGTATCTATCACACAGCAATGTTTCTCTCCTCTTTCTCCCTCCCTTCGCCTCTATCTAAAAATAAACAAATAAAGATTTTTAATAAAAAATAAAATTAGATAAAAAAAAATAAAGCCCAGTCTCTGTTGCAGCTGCCCCATGAGACTAGGGTCTTGTAGGCATGTTGCCAGGAAGATCATTCCCACCATCACACTTTCCCAGTTTCCTCCTGCTTCTTCTGTGGGAAACCTCAGTTATTGCTCTTAAAGCCTTCAGCTGATGAGATGAACCTTTATACCCCTACCCACCCAAATTAAGGAGGGTAATCCCTTTTGTTTAAAGTAATAAAATCTTACATGTTAATCACATCTACAACATACCTTCACAACGATATCTAGACTAGTGTGTATTCTAAGATTTAGGCAATATGAGCTGCTTTATGAACATGCATGTGTATTGCTGTTGGTAAGTGGACCACATTTTGTTTGTTTTATATTGCTTACTGAATTGGAAGGCATCTGTATACCTTATGTCTAATTCTAGTACTGATCATTTTCATATTCAAAAATATTTTTGAATCTTTTTTCTATTTCTCTATCTCTAGATTTCAAGAATGAAAATAAATGAATTGCTACTTCTAGTGTAATATGAGCAACTTAGTGTATTTCAGTATTATCCTAGACAGTATACTCGTATTTACTGTTTCATTATATTAACTATTTAGGAGACTACCAAGCTGTTTGCCAAAGTGATTGTGATTTTATGGCCTTGTCATCAATACAGGAAAGATATACTTGCTATTACCAGTTTTGAAAAATTGTAGCCACGTTAGAAGCTCTATAGATTTAGCACTTATGTTAATATGTATAACCCATTTTGAGTTAATTTTATAAAAGCTAAAAGGATTAAACTCCACTTTTTCCCAATAGATATCTAGTTGTTTAGTATCATTTGTTGAAATTATCCTTGCCCCTACTGAATTATCTTGACACTTTTGTTGAAAACCAAGTGAGTATGTATGTGTAGTTATTATTTCTGGATTTTCAGTGTGGTTCCATTGATCTATGTATCTGTGCTTGTGTTTATACCCCACTCGTTTGATTACAGTCTTTATAGTAAGTCTTGAGATCAGCTGGTGTAAGCCCTTCAGTTTATTTCTGGTTATCCAGATCCTTTGCAATTCTGTATAAATTTTAGAATCAGCTCAAAAATTTATACAAAAAAGCATGTTAGAATATTGATTGGAGTTGTATTAATTCTACATGCCAATTTGGGTAGAATTGCTATTCAGATAATTTGAATTTTGAGGTTCATAAGCATGTATACCTTATTCATGTATATCATCTAATTTTTCTAAGAATGCTTATAATTTTTAGTGCATATGGCTTAGCCAAAATCTGTTAAAATTATTTCCTCTTCTCAAAATAGAAAGTAAAAAACAATCACAGAAACTACTGTCATTATGAAAGATATAAATATAAACATTCTTCTCACATTCCCATTGACTTCTGTAGTTTGGCCAAAATGAAAGACAGCAATCTTGGAAAATGATTGCATATTAATTAAGTTGTCACTCTAGAGCAATCTTTCCATTTATGGTTTTAGTATTGGGATTTTACCAGTGTTTTCTTTTGTTCTATGTCAAAATATAAATGATACCAAAAGAATTAGCTTTTCACTAATTGAGTCCATTGACTCTTGGGGCACTGGCATGGGATATCATACTCATCACATTAATGATATCATGCTGATAGGACAAGAAAATCTGCTTGTCTACTAGGTGCTTTACAATACATGTTCTAGAAATACAGGAGTCTGACACCTCAGTATATTATTTGGAATCTAACAGTCTTGGGCATGAAAAGATATAGGTAGCTTTACAAACAAGTTGTTGAACTCATTAACATTTAGTATACCTGTTTACATTTTAGAAACAATTTATTCCATATATGAGAGTACTGAATGACCTCAAAATCTGCCAGCTTTGGGTAAGGCCCAGAGCAAGAGAAGGCCTCCAGCTGGCCCAGGCTGCAGTGCAGGCTGCCCGATGACTTTGCCCTTGTGTCCAGGGGAGTCCTCACATAACTTACAAAGTGTCTATGAAAGACCAGAATGCTATGGCACACACTGCTAAGAGAATTGCAAAGGAGACTCATACCTTTGATTTGAGAGGTGGCTGGGATTGAAATTCTGCTGATGTCACTTTCTTTTCTTTAAATTTTTTTTTTTATTATTGTTCAATTACAGTTGTCCCCACTTCCCCCCAATTACTCTCCCCTGAACTACCCACCCCATACCCTCCACATCACTTTGTACCTCACCACTCCTCCTTCACCAAGGAAGCTGACAGAAACTTACCTGGTTGGTCTGAGTCCATGCTCAGGTCCTTCTAATGGACAAGATTGGGAGGCATTCTGTAAACTCATCAGGAGTTCCCAGAAGAACAGATTGCCAAAACCATGTAGCCAAAGGTTACCAGGAACACATCTGTAGTTGAACAAGTTGGATTTAAGGCTTGTGGACAAAGAATGTACCACTTGGGGAACTGTGAGACATTTCTACAAGATGCAATTAGAAAGGAATTATAGAATTTGGGGCTATGTTAGGCATTTTAGGTAGCGTTCAAGACGGTGGGGCTTTGATCCAGTTTGGACTCTGTTAGGAAGTAAGAATAATTGTGATTGGGTATCTTAAATCTTATCTCTAAGGTTGGAGGAATAAAGTAAGGCTCTATCCATAACTGGTAAAGAAATTAGCAAGGTTGGGAAGGTGCTTGATCATTTTCATGGCTAGGACAATGTTCATGTTTTTATTTTTTTCAGACATAAATATAAAGTGATTTTTTTGGTCCTAATTCGTTAGAATCACAGAGCGGCATTGTCTTATGTTGATGTTCTGTAAAATTATTTGTGTCCAACAGGAGAGCGTGGAGCCTTATCTGTGAGCGCTAATGCCTCTGTTAGCAAAAGCGAAGTCTTAGCTGATAGTTCCAAACCTGTTAGGGGCTATTCCTCCCCTCACCTCCTCCAGCCCCTCTCCCTTCCCCAGGCCCCTTCTCTCCCTCTTCCCTCTCCCCCAAACCCCTTTCCTCCCCACTTCTCTCTTCCCCTAACCCCTTCTCCTCTCCCAGGCACCCCTTCCCTCCCCTCCCCTCTCCTCACCGTTTATGTCTCAAGAGCCAGTGTTCACAGCACTGATCTCAGCACTGGCTTTTTATCCTTCCTTGACTAATTCTTCGTGGTCTGTCACTTGTAATCCTTGGGATGAAAACCCAGTTTATCTAATTTTATCCCTTTGTACTCTCATGCTTCTTCAGGCATGGTAACTCAAACTCAGAAACTTTTAGGGGAAAAAAAATCTAGATTTAGTTGACACTTAAACAACATGAGTTTGAGCGGCGCAGGTCCACTAATACACAGATTACTTTTTTTCAGTGAATATGGTCTGCCCTTCTTATCCACAGGTTTTACATCCGTTGAATCAACCAACCGTAGACCGAGGACTATTTTCGTTTGTCCAACCACAGTTGGGCTACTACAGCTTCCCGACTAGATGAAAGCACTGCTTTCCATCTGTGGTTGGTAGAATCAGCCAATGCGCGGCGGCACGGAGGACGTAGCGTCAAAAGGTGTACCCGTACTTTCACCTAGACGCGAGTCTGCGCAGCTGACTCTCACATCCGCGGCTGCGCTGTGCCCAGCACGTAGCGTAATAGTTCCGCACGCAGATTTTCGAGGAGTGGGAAGCCCTTGCTCCTTACCGTTGGGTTGTTCAACCCTAACCTTGTGGGTCGGAGCAGTTTTATGTGGTTGCCATATAAAGAGAATGGTGTCATGCGACACGACAGCATTGCTCAGATTTGTCCTGGTGATAGATGACTAGACTCCGATAATCCTGAAAAAAATAAGGTAAGTAGAAAAATTCTGATTTTATGAGGAAAAATTAGAATGAACCAAGTGTATTATGTATTGGCTAAAACTATGTTTCTATCACTAAAAAGGCCGGAGACAGAAAATCAGTTCAGTGGTGACGAAAATAAAGAAAATATCCACTCCAAAATTTGTGGCTCGACCATTCAGATTTATAATCAGAAGTACTGACAGTGGCCAAATGGGAGTATAGGCTAAGAGGGAGTGAAGGGAAAATAGGTTATTTAAATTTTCTTTTTCTTTTCTTTTATTTTTTTAAAATTTATTTTAATTGTTGTTCTTGTACAGTTTTCTGTCTTTTACTCCCATCCCAGCCCTCCCCACCTCCCTCCCATTTCCACCCCCCAGGTTGTTGTCCATGTGTCTTTTATAGTTGTTGCTCCAAACCCTTCCCCTTTTCACCTGAAATTCCCTCCCCTCTCCCCTCTGGTCACAGTCAGCCTGTTCTCAATTTCAGTGTCTTTGGTTATATTATGCTTGTTTGTTTGTTTGTTTTGTTGATTAGGTTCCTGTTAAAAGTGAGATCATATGGTATTTGTCTTTCACTGCCTGGCTTATTTCGCTTAGCATAATGCTCTCCAGTTCCATCCATGCTGTCACAAAGAGTAGCAGTTCCTTCTTTCTTTCTGCTGCATAGAATTCCATTGTGTAAATGTACCATAGTTTCTTGATCCATTCATTTACTGATGGGCACCTAGGTTGCTTCTAACACTTGGCTATTGTAAATTGTGCTGCTATGAACATTGCGGGTGCATAGGTTCTTTTCAACTGGTGTTTCAGGGTTCTTAGGATATAATCCTAGCAGTGGGATTGCTGGGTCAAAAGGCAGTTCCATTTTTAGTTTTCTTAGAAAATTCCATACTGCTTTCCATAGTGGTTGTACCAGTCTGCAATCCCACCAACAGTGCACTAGGGTCTCCTTTTCTTCACAACCTCTCCAACACTTGTTGTTTGTTGCTTTGTTTATGATGGCCATTCTGACTGGTGTGAGGTGGTATCTCATTGTGGTTTTAATTTGCATCTCTCTGATAGCTAGCGATATGGAGCATCTTTTCATGTGTTTCTGGATCTTCTGTATGTCCTCCTTGGAGAAGTGTCTGTTCAAGCCCTTTGCCCATTTTTTAATTGGGTTGCTTGTCTTCTTAGAGTGGAGTCATGTAAGTTCTTTACATATTTTGGAGATTAAACCCTTGTCTGAGGTATCATTGGCAAATATGTTTTCCCATACAGTTGGTTCTCTTTTTATTTTAATCCTGTTTTCTTTAGTTGTGCAGAAGCTTTTTATTTTGATGAGATCCCATTTGTTTATTCTTTCCTTTATGTCCCTTGCTTTAGGGGACATGTCAGTAAAAATGTTGCTGCATGAAATATCTGAGATTTTCCTGCTTATGTTCTCCTCTAGGACTTTGATGGTATTACGGCTTACATTTAAATCTTTTATCCACCTTGAATTTATTTTTGTGTATGGTGTAAGTTGGTGCTCGAGTTTCATTGTTTTGCATGTAGCTGTCCAGTTTTCCCAACACCACTTGTTGAAGAGACTATTTTTACTCCATTTTATGTTGCTGCTCCCTTTGTTGAATATTAATTGACTGCAGAGAGTTGGGTTTATTTCTGGACTCTCTATTCTATTCCATTGATCCATGTGCCTGTTTTTATGTCAGTACTAGGCTGTTTTGATTACAGTGCCCTTGTAATACAGTTTGGTGTCAGGTATTACGATCCCTCCTACTTTGCTCTTCTTTCTCAAAATTGCTGCAGCTATTCGAGGTCATTTATGGTTCCATATAAATTTTTGAAGTGTTTTTTCTATGTCTGTGAAATACGCCATTGGTACTTTAATAGGTATTGCATTGAATCTGTAAATTGCTTTGGGTAGTATGGACATTTTGATGATGTTAATTCTTCCGATCCACGAACATGGTATATGTTTCCATTTGTTTGTGTCTTCCTTGATTTCTTTCTTCAGTGTTGTGTGGTTTTCTGCATACAGGTCTTTTACCTCCTTGGTTAGGTTTATTCCTAGGTATTTTATTTTTCTTTTTGCTATATCAAATGGGATTTTTTTTTTTTTGATTTCTACTTCTGCTGTTTCATTGTTGGTATACAAAAATGCCTTTGATTTCTGGGTATTGACTTTGTATCCAGCTGTTTGGCCAAATTCATTTATTAGGTCTAGCAGTTTTTTGGCTGAGTTTGTAGGATTTTCTATGTACACTATCATGTCATCTGCAAACAATGATAGTTTTGTTTCTTCTCTTCCAATTTGGATGCCTTTTATTTCTTTTTCTTGTCTAATCGCTGTGCCTAATACTTCCAATACTATATTGAATAGAAGTGGTGAAAGTGGACACCCTTGTCTTGTTCCTGATCTTAATGGAAAAGATTTTAGTTTTTACCCTTTAAGTATGATGTTGGCTGTAGGTCTCTCATATATGCCCTTTATTATGTTGAGGAATGCTCCCTCTATTCCCACTTTGCTGAGTGTTTTTATCATAAATGGGTGTTGTATCTTATCAGATGCTTTTTCTGCATCTATTAATATGATCATGTAATTTTTGTCCTTACTTTTGTTTGCGTGATGTATTACATTTACTGATTTGTGAATGTTGAACCCTCCTTGCATCCCTGGGATGAATCCCACTTGGTCATGGTGTATGATTTTTTTAATGTATTGTTGGATGCAGTTTGCCAATATTTTGTTGAGGATTTTAGCGTCTGTGTTCATCAACGATATTGGCCTGAAGTTTTCTTTCCTTGTTGTGTCTTTATCTGGTTTTGGGATTAGGATGATGCTGGCTTCATAAAAAGAGTTTGGGAGTCTTCCATCATTTTGGATTTTTTTGGAATAGTTTGTGAAGGATAGGGGTTAGCTCTTCCTTAAATGGTTTGTAGAATTCTCCTGTGAAACCATCTGGTCCAGGGTTTCTGTGTGTCAGGAGTTTTTTGATTACTGCTTCTATTTCATCTGCTGTTACTGGTCTGTTCAGGCTTTCTGCTTCTTCTTCACTGAGTTTTGGGAGATTATATTTTTCTAGAAACTTATCCATTTCACCTAGGTTTTCAAATTTCTTGGCACTATCCTGGTGTTCATAGCTTCCACTGTCTCAGCTGTTGAAATGACCCCTCTTTGGGACCAACTCTGGTTTTTTCACAGTTCCAGGGTTTGTTTTTTTTTTGTTCTTTTTTTTTTTCTCACTCGGTATTTAAAAAGAGAAAAGAGGAAGAAAAAAATGAAAAAGAAGAAAGAAAAGAAGAAAAAAGAGGAAAGAAGAAGAGATAAAATTGGAAAGAAAGGAAGAAGGAATAAAACAAGAATGAAGTAATGAGAAGCAAAAGGAGTTGAGGGGTAAAAAAAGATAAAAATAATGAAAAAATAAAAAAATTATGAAAGAAAAAAAACGAAAAGCAAAAACTCTTGCTGTTTTCAGTCTTGCCAAGCCAGTTTTTCTGGTCTTGCTGGCTGCAGCGGGCGAGGGGTGACGGTATCCATATCACTTTTTTCCCTGTTCAGCACTCAATTATCTTTTGGCTACTTTCCCCAGGGCTAGCCATGCACTCTCCCGAGGGCTAGCCCGGCGCCTCTCTGCACAGGGCCTCGGGCGTATGTTCTGAGTCTCCTGAGGAGTACACACTTTCCCGAGTTTGGGGCATGGGCCTACCCCGGTCACACGCGGGTGCCTTTTGTCGCACAGCCATCTCTGATGGCGCACGGGCGTGCTAGCTCTGGCCTGCACTCCTCGCAGGGCTATGTGTGGGTGTTCACGTCCCCAGTGTGTTTGCCACTGAGTCCTTAACTCCTCTCTGTGAGACTTCAAGCAACTAGGTCTCTCCTGGTGCTGCTGAGAGCTTGTTTGGCTGGGGAGGGAGTGGTTGACCTGGCTCCTTCCCTAGAGTCCTGTGGCAGGCCTGGCAAGCGCAGGCTGGGGGCCTCAGCTGCCCTGGTCTCTGCACTGATCCCTGGGCTCTTACTGTTCTGAAGTACTCTCCTTACCATCTGGTCTTTTAATGTCCACTACAATTTTCAATCTCCTGTTTTCAAATATGCTGTGGTTCTGCCGGTTGATTGCTCTGTTCCTCCATAGATCGACCAGGTTTTCCTCCCGTGTGTAGGGGGAAGTGGAATTTGCTCCCTCCTACCACGCTGCCATTTTCCATCTTGTGTCATAAATATTTTGATATCTCTGTGAAATAAGAAATCTGTCCTCCACCTAAAGATGAGGAAACTGAGGCACAGAGAGGGAGGTCATTATTCAAGCCAGCCCAGCTCCTGAGAGCTGTTTAAATTTTCTTAGGTGTATGTTTTCACTTATTTAAAATTGTTCTGCAGCAATATGTATTACTTTTATAATCAGAAAAATATAGGATGACTTTAAAGGAATATTGTCAAAGAAAATACAGTACTGGAAGGTCAATATCAAGCACCAATGACTGGTAGTAACTTGTACTATATAGTTATTATTAAATTTATTCTCATAGAAAATTTATCTGATTGAAACACTTAAATTAGTTTTATTGGTAATTTTCTCTGGTAACAATAACAATTCATACTATGAAACTTAGAGTTTTTGATCTTTTTACAAGTACCTAAAAATAAGAAACAAAATTCCTGTCTTTTGGTCATATATGCGCATATCGTCAATAGTTGTGTAAGCTACTAATGACCCTGTCTTATTTGTAATCAAATAGATTATATGGCATGAAGCAGGTAGAAATTTGCCAGCAATATCCTAAGTTATTGGGGACAGATGGATAGACACTTAAATGGGTCATACAAGGAATGTTATGACATTCACTTTTGTGGGTAGTGAAGGCAGGGAGAATTTGTTTTCAGCTCTAACTTCAACCAGGAAATGTCATTTTCTACCAAAAAAAGTCTCATTCTACCAAACTCCCTTTGCGTTTCCACAGTATCTGAAAAGCAAGCTTCATGCAGTGGCTGATGCAGGGGGTCCTGTCCACCGTGAGGGGACAGATTGGTCATGAGGGGACACTGAGCATTACTGTTGGGCGGAGAGCACATAGGCAGGTTCTCGGACCTTCCTTGGTAATGGCTAATACAGACTCACTACCTACTGATTCAGAAAGTGAACAATCACAAAACTAAAATGGAGAGGAAGAACACAGATTTTGAGACAATGCATTGGAGTGGGACCAGAGTGACCGGGGATAGGATGCACGAAAGGGACTCCGATAACAGCAAGAGCCTTCGAGTGCCACTAGTTGTTATCTGGAAAACACACTGAGAAACCGTGAAGTACATGTATATATTTGATGACACAAAATGAAAATTTCAGTATGTTGCTTTTATAATCAATATGTTTTAGAAGTTACAACTACAAATTGGGGAAAACATTGGTCAGAAAACAGCTAACCTTTCTTTTGACTGTGTGTCTGATGTTGTGCTGAGAAGTTTCAATGCCTTGGTACATTCAGTTCTCACAGCAACACTTAAGGTGAGCACTATCGTTTACCTGTTTTGGAGAATTGATTGTTCAGAATGATGAAGCAATTCCTACCTGGTTGAACAGCACACTGTTGGCAGGGCTGGATTCCCAGCCGATGTCTGACTCCAGAATCTGTGTTCTTAATCACTATAGAGACTGTCTTTCCAAACTGACTGAAGGCCACCATCAAATCTTATGCAGGGAGCAACTAGAAATTCATTATAGCCTACTGTACTTTACTTAGAGTTTGGAGAGTATGATTAAGTAGGGAAACTTTGAGGATGTGGATTCGGTATCTTGAGACAAATTTTTGTTGTTGTTACCTACAAGGTATGAGGTATAGAATACTTTCAAGTATTACTATTTGTGGATAGCTGGATCATATGGGGACTGTATCAAGTATCAGGTGAGAGGTTCTGGTGCCTAGACTGGGCAGGAAAGGTAATTGGGAGAGAGTTCTGTGTTAGCAAGGTTCATTTGGTCCAGGAAGGCTACATTTTACACTCCCACAGCATAACATGCTCCTGCAAAAACTCATAATAGTTGACAGCTGTGTAGTGAATAAATTTGTTTTGGAATCAAATAAGTATCACAAATTTGGAAATAGATACACTTATAGAGGATTATAAGACAATAAAGTAAGTGCTCAAAATATGAGAATGCTTTATTTATTTATTTTAAATATTCACATGTTTTTAGAGAGAGGGAAAAGGAGGGAGAGAGGGAGGGAAACATAGATATGAGAGAGAAAGATTGGTCAGTTGCCTCTCACATGTACCCTGAACTGAGCCACACTGGTCAAAGCACGAGGACACTTTTTAAAATTTCATTTGAAAAACTGTTTGGAAATTAGCAAGTAACTATGGGGTGGGCAAAAATGGGTTTAGAGTTGTGAATGACTTTTTGAAAAATTAAAGCTATTGTAATAATCATAACTTGCATATCTTTTTCTATGTGAATGAATGTAAACCTGCTTTTTCCCACCTCTGTATTTTGCAAGAATAGGAATATCTCCAGCATTTTAATCGGTATATTCCTTCCTGACTTGACCTGAACATAAGAACCACAGGGTCAAGTTTTAACAGTTGGGGCTGAGACCCTCTTTTCCTCTTGTGAGAAATAGATGAAAAGAACAATAAAAAAATAAATAAACCTGTTCTAGCCTAAATAGAGGTAATGCAACAGATTTTATAAATGCATGTTTTAATTTTAAACAGGTTATTCTACCTGACCACAGCTTTCTCATTGCAGATTAATGTTGATATTTGACACATGAGATTATTAAATATTCCTAACAGTTCGTTCCTTTGGCTATCATGGCTCATTCTTTGAATAATCATTCAAAGCCTTTGATGGACCAAGCTCTCTTTTGGTTCTAGGAATGCAGCTAGTCACAAGACAGATAAGGCCCCTGCCCTTTCGTTGCAAACACTATCACTGGGAGAGCTAGCCAGTAATCAAAATGATATATATGTCTGATAGTGATGAGTGCTTTGAAGGAAGCAATGCTGAGTCCTGTGAAAGGGAGGGGAGGGAGGGGCCTGGGGCTCCTCTGGAGCAGGCAGGTGGGTGGGGGGGGCGGAATGGCCAGCAACAGCCATGTAGGCAACGTCAGTGAGGGAAGATCCCAGGCAAGGGAACTGACAGATCTGCCAGCCAAGAGCTAAGAAGTGGGCTGTACGAGAAAGAGATTGTACAAAACACAGATTACTTTATCTTGGCAAAGTAACCAGGAAATAACCCTTCTGGTTAGGCCCCAATTCCATCCTTACTTATGGGTCAGCTACTTACTGCTTCAGAAACGTAGATTTTTATTACCTACTCACAAAGATGGCAGAAACAGCAGAATTGGCATTCCTTATAAGGAACAGGAGATGAGTCTATAAGTGACCTGGAGAAGTTTAATAATATAGATGTGGCCAATTTGGTAGTTCATAGGTTACTTCTGTTAATTTCAGTTAAGAGGTCATAATTAATCCTCTATTAAATCCCTGAAGGAGAAAAAAATACATTAAAGATGACTGGAAATCTGGCTTTTTGTTATCAGTTGTTGCTGAGAAAACACGCTACCTAACATGCAGGTTAAAATGCTGTTTGCTGTTCATGGGGCTTTATTTGGCCACTCTGCTGGATGTTTCTATCACAAGTACATTCCAGCAGCACTGATCAAAGCCTGTTATTTCCATCTTGTAGTTTATGTGGTTTTATTATGATGCTGATGTGCGTAAATGTGTTTTTTTCTGTGGTGTTCTTTCAGGTTCTGGAGAGTTTCAGATAGTGCAAAAGGCCTAGGTCAAGTTTATCTTTCCAGATAACAGAACAACGTGAAACTCCTCTAACATGCTGATATTTAGCAGAGGAATCTTTTAAGTTTAGTTTGCCTTCCATGAGCAAATACAAAGAACAAACAAACAAAAAAAACCCCTTAAGAACAAAATCAGAGATTATTAGCCCAGGATAATACTCTTAAGCTTACGGAGAAAACACACACACACAATCTCAATTGTGCCAGTTGCTCTTATCATCCCTTTTATAGCAGTTCTCAGTTGTGCTTTTCCTAAAGCATGAGTACATTTTGTGGTATTTTTGATGGAAGAAAGGATAATATAATATAATAGGTCTTTCATGCTTAGTAACTGGTGGAAAAAAAAGAGAAAGATAATTCAGTCCTTGTAACTCAGCAAGGATAAGTGATCCAGGTGGTAAACCATTGGTAATTCAAGAATTTTTAGAAATATCTCCTGATAAACTTAAGGGAGTAGCCTAGTAGATGTGGTAAATTAGTTGTTTCCTATTTTAAAGTCTCCTTTCAGTATTTTAAGAGAAATTAAGATTTCAGTGAGAAATGTTCCCATTTGGGGGACTTCCTCTTTCTTCTTTTGTCTCTTTATGGTAAATTCTCTCTAAAGCAGTAAAGTGAATCTCTATTCTGTTCGATTTCATTATTTAAATTTAGTTTGTTAGAGGTCTAAAGTTTAATTTTACAGATGCAAATTATTAGCATTTATTAAATAATAACATTTGAAATATATGTAGAACTATATTTCTTTATTCATAAACTATAATAACAACTTGAACCAGATAAAAATACTACTTAAAATATATTTTATACTTTCACTTACATTCTTTCTGCAGTCTGGACCCTGCTCTCTCTTAAATATTAGTAGGGACAGTTGAGTGGATCTGAATTTTTACAGTTGTCCAAGCACCTGCAGGAAGAATATGACTAGAATTATAAAAGCTCTTGATGAGGGGGCAGAATTATCACAGGTTCCAGAAGAGGAGTTTTTCAGTATTCACCAGCAGATTTTAATATCTAAAATAGAATGGTAATGATTTATAAAATATTTCTCCAAAAACTTCATCTACTTTGTAAATAGAAAATCCTTTCAATTTGAATAGGTAAAAAATCATGAATAATATTTTGAAAATTTTAACTAAAAAGATGCTCAAAATCCTTGATTTAATATTTGCCTTCAGTTTCAGAATAAAAGTTTTAAAGAATATGTACATTATGAAATAAAGCATTTCATATTTTGAAACAAAATATTCCCTTTCTATCTATTTAGAATATATCATACAGGAGTTCCTCAAATATGATATAGTTGTCAGCTCAACAGAATCAGTTGAAAATTTACCGAAGGGAACAGTTTAATGAATGACTTGTTACAAAATTAGTATCTTTTATACAAGGAATAGATAATTAGAAATTCTAATGAAAAAGAGCCCTTTTGTAGTAGCAACCAGAATTACAAAATGCTTAAGAACAAATTTAAATAGAGTTATAAAGGACCTATATGAGATTTTATTATTATTAATAAAATATTAATGGTGAAGTTTAATAACATAGGCATACCTCAGAGATATTTTGGGTTCAGTGTCAGACTACCACAATAAGTGGATATTGCAATTATATAAGTCACAAAATTTTTTTTGGCTTCTCAGTGCATATAAGAGTTATGTTCACAGTATATTCTAGTCTATTAGGTGTGCAATAGAAACATATCTAAAGAACAATGTGCATGCCTTAATTTAAAAATATTTGATTGCTAAAAAATGCTAACCATCACCTGAGCCCTCAGTGAGTAATATCTTTCTGTTGGTGGAGGTTCTTGTCCTAGTACCATCACAGATCACTGATCACAGATCACCATAACAAATGTAATAATGAAAAAGTTTGAAATATGGTGAGAATTATAAAAATGTGTCACAGAGACAGGAAGTGAGCATATACTGTTTAAAAATGGCTCCAATAGACTTGCTTGATGCAAGATAGCCACAAACTTTTGATGTGTAAAAAAACAGTGTCCACTAAGCACAGTAAAATGAGGTATGCCTGTACTTGAAAAATTTAAATTACATGTCATGCATCTGAATTAAAAGACTGAATATTATAAAATAGCCATTTTCTATGTATAAATCACATCCAAATGAAGATATCTTTGAAAACTCCAACAAATACTTTAAAAATTAATTTGGAAGGATAAGTTTTTAAAATAACCTATACACTTTTTCTTTGTGGTAAAAGCAGTAATAGATGTTGACTTCCTCACCAAGATTTTAAGTTGTATAAATCTGATAAAAAATAAATCATGGTGGCACTTTAATAGAAATATATTGATAAAATCAATGAAATAGAACATTTAGGAACAAACCCAAGCATTTTGGGAAAATTTAATACATGATGCATATTTATTTCAAATGGATGGAATAAAAAGATATTATTTAGTAAATGGTATTGAATCAATTGTCTTTTAAAAACTGTTATATTTTTTACCTTATACCTTTACACTGCAATCTACTATAGATGTAAATATTTTACTGTAAAACAGAAAGACTATAAATATAAAAAGAAAATATAGGTGAATATCATTAGAATCTTTTTTAGTCATCATGCCTTTTATGTATTTATTTATTTAAAATTATTTTTATTTATTGGGGTTTCATTGATCAATAAAATTATATTGGTTTAAAGTGTACAATTCTATAATACATCATCTGTATGTTACATTGTGTGTTCACCACCCAAAGTCAAGTCTTTTCTTCCATCACCATTCATCCTCCCTTTACCCCCTTCTGCCAGCCCCCACTTCCTTTTCCCTCTGGTCATCACCATACTGTTGTCTCTGTCTACGAGTTTTTTGTTTGTCTGTTTTTTGTTTTTTTGCTTAATCCCTTCACCTATTTCACCTGGGCCCCCCAGGCTCCCTCCCTCTGACAGCTGTCCGTCTGCTTTCTGTATCTATTATTCTCTTTCTATTTTGTTGGTTGGTTTATTTTATCCACACACAAGTGAAATCATATGGTATTTGTCTTTCTCTGACTGGCTTATTTCACTTAATAAGATAGTCTCCGGGTCCATCCATGCTGTCTCAAAAGGTTAGATTTCCTTCTTTTTTATTGCCAGGTAGTATTCCATTGTATAAATGAACCACAGCTTTTTTTATCCACTCATCTACTTTTGGCTACTTGGGCTGTTTCCAGATCTTAGCTGTTGTAAATAAAGCTTCAGTGAACATAGGGGTGCACATATTCTTTCAGATCAGTGTTTCAAGTTTCTTCAGATATATTCCCAGAAGTGGAATCACTGGGTCATAAGGCAATTAGTTTTTAATTTTTTGAGGAAACTCTGTACTACTTTCTGCAGTGGCCACACCAATCTGTATTCCCACCAACAGTGCACTAAGGTTTCCTTTTCTCCACATCATTCATTGCCAATACTTGTTTGTTGATTTATTGATGGTAGCCATTCTGACAGGTATGATGAAGATCTCTCCAAGTAGGTCACCAAAGGTAAAATTAATAAAGGAAAATTTTGTTAGATTTAACTGCATGAATTTGTAATCTTTGTATGCTAAAATCAGCATATATGTGTATATGGAAGGATAAAAGATGAATCATAAGGTAACAATATTACAGCATATATAATAGATGAGATATACCATTGATGTTTAAGGAGCTATTAAAAATAACTAATGAAAAGGTAACTATCCTGACCAAAATGATGAGTGACGTGAGCAGAGGAACCATAAAGGAAGAAATCTACAAGCACAACAAATGTAAAAATTGATTAAATAAGTTGAAATTAAAGGAGATACTATATCACTTAGCCATTTCTGTGTAACAAACATTCTCCAAACTCAGTAGCTGAAACAACAATGACTTATTATCATAACTTATACATATTTTGGTTAGGTGGGGTAGCCTGCTTTTGAATGATTTTTTACTAGACTTGCTTTGTTTCTGTGTGTAGCTGGGGCCTGTCTCTAGGCAGGGGTTGCCTGGGATAGTTTAGCTGGGGCAGTTTTGCTCCATGTGTCCTTCCTATGTTGCTGAAACTCCGTGTATTTCTCATCCTTCCCTTGGTACTAATGGGGTAGTCCTGCATGTCCTCCCTGTGGCAATGGTGAAAGTACGAGAGTAACAAGCCCAGCGGGGCAAGTGTCTATCAGGCAAGCCTCTAAGCTTATCCTATATGCCAACATATCATTGAACAAAGCAAATGACATGACCAAACTCAGAATCAAGGGGCAAAGATTGCAAAGTCACATGATGAAGGATATGGATACAGTCAGGAGCAAAAATTGGGGGTCATTAATATAATGTACAAGATATCATCTATTGCACATCTGTTAGTAAAAATTCTTTACAACACTTATAGTATCCAGTGCTGCCAATAACGTTAGAAAATGGATACACCCATACACTGCTGCTGCTGGTGGGGGTAGAAAAGAATAATAAGCTATTTAGAGGGACATTTGAGGGTCTATTCCAAAATATTTTCTAAAGGTTTATTTTTTGACCCAACAATTCCATTTAAAAAAAAATTACTGCAAGAAAATAATCAGTCAAACATGGAAAGTTGTGTAAGTATAAACCAGGCTAGTGTAGCGCCAGTTGCACAGGTAAGGACAAATTTGTATATTTGTAGTTAGCATTACTTTTGATTGATTGATTGATTGATGCTTGGGCCTGTTATTTATTTTGAATATTATCTCTGAATATGAGGACATTAATCACTAAATTGTTTAATGATAAATACTTGGAAATGTTCTAAATTCCTTTGGTATAAAATTGGTAAACATACCTGTTAGTGTGTCCACATCATTGGTTGCTAGAGAACCATTCACATAATGATGCTCAATTTGTTGTTATGGAAGAAATCACTCTATGCCCTGTTGACTAAGTGGAAAGTGGGAGCCTGTTTGAGTAACACATATAGTTATATGTGCACCGAATATATGGAAAGGTATTTATCGAGGTATTTCTAAGTAGCAGGTTATGGGTGATTTTATTTTCTTACCATTTTAAAATATATTTTATTTGTAGTTTCGTGCATTAACAGGTATTTTTATAACCATGAAAAGACTAAAAATTTATGCCTGTTTTTAAAAAGTGATATTGAGAATTTCATTATGATTAGCTTGAGGGAAAATATATGGTTAATAATACTTTCTATTGTGAAATCCAAATGTTTCATGAAAAACAGCTATAGTTTTTAAAGGAAAAATAGCTACGGTTTATCCAATCACATCACAAATGGTAGCTTGTTCCCTTTCAAGCAAAGGGACGGGGCTCAAAAAAATTAATAGAAGAAATTCAAATGTACAGAAAGGAGAATGTTGGTAAGGAAGGCATGGATACTTTTATACTGTTATGTACACATACATACCCAGCCATGGTTTTCATAAAAATAGTGCTTTCTTGGTTCTGTAAAAAGAAGAAATATTTCAGGGTTTATGGTAAAGTCATTTTGGAAGTAGAGAAGGCTGGTTTGGAAAGGATTCCACATTTGTCATGCTGTCTTTCATGCTTAATAAAAAAAAATGAGTCTGATCTGATGAATGGAACACTGTTAGAAGTCAGAAAACATTCATGTTTCTCATTATATTTTTCATTTGTCACATGACTTTGATGAAGGACCTTCCTCTTAGTAGGAGTGTCATTAATCAACCAGAGGTATGTAGAACATTTCCTTTTTAATGCAGATGTTTAGTAAACTAACCTAAACTAATGAATACTAGTTAAAAATAAATCTCTAAGAATCATTTTGTTTATTATACACTTTGAGGATCCACTGAATATTTTCTGCTTTTGAGTACAGAGCAAAAAAATTAATTTAGAGTTTAACTAGCCATAATAGTTTTTTTAAAGAAAAGCAGCAGCAGGTAATTTTATTTTATTTTTTGAAGCAGTAAGAGGCTATTGGGGTAAGGATAGGCATGCAAATAATGTAGAATTCTTTTATTTTTATTGAAAGATTCATAACTTAAAGTCACAGATTTTGCAGGTTTGAGACAGTGTTCTATAGGTTCTGCATTTCAAAGTTCTGTTTGAGATTCGACCTGAAAAATAAGTTCTATTGCAAAAATAATTTAAAAAACCCTTGATTTGTTCTATCTCCATAGTATACTGATGAAGAAACTGAGATTCAAAGTAAGCTCCCAGTGTAGCTCAGTAACTGCTAACATGTGATAGGTGAGATCACACAAAACACTTTTCCACACTGTCACATTCGGCCATCACAGCAGTCCTGTGCCGGACACTAAGTAGATACCAGTACCACTGTTTGCCAGATGAGGAAATTGACACTCAGAGGGGGTTTTTTTGTTTTGTTTTTTTTAAGGCTTATATATCTTTATTCTTATTATTATTTTTATTTTAATTGTTGTTCTTGTACCGTTTTCTGCCTTCTACTCCCATCCCAGCCCACCGCCCCAGCCCTCCCCAGCTCCCTCCCATTTCCACCCCCCCTAGCTTTTGTCCATGTGTCTTTCATACTTGTTGTTCTAAACCCTTCCTCTTTTCCCTTGAAATTCCTATCCCTCTCCTATTTACAATAGCCAAGTGTTGGAAGCAACCTAGGTGCCCATCAGTAAATGAATGGATCAAAAAACTATGGTACATTTACACAATGGAATTCTATGCAGCAGAAAGAAAGAAGGAGCTCCTACCCTTCGTGACAGCATGGATGGAACTGGAGAACATTATGCTAAGCGAAATAAGCCAGGAGGTGAAAGACAAATACCATATGATCTCACCTTTAACAGGAACCTAATCAATACTCGGAGGGTTTTAACAACCTACCCAAGAGAGTGGAATGCCTATCTCCACTTCTGTTCTTCCCGTTCCTTCTCCCAAACACTTTGTGTCTGACCAGGCTGCCTCCTCTCTGGCATCGACCTCTATGTGTGTTCACGCTTCTGTCCAGGGAAGTTGTAGCATATAATTCATAGTATTCCATTGAAAAGACTTTAATCAAATCTGCTATTATTAGAAGTGACTGATCTCAAAACAGCATTCTGGTGTATGAATATATCCAATGATGACAAACTCTAGCCAATAAGTACTTAGAATAGTATGGAGGTTTTACATAGTAATTGTACAAGATTGGTGTGGAGTGTTTGTGTGCAAATTGCTTTATGTATCTTTCCTCTATAGCAGCTTTTAATAAATGGTATATTTCTAACTTTAAAAGTTACATTAAAGACTTAATATGAACACTGTAGCATTGTAGGCATAAAAGTTATTGCCACAGTATATCTTAATGATATTCTTGATTTTTAATTGGTCTTTGTGTAGTGTATTGTATTCCTTTCAAGTGAACTAAATTTCTATACATTCTGCATGTTCATTAAATATATTTGCTTAATTTAGTTACAGGTCTTACAAGTAGGTGACATGGGTGGGGAAACTTGCAGTTGACGCTTCCCTCTGGTGTATGTTCTCCCTGTAGATTGAGACATGCCTAAAGAACTTCATTGCACCTTCAGAGGCCAGGAAGTCTATGGAAAAGCCATAGACATTTAAAGAAAAGAGTTCTCATTCAAAATTTGTTTTGTGAGGATCTTATCACATCCTAAGAAATAAAAAAATAAAATAAATAACAAAGGCCATATTATATTCATCTATATACATACTGGATTTTATTTAATTATCCTTTTTTAATAAACATTTAAGGCACTTAAGATGTTTCTGGATTTTTGCTATTGCTTAAATAGTATTGAAATGAGCATCTTATATGTGTATCTTTGCATGCATCTTTAATAATTTCCATAAGAGAGACTTTTATAAGTGATATGATTACACTAATTTACACTTTCACAAATTTGAAATAATCCTTGTACTGCCAAATTTCACTAATATGAAGTCATACATTATTTTACTAACATTACTGATGGAAAGTGTATCTCAGTATATTAATTTGTCTAAAATTAAATGCCTTTGTTTGCAGATGACATTTTAATGAGCACAGAAAATTGTAAGGAATCTTTTCAAAAACTTACTAGATTTAATAAGTAAATTTATCAAGGCAGCAGGATATAAAGTCAATATATAAGAATGATTTGTGTTCCTACTTACTAATAAGAAACAATTGCAAAAGAATTTTAAAATGCTGTTTATAACAACATCAAAAAGTGAAATTTTTAGGAATGAATTTGATAGAATATGTGCCATACTTGTACAAAGTGAGCACCAAGATTCAATACTTTCTTCATCCTCTACACCTACTGCTAGAATTATTTTGATCATTTGCTTGCTTGGTTAAGAAATAGTGGCTGCTCACTAACAATAGGGCTTATTCTATGCTCCTATAAATAGATTCCTGGCTGTGTTTACATCTCTACTGCTGTCTCTTCTAATGAACTGAAAGTGACTAGCCCAAAGGCCCTTATCCACTCACACAGATATACTCATCATTCATGTCTTTGCTGCTGTCTGTATTTGCCACTCTTGACCAAGTGCAATGGATAAGGCTATCCTCCTCTTTTTACTCAGAGAAATAAGTTGTAGTAATGATCTTACTCTTTACTATTAACTGAGGGCTTGTGTTATACTAGGGTGTGTTAAGTCCTTTCTATGCATCTATTTTATAGATGAAAGAAATGAAGTTTGGAAAAATAGCTTGCCCAGTGTCATACATTCAGTAAGTGGGGCTGATGGGATCTAAACTTAAGGGCTTTCCAACTGCCAGCTTGAGTTCTCAGAGTTCTTAGCCATGGCCCTACGTTCTGCTTATTCCCTACATTGAAGAACAAGGAGGGTTGGACTGGCACACTGCAAATCTAGCATCTGCACCTCTTTCTGGGAGGCAATGAGGTGCATTGCATCTGAGAAGCTCTGTTGGGAGAAATTTGAATGTTGTGATTGTACCTTAGTCTTCAGGTAATTGTAAGTTCTCTTGAGTCTAGAGCTTGGCAATATGTTTGCCAGTATTGATAAGCAAAAGGTGGAGTATTTTATTTTTTCCTTTGGTTAAAGATCAATTTACTTCTTTCATGTTTTCTTTTTATTTGCTGATAAAAGAGAAAAACAAGAGGATTACAGACATGAACACTTAGTCATGTTGCTTATTATTATAGAGTGACATAAAAACATGGCTTTATCTACACAGATGTGGTTTATAAAATAATCATGAATAGTCTTTCAGGTTGACTTGAAGCACAATATTGCACCGAACTACAGTTTACTTTCTGGAAAGGTCAGTTTGACTTCTGATGGATGTCTTTAGACAGTTATGATTTTCATTTCCAGATTAGTTTGGTATAGGTTGAGATATATTTACTCTATTTTGCTTTAAAGGAAAATGTTAGTGAAATAAGGTAGTTGCCTAGAAATTAGAGTTGTAGTTACCTGCAGCAGTTCACTCTTAGTGCTGCTTCTGAATCCTGACTTTTAAAATCTGTAACTCATTCTTCTTTTTGTTTTCAGGTATCAAAAAAACAGGGATTTCCAATACATTTCGGTTATGCCCAATAGTGGGTGAAGGAATTGTTACTAGAGTGTCTGTGGTGACGCTAACTTTATCATTCAGGGTAGCAGATGCTAAATTAATCCAGGGAACAGTTTCAGTCTAGGGAATTTTTTAGAATGGCTGGTCCATAATTAAATAGTAATGCATCATCAAATGCTTGAAAAGGCTCATGACAAGCAATGGAAAATGTATTAAAATGATAATATAACATACTTGAGAAATATACATTTTATATTTTATGTAGTAATTACATGATGATAAGTAGTATAATATTTCATTATTTATGAACTCATATACATGTTATATTTTTGCACGGGGGTTATGCAGTAACTGTCTACTGCATCATGATGAACAGTAGGATACTTTGTGTTATTTTTAAACTCTCTGTCCAAGAAGATAACATGAAGTTGGTTCATTTTCTTTAAATCCCCATATAGGAGAGACAATCAATAGGGATTGTTTCTATAACACATTTGAAAATATTATTACCTTTTAAAATCATAGAAGTAGTGAAAATATTTGAGATTTTTGAACCCAAATGAGATATTTGTTTTAATAAGTTTTTCCTCAGTTATCTGAAGCCATAATACTTAGTCCCCAGAACCCTTCCGTTACATGTGGACATGCATAATGCATGCAAAGAAGAGTAATAGATTATATTGTATGTAAAATTGTCAAGCCTTGTATCTCTGGTATGTGACAGGTGAGGAGAAGTGGAAAATTAATCCGTTTTATTGAAGTGGTGGTTCGTCATGATGTATGGGTCAGCCACTACGAGTCACAGTGAAAGTGGCATGGCATTTGGGATTGAGCCATGTGCCACCAGTAAATCTCTTCCCAGATCGAATAGGAACGTATCAGGAATTAAGATAACAATAATGACATTTATCAGTGGCTAATTACGTGTCAGGCACCGTTCTAAGTGTTTAAGGTGTGTTAAGTCATTAATCCTCACAAAAGCCTTCTGAAATATGTGCTGGCATTAATTCTACACCAGTTAGGTGTAGGTATCTTACAGACACAGCATACCGAGACATGTAAGTTGTTAAATAAGTTACTTGCGTGGCTGAGATTGAACCTGGGCAATTTGGCTAACCAGTCAGTACTCTTAACTCCTTTATTAAGTAAATGTCTCAGGACTTAGTTTTAAATCTAAGAGAAATCATTTGTTTTCTTGACTTAAGATGTAGGCTTCCTGCCCTAAATGTCTAATTTAGCTGGAACTCATATCTTAAGGATATTCAAGTTTTAGAGTTTGTTTTATTATCCCAGTTGTCAGTGTAATGTGAGTTTATGGCATTTCTCAAGTCAGCCTTTTTGCTTGTTTTTAAGTAGATATATAAAATATGGTATGGCTTTCTTAAGGTTTTGCTCCTGAGTCCTCCAAGTCTCTCTCCTGTCTTTCTCCTTTCTTTACTTACAGCCACCAAACTAGGTTAGGCTCTCTTTAGCTCCTTTAGTGATAGTCCTAACTCTAGTCTCCTCACAATTTATTTTCTAGATTAACTTGAGCAATATTGTGATCATAAAACCTTTCAGTTTCTCTCCATTTCTCACTCTATACACCCCAAATCCCTTTATTGGATAGTCAAGGCTGTGGGTTTCTGGATCTACCTTTCTTGTATTGCCTAAAAATTCACTATACTTATGGAAGCTAACATTTATTGAGCACTTACTATGTTTCAAGCACTTTGCTTGCTTCTGGCCATATAAAGATGAATTTATCATACTTGCTGCCTTTGTGAGCATCATAGGAATTATCTCAATTCTCAGAAATCAAATGAGATATATACTATTGTTAACTCCATTTTGCTGCAGAGAAAACAGAGGCTTGATGAGTTAGTTATACAACTTATACAATGTCACAGGATTGCTAAGTGATAGAGATGGGATTCACATTCTCACTTCTAAGTTCAGTGCTGTCATTTTTCTGACCCTAGCCCATCTTTATACTGGGCCACTCACTGCTCTTTTTTCCCAGCTTTATTAAGACATAACTGACATATAACATTGTATGTTGCATTGTTCCCTTTATATGCCACACTTTTTCTACTTCATGATCTTATCTTACTGTCATTCTACCCTTTTTGAATGTTTTTTTCCAACTCTCTTTCCCATCTCAGCCTGTTAAATAACAATTGTCCTTCAAGGCTATAAGGGTGTAATTGACCTATTACACTACAGAACCAAAGTTTCTTTTCTTTTTCTTTTTCTTATTTTTGGTAAACTCAGAGTAGTCTAACCTTGTATTCTGGTTATACAAACTATATCTCCCCATATCTTCAGAGTTCCTTGAATTTTGAGATTTACCTTTTTGATCCAAAAAGGGCATAGCAAAAATTCAATCATTAATGAATAATTTTACATAGACTCATGCTTTTATATTATCACTGCCCCTTATAAGAAAGACACAAGAACAGATTCAAACTCATTATTCTGTTGGGCAGTTTCAAGATGTAAAGAACTGTCATTAGTAGCCTTTAGATCACACCAATGATATATTTGGCCATTTAGGTATCAATCTGAGCTTTATCAAGAGTCCTACATTTTTTATTTTGTTTTATTTATTTTATTTTATTTTATTTGCTTATTTATCTTTTAGCAATTAAGGCTCCTAATTATGTGACATAATAAAGAAAGTTCTTGGAGGAGCCGATTCAGACTTTCCACCAAAGGGTTGTGCTGGGCAGAGAAGACATAAATGTCAACCACATTTTAGCACAATTTTCATCGTTCTGTGTGGTTTGACTTTTCTGATGATGTCTAAACTTAAACATAAAAGGAAGCCCCACCTTATATGGATGACTTGGAATGGAAAAGAAGCTCCACAGCTTTCCTGTTTGGCTGGTGGGTTTGACGGTTTTCACACGTGCATTTGCTTTGAACTCCTCCAAGTGAGGTGCCACGTAAATACAAGTTACAATTAACATGCTTTCTTTGGGTTCTTTGAACAACACACTGTATCATGATATGCTGTGCATAACAACTTTGAATGAATATGAGTTTTGAATTTAGATTTAGAGAGCACATAACGTGACTGAGGTTCATGGTTTTGTTTTGTTTTGTTTTTTTGCTTTTAATCTAGGGCTGCAGGACTGGGCCCAAATGTGAATAAAATAAAACATAGGAGAAACTTCCTTTCTCTTTAGCCACGAAATAACCAGGGATGAAACATTGAGCTTCTAGGCTCTAATTGAATGTGCTATTTTTCATTTTCATGAAAACAGGCCTGTGTTATCACTGTGCAGCTCCTAACAAGCTGTTTCCTTTCTGTGGTACTTCTTGTGAGCTCTCTGCTTTAAATTTACGGATCACTTGGGATCCTGAGGGATGAAATAATACCTGTAGGTTCAAGGTAGTGGTTGGGATTTTGTTTTGTTTTTAGATTTTAATTTAATCCAAGACATTTAAAATGTTTTCTCTTAATTGCTATGCTGAGTATGTGAATGTTTGTTTAAGCCTGCAGACTGGCCTCCATGCTCAAGTGAGGAAAAATACTGAAAAAATTAATAGGCTGATTAAAACCACGTTCTCACTATTCTCATCTGCCCTTCACTATTCTGCCGAGTTTGTATGATTGCCTTAGTTTCCCATTGAACACTGGAGTTGGAGACTTGAGGCTTGAAAGAAGAGGCGTTTATATGTTTGTGTGTTTACATATAGTTGAAACATTGTTCTCATGTGACAGCAGCTTCGACCATTTTATGACTTCATTGGCTTTACGGCAGAGTTTCACCAACGGGAAAATCCTCGGCTTGTCACATTGGGAATGGTACGGGTCAGGTAGATCAAGGAATTGTAAACCAGAGAAATATGGGCAGTCTATCAGTATTCAGGATTCACAAGTTATGGAATTTAAACATAATGAATTAAATTTATTTTATCACTTTTATGATTAGTAGGTTTAGGTTAAATTGCCATAATAACTAACACATAACACTTACCAAGTGCTATTTAAATTTTCTACATGTATTAAGTTATTAATCTTCTTGAAAGTTAGGTATTAGTGCCATCTTTTCTTTTTTGTTTTCAGTACATACTTTTTATTGCATTGTTAAAATGTCACAAATAAGTCTGAGGACTCATTTGGTATCTCGCTGTTTCTGTAGCTGGATAACTTAGATCTTATTCATCAACCTGCTGAACTGTTCCTTTTTCAGAAACATAGGTGCCATCTAAAAATATTCTGATGTCCCTGTTTTTAACTGTTGTGGCTTGCACTGTCCTTTCTTCTAGAGAGAGAAATTGAGACAGAGAAATGTTAAGGAACTTGTGTATAATTCACAACTTTTAAGTGGCAGAGCCAGGATTTGAATGTGGGCAGTCTAGCTCTTTGCCCTAGAGAGCCACGAGTTGTTGCAAAGAATAAATAATAAAATTGATCCATGATTTCAGAGTTAGTTTAGTGGCAAGTGCCTCTTTAATTCCTGTATGTTTGATTGACTTCCACAGACTGGTTGAACAGTGTCATGATTCCTGGGGCAGGCAAGGGGGTCACTGATTTGGGGTAGCAAGCTTCTATCTAGGGGATCAGCCAAACCAAGGTTAGGAAAGCATATCAGGGTATATTGGAGTATACCGGCCAAGGTCAACCAAATGTGAAGTGCTTTGAGCTGGGATTACTGTATCACACTTCAGTAATTCAAAGTTTATATAGGAACCACCTTTTCTAAAATCAAGAGCAATGTTCTCACACATTCTCATGTGGATTTATGCTAAATTTCAGAGCATTCGCAGGTTCTATTACTTTGATATTCCCTTGAACTAACTAGATCAAACTGCTGAGCCCACAGAAGGGGCTCCCAAAATATTTTTGCTTATTTTCTTTTGGATGGATAGATGGATGAGTGGATAAGTGAAAGAAAGAGAACTAAAGTGTATAAGATTTCAGTTTGCCATGGTTTATTGTATCTACCAGGAAGTAATGGCAAGGTTTAAATATTTTTCTCTTCTTTCAAAGCTTTGTCCCTCCTAATCTTTGATGGGCAGGGGAGAATTGCTGTAGCGGGAGGGAATGCCATCCGGGTGTTTCCCTTTTTCTCTCCTTGACCATACTCACAAAATATGAACAATTTATTCTTCATATTATTTTTGTGGAGAGGCAGGAATATAAAGAGGAACAAGAACTACTGATAGAACAGTAACAATACACAGAAGGTAAAATAAAATTACTGAGTTAGCAATTGAGCAATGACAGCTCAACACACAGACTCTGTAGCCATGTCATTATAGATTAGAGTGGTTCCAGTCAGTATCTTGGACTAAGGAACTATATGGCAAGACTACTATTAAATATTTTCAAAGCATTACTTAACGGTTGAATGCAGAAGGCCTATAATTTATACATTCAGGATGTATTTGCGGGGACCCCAAAAAACCCCAGAATTATCTTCTGGAGGGTGGGCCCCTTGTAGTACAGGATTCTGCTGCTAGGTGAGTGTTCTAGGAACCCATTTGTACCAGTGTACCAACTGACATTGTTGTGAGAGGCTGCATTCAACTTCAGTGATTTTTTCTTTGAAGACTCTTTCAACACACCTGCCCATTTCTTGATGGGTAATTAGGGAGCTCACCTGCCTACCTCACGCTGAGTGTTCAGTTTTTGATGAAAAATAGCATGATTAACCGTACAATCTCACATCTCTGTACAAGTCCCTTTGCTGTGAGTCCAGGTATTCCCACTCTTCCTGAGAGAAGACTATGGTGGACACAGAATATCACTGATCTCTGGAGATCTGAACACATTGCACAGTGGTGCCCGGTAGAAGGGGGGCGCCACAGCCCCATGGGCCTAATGGTTCACATGTACTGCATTAGGGCTTTTATATTTCATCTTGATTCTGCCACAAAAATTAACTGAGTGACTTTGGGCACAGAATCTTTTAGATTCTTAATTTTATCTGAGAAAGAGGATGTTGGAAGAATATCATCTTTGATGTTCTATCTGGGTTTAATTTGACAGTTCTGTAGTTTAGACATTTTCATTAAGTACAAATTCAACATGAACCAATGCTGTGATCTTTGGTGCCCAAAATCTAATTCATTAAGAGAAATACAGAGACTAGATCATCCTCTAGTGATATTCAACACTAGATACTCCATTTGGCTGGACAATCAAATTCTGTCATATATTTGGAAGGATATTGAAAATTGAATAGCATATCTGCAGGAGGGTGGTCTGATTCTGGAAGCAATATATAGAAGAAATGGTAAGATGAGCAAGGGTTTGTTATCCCAGGACAGAGGAGAAGAGTCTCCCAAAAACTTTCATCTAGTATCTATTCTTGAAACTCTAGGGGGAAGGCTATTGAAGATTTTTCCTAAAGGCTACATTAAAATAAATAAAAATAAGTTTCTAATTAAAGTTTGCTAGTAAATAAACTGGATTGATTTATGATGAAGCCATTTCCCTCACAAGGGTCACATTCAGGGAAAACCTGAACAACCATCTCTGGGTAGCAAGCTGGATTTGATGACCCTGGGGGTCCCAAGCACTCAGAGTTGCTTTTCATTCAATGATTTTTTGAGGGCTACTATGAGTTTTGAAATTATGATAAAAAACAGTTCATGAGCTAATGTCTGACTAATTTTTATGGCAAATTATATAGCTCTTTTTTGAATAATTGAAAATAAAAGTGTTGAAGCAAAATAAAAAGTTGTCCAAACTCAGACAAATCCATGCAGGTCTACATAAGATGCCTTCTCCCCGACTCCCCAGAGCCCTTGTCCTTCACGGCCGTTTCCACAGCACATCTCTTTCCCGTCCCTCCTGCCTTGGCACTTGCTTCTCGGAGCGTCTGAACTGAACCAGGAAAAACCTGCAATAAATATGGGCTATTTTATTTAAATGCTAGCTAGTTTTCTCTTTCCTCTGTAGCTCCAAGTTAATTTTTTTCTTTCTGCTTTCTAATAGAAAAATGAAAATAATCTTTCTGTTGTAAAATAATTCATTATTTTAGGAGGAGAGTAATAATGTAAAGTTGAAGAATTTTTTAAAAGATATGAATATTTTAAGTGGAAGTATTTACCATCACTTCATATTAGGCCTCACATCTAAATGAACTACTAAAACGTATATTCGTGTGTTGTAAGGTCACTGTTAATGTGTAGACATGCCTTTGAGGAGGAACAGCAAGGGGAAGTGAAGGAAGTGACCCGGCCAGGCAAACGTCCCTCTACTGTCTGGATTTGGTGTTAGCCCCTCCTCCTGTGTCTCTTCTGCTTGCATTTCCAGCCGATACATCCCGGATGACCCAAAGCCAGGCATTTCCTGCAAGGTAGCAGGAGTGACAGGAAACACCATGTGCTTCCTGGTTTTGAAGGTGGCACAGGGCTGAGGGGCAGCCAATAAAAGCAAACACCTAAGGTGGGAAAGGATTTGGTGACCTTGGCAACTGAGTTTTGCTTTTCAGCAGAATGACACAATCACTTGTCAAACGTCAGTCTGGACTCAGTAACTACTGGGAGCACACTTACTGCAGAACCTTTACTTTCAGGGCTCCAATTTAATAATGTAGAGAGGACAATCACTAACTCCCACAGGGGCGAGAAACAGACTCAGCCTTAGCAGCCTGGGAGCTTGACGGTGTTCTCAGGAGTGATCAGCAAACACTTTTGCCCCAGAGTGAGGTAAGGCCCTTCAGGAATCCCTCCACTGGGAAGGAGAGTCCCGAAGAGAATTGAAGAGTAAAGGCATCAAGTTATGTTTTTGATGAAGAGAAGGGTGTAGTCATTCTAGTTAAGGACACTGCTCCACGGCAGAGAATGATTTGTGAATGGGGACCAAGAACTTGGATCAACCTTTAAAGTTCTTAAACATAGTATAAAAGTCCATATTTCAAGGAGTAGAGTGAGTCTAAAAATAAACAAACTTTATTTATTTATTTATTTGCTTTTTGAAAAAAATAAATTTATTGGAGTGACATTGGTTAATAGGATCATTTCAGTTTCACATACACAGTTCTATGAAACAAGGTCTGTATATTGGTACTGTGTGTCCACTACCCCAAATCAAACCATCTTCTGTCACCATATATTAGGCCCCCCTTCATCCCTCCACCCTCCACAAAGATTAAAGGCATGGGGTTGGGATGCAGCATGGATATGAATTACAGAATAGCACTGTCATCTACTCGTACCCCTTGAGAAAATTAATCTTTCTGAGCTTCAGTTTCCTCGTGAGTTATATGGGATGAATAATAGTACCCATCACAAGGATTTCTGTGAGGACCACATGAGGTGTGGCATGTACAGTGTTTAGTACTGTGCCTGGAATGTTTCACGGGAGCCCAGATTCGAAAGTGACTAAGTAGGGAATTACTGAGGCATCTTGACACAGTCTCGCTTGCTTGGGCACACATGGCTTTTCAACATTTTGGTTAAAAGTTAGTAATTTATTATGCCTTTATCAAGCTACTGACTGATATAATTGACTTTTATTCCATAAGGTAGTTTATCTTTTCAATACACGAGGTTAAAAGGATGAAAAGATTTTCTGGATCATGAATTAGAGCTGGCATCTACTACAAAAGTTTTATGACTCAGAAACAGAGATGATTAAGCATTTTTACATGATTGAGGCTTCATACATATTTTTTAAATGAATAAATCCATCCACTCATTCAACACACATTTATTTTAAGTAGTGATACATATTAAAAAATAAGGCGATGTGGTAGTGAGCAGGCTGTGTGTGTATGGGAGGGGTGGTGCTCTGTAATTTAGAGTGGGATCTAGTTCAAGGCTGAAATTCCAAAATTGCTTGAAAAACTACAATTCCTATTAAGTATGTCTAACAAATTGTCAGAAGGTGTATAATAATATTCAAATTTAATTTCAACATTTTCTTGGGGAAAGTTAAATTTTGTTTATTTAGGGTTTGTAGACTTCCCCGGTGTTCTGTTTTCATTCCGGTTGAAAAATGAAATTAGGAGGAAAAAAAAACAAAGTTACTTTCAGTAATTGAAGGTAGATCTTAAGTGTGTATTTTTCTCCCTTTGGCTAATGTTTCATTGACTTCTGCAACCCTGACATTTCTAGAATGCCAACAAAGGGATTATTCTGGAGTCTCCCCAGTTGAATTCTGTTAACACTGTTAGAAACTGTCAAGAACTCCTCTGATGATTATCAGTTTTTGCATTTGAACACTAGTTAATTTGCAGTCATACACTGTTTTGTTTGAGTATGTGAAATTGATTTGTTGATGATGTTTTTGTCTATCATGCATTTCCCAGACTGAGAAGGATACATGCCTGAATTCTCAGGTTCATCCATTTATTTAGCAAGAATCTGTCAAATGCCTACCATGTGCCAAGTGTTTGCAGTAGTAAGTTGAATCCTGCACAACTGTTGATACTCCTTTCTTTTTAGCCCCCCAAATAAAGAATTTGATATGGTTCAACTTACTGAAAAACAAGTTCTCCTATAAAGAACTTTCCATTGACTGTAAGTCTTAGATGTGCAAAAAATGAGTGCCTTTAAAAGTTTTATTTGTACCTAATTAGAAACTTTGTAGTCATGGAAATCTAAAATTCTGTAGGTCAAAAACATTTCTGTATGTTGAAACTGCTTCCCTGATACACAGTCTCATTTAGAGGAATTTTAAGCATCCAAGAGTAATAAATGATGTGATAATCTTTATACTGTACCATAAAGAATTACTTATTTGTTCACTTTGTTATAATTTTAAAAGCTAGTTTAGAATTAAAATTAAAGTAAGGAGTTGAATAGTTGCCAGATTTTGTTCCTGCTTGGAAGAAGTAATTAATCTTTAACTTCTTGTTTTGCTACCAAACTTCTTTCAAAAGCGCAAATAATCTCCAATACTAGAAACCTCCTAAATCCCAAAGCATTCACAATATACACTGCCATGGAACAGGAAATTAGAATGGTGGTAGAACAGGGAGCAACATGTATGTACTTGAGTTTAGAACTTTCCCCTCTTTTTGATTTAATGCCTGATAAAAGTAGTGGCATATGGATTCTGTTATTCAAAGGCTGATTATGGTTATGACTTACTTAGGGCAAATACATTCAGAACTATAGAAGTCCACAAAGGACTTTGAATTGTTGACCCTAGTTACCATCCTTAAAAGGGTTTCATTGTTCTTGGTCCCTTGCAGGCAGGGGGAACAGAGGAGGACAGTGGGAGGTGACAATGAGGGAAAGCAAGGAGAGGGATATAAATATTGTAAAATGAAACCTGAAAGTTTTGTTTTGGTTTACACTTAGGCATTGTTATGTAATGGGGGTAGCACAAATTAAAAGTTAAAAAGGTAGGGTTCCAGTCTGCTAAGCCCAGCACTCCTTCCCTATCACAAGCCTACGTGCTTCATTAACCATCGTTTCCTCCTTTTCCCATTACAGCAGAGGAGGTGACCCTTCAATCATGTCATAGCTCAGAACCCCATTTCCCTCTTCGTTGGGTCCCTCCTTTTTTCTCCTTCTTCTCTGCCCCCTCCCCACTCACTCTCCTCCTCCTGTCTTCCTGTCCTTTGCCTCCTCCTCCTCTTTCTGCATCCTCACCTTTTCTCTTTATACTGGATCCTTCCTATTAGCATTTAAGCATATACAAGTGCTTTTTTTTAAATTTAAGAAGTCTGTTCATTCCTTCCAGTTACCACCCTAAGTCTTTCTTTACCTGCACACAGGAAGTAGAGTAGAAACAGTTGTCTTTACTCAGTGGTTCCATTCCTTAGCTAACATTTACTAACTAGCCTTCCTATGAAAGGGTAAACTAAACTTACCACTCACTGTCCAGTTGATGTTAAGTCCAGCATGCATTATTAAGATTTCATATCATTTGAGCACTTATGAAAGTATACTGAAGCTGATCGTTCTGATACTAGTGGAAAGTTCTACTGCCTTCCTTCCCTTGATACTAAATCCTCTTAGATTTTTGACTAACTCTCTAAATGTTCCTTCTCCTTTACCAGTGAATCCCTCCTCCATCCACTCTGTAAACATTCAATTTCTTGATTTTTCAAGATGAGGCCTCTTCTTTTTTTCCCCTAGAACAACCTTATTTAATAATTTTATGGTTTTAGAGCATCCCTACATAAAAATTATTATTTCTACAGCTCATGATATGTTATCATGACCAGTAAGTTGTAGCTATAATAAACCAGTAATAATGTTATTGCTCTTTTGAGGCAAGAACGATAGTTTTCTATGGATATGTTTATTTTGGCCAACTTATCAGCCTACTCCTTTCATGTGGTTCCCCATTTCACTAAGGATATCATCTTGAATGTAATAAAGGAAACTTTGGTTTTTTCTTTCTTTTATTTTTAAGTTTCCTACTTGATTTTTTGAAACCTCATCCAAGAAGACCTGAAAGATTTATCACAAATTTCTACTATAGAAGATTCTAATGAAATATGATATATGATATATACTGTATGGTTTCTCTCTTACTTATGACTAAAAATGACTAAGTTTACTTTTATTGTAAAAAGAAAGGGTAATTAAGTTTAGCCTCTTAAAAATTACTTTAATAATTGATTTGTTTTATTTTCATAAATTTTTAAAACTCATAAGGCAAACAGAATAAATTTCTATAAAATAATGGGTTTAAGACAAAATGAAATTTACTTTTTAAATAGTAGACTTGATCAATTTAATCTAAATAAAGTTGTAAATTGCCTTTTTTACACTAAGAGCATAAACTGCTTTTGATTATTACTGACAACACAAAGATTTATCCGTACTGAATAGTAAATCCTTTAAAATCATAAGCCAAAGCAATATAATAAAAATATAGCTTAGATATATAAATATATATAAACTGAAGTCTTTTATATGACTTTGACAAAATATTTACTTACTGAGAAACATGATTAAGCTCAAATATAGGCCTAGCTGTTACAATATTATTATCCAGATGTTTTGGTTTCTAGATTTCTTTTATAGGCCTATATTTGGATTAAAAAATTGTTTGAACAAAAAAGAATGATATTTACATGTGTAATGTGAAACCAGTGCTTATTTTTTTGCTGCAAAAATATATAATTCTGGGTCAAATATATGACATAAGCATACATGCATTTCATCTTCAATTGTAATCAGATAATTTCTGTCTTTGGTTTTGATACTGATTAAATAAGAAAACATTCATAAACAAAAGAAATTGAAACCACAGAAGATATTCACTGCTTTTCTAAAAGTGGCAGGATACTACACTTCCACAGAAATCCAGAACTCTGTGGAGGGGTAAAGTGCTGATTGTTATTGTGAGTGTGTAAGTAAATTTCAGCTCAAAGTTATTTCTTTTCTCGCAAAGTCAAGTTTTCATGCTGAGAAGGAAATAAACAAAAAGAGTACCTCATACAGCCATACACTTGGAAGAAAAGAGGAAGCACCTTTGCTGCTATTCTGCGATTCTCTTATGGGATTCAGTATAGCTTGATACTTGTTCCCTCTCAGACCCAAATAGCAGTTGGAATATTTTAAATTTTTCGTTTGCAATTATACTTTTTCCTAAAGATTTGATTTATTTTAAATTCATGAATCTTGTCACTTGAAGTAAAAAAGTTTTTCTGGATCTTACAAAGACTTGTTCAACTGGATAATGTGATGAGAAATGTAGGCTAGTTTCTGCAGACGATCTTCATCTTCAAAGCAGTCAGCAAAATCTGGCCTGCTGATATCTGGAAGATACTCTTACAATTCTTTCTCAGCTTGAACACTCTGTGGAGAACTGTCTCTGTGTGAAGCCACTGGATTTCTGTATGTAAAAGGTGTCGCTGCTCCTTTTTCAGATTTTCATATTGTCATAAAACTATCTTCAATGAACTGGTCTTTGTTTACTAATAATTTTTGTAGTATCATCCAGACATATTTTTTCTTCATTTTGTATTCAAGAGTCTTTGACACCAGTAGCTCTCTGGAAAGAAAATAGTGTATTGTGATGTCAGTGTGGATGCCAATTTTCCTGGGGTGCTGTCAACACAATCTCAAGATAGTTTTTGCAAAATAGAACTTCTGTTTTCTGATGTGAGCATAACCATCAAATGCATCTTGTTTTTTCCTGGTTTTGAGCAACATTTTGTGGTAGAAGACATTTTCTTAAATTTCTAACACATTCTAATCCTACACATTCTATAGCGTGACAATTATTGGTGAAATTGGTTTTTTCATCAAGCAGGAGAGAAGCTGATATTTTTCAGTTTATTATACAAAACCTCTTAATGGCATACGCCATATCATCTATATGTCAACATGTCATACTGGTTCAGAGTAGAAATGTTTAAATTTCTTGTACAGAATATCACCCTCACATTTTACTAACTATAATTTTACCTGCTATTATTATTAAGTTCTCACCAGCTATGCAAAATTTCCCTTTTCCAGCTTGTGAGTCATGTTCCATTTAATAACTCCTTTATTACTCACTTTCTGAGCCTTATCCTTGAGTGTGACATTTTTTAAACCAAAATGTTTATCCTGTTTGACATTCAAATTTCTTTTTAAAATGATCAGCATCTTTCCTTGTTAAATGACTATAATTTGTAGGTGTCTTTTCATTTTGCTAGAGTTATGGCTGCCTTTTTTATTGTTTGCCACCAACTGACTGACTGTTCACAGTGGTTAGGACAGTTGGGACATAAACTCATTAAGTAGCTTTTGTTGCAAAAGGTAAACTTCCTTTGGGTCCCTTGTTCCACTGGCACAGTGAATTGACTCACAAGAGTGTAGCCAGTCTTTATTAATCTCATCCAAACGGGTCATGGGCCTAACTCCAGAATCCTCCTTTTCTATCTTATACTACATCTTGAGAAATCATATTTGACCATCAGACATATTTGTGAAACAGAGATGCAAATAAAATATAACACAGAAAGGCATAATAACTGAGAAAACCTCAAGAAATGTGAAAACCTCATAATATAATTCACTTTTAATCTACATAATCCACATTTTGCAGCATTTACTGTAACAGTGGCAGGGAACAGCTTACTCTTGGTGTGTCTAAATGTCTTCTTTAGCATGAAAATTTTCTTCTAATCTTCTGTTATATCAGTAAAGCTTATTTGCTCCCTTAAGTCGGTTGGCTGTGAATGAAGGGAAGCAGGGAAGGTGATTTATGAGGGAGAGGGTGACATCATTCACCTACTTTCCTCTGCTTTGGGGAACTGCAGCACTCACCAAATGTCGAAGGCCTCCCCTACCTGGCATGCAAATGTGAGAATGGACTCATCCAGATGAGCACTGTCCCACTGCTGCGTGGGGCCAAAAATGCTTTAACAAAATTGCTGTGAGATTGCTCAAACACAGCCTATTACATTGTACAGCTCGTGAAGTTCAAAAATTGATGTTATAATATTTTTTCAATCATTCTTTCCATTAGGAGCTCTGATGATACCTCACAGGCCCTAGAACTCTGCAGAATTTCTACTGAAATCCCTGCAGAGACAATGTCACCTAATCTCATGGCTTTACTTCTTTCAAATTTATGTCTCCTCTTGTTTCTGGGCATGCAAAATTGTTTACTCACTTTCTCCACTTGAATGTTTCATAGGTACATCAAACTTGTTGTGCCAAACCTAAATTTCTGTTTTTGTCTATTCTTCCCCCACCATTCAAAAAAAAAGAGCATTGTGAGCCACTTCTAGTGTTGCCCACCTCAGTAAATACAGCAATATCTGCTAATGGCATGTGCCAGCAACCTGGACATCATTCTTTTCCCAGTCTCCTCAACACCCATTTTAATCAGTGTCCCATTCCTATTGATTCTGCTTCCTAAATATCACTGTTTATCCCTCCACCCCTATATTGGGACTGAAATTCTAGAAAAGACTTTAATTCCCCTGATCTACTATTAGCCATCCCAATGTATTGTCTACTATGTTACAATTGGATGATTTTAAAATGCAAAATCATATCATGCCTTCCCTGCTTGAGATTCCTTAATAACTACAATACATTGCTCTGAAAATGAAGACCAAAATCCCTGAGACAGTGATGCAAGTGATCTGGCCCTTGATAACCTCACAAGCCTCACCTCTGACATTTGCCTTTCCTGTACTGCATTCCATTCTTTTCATGCAAATCCCATATTCTAGGAGGCTCCTTGTAATCTCCACTCACGTCATCTTCCCTCTACCTAAATACCTTCCACTCCTTTCATCTCACTCTTTCTTACTCATCCTTTAGATCTGAGTTGAAATGTCATTTCCCCAGAGAAGCTGGAAGTTTCTTAGCACTGTGTACTTCTTCTGCCTAATTCCACTTATCACAATTCTAATTAAACAATTAATTGCACGATTTGTTGGTTATCTATTCCTAAAGCAACTCCGATTGCTCCTGGAAGGTGCACAAGGTATTTGTTGTGTTTACCACCTCATCACCAGCATTAAAACATGACAAAATACAATTGGTGGGATAAGTGAGTAAATGAATGAATGCTTACAGCTCTCAACTTTGACTAGAGTTACTATAATCATTACATAAAAGAAACCCGAACTTCTATTTTTTAATGAATGTTTCTACAGAAAGCAAAATACTTAACATTTGAAACAATTTTTAAAGAATGATGCCTCCCCTACCATCTTATGTGTGCTGTAAGTTTTAAGTGATAAATATAGTTTCTATATACAGCAAAGTAACAAACACCATGAAATATTTTTATAATAATAATGATCAGTAGCATGGATTTATTGGGATAAAATCATCCCATTTATTTGTAAGAGCAAGTATGAATATTAATTTGAGAGTAGCATCACAGCTCTTGAGTATTTCAGTGCTCGTTAATTATTACAGGGCATAGTTTTAAAGTGTAGAAGGAAAAGAAGGAAAAAACAAAGATTGTATACAATGTGTTATTTTTCTTTTAGAAAATGACATTTTGAATTAGTATTTTCTATGAAGAAAAATATCTAAATATGTAATTTTAATACATTTATATGCCAAAACTTACATATATGTGTATATATTTGTTTGTATACAAACCAGCATAGGCACGGTTAGCTCTTTTCTCCTGGGGTACAAGAACACACTATTCAGATTCAATGAGAACCTCCAGGTGTAAATTAACTGTTCACCTTGGGTTCACAGGATGTTCACTTTGGCTTCAGTCCTTACAGGTCTGGATCCATATCAGGACTTAAAAGAAATTAATTAGCAGTTCTGGAAAAATTAAAGAATACTGTTATTTCAGCTTGAAATCACTTAGCTTGTCTAGTGATCGCAAAAGAGACATTGTTAAGATTTGATCAATAGTTATTTAAAGTACTAAGATTAAAAATTAAACTTCTGATGTGGCGTATGAGGTTTTCCCCATTATGTTTTTGAAAACCAGTGTAGGTGTTTATTAAAGAGAAATCTAAGATCAGAATGGGGAAAAGATATGCCTTGTAAGGTCTCTTCGATCCCTGTTGAGTGTCCTCTCTCTTTCCCCACACTGCAGACCAGGCTGACGCACAGCTAGGACGGTCCGCTGCTGGTAGCCAGTTCCCTGCCCGGTGCGTGGACGTGACTGTACCAGTGATTGGATATTTTGACTGGAACAACCTGCTAGGGTCACAGGAAATGTTATGTTTTGTACTTACCAGCTCCAAGGGATGAACATGTGACAATCAAAACAAACAAAACCCTCAAAAGAATGTCAGCTAAGCTAATTATTTATGTAAATCACTTCTCTGACGTCACATTTCTGGATGGGGTAATACAAGAGATAAACACAATGCTAAAGTTTGGTCTTACCTTTTCTAAAATGGCAATTTGTTTTCCAGAAGTTTACCAGCCACCATGACTGAGAGATAGTTATAGCATGGGGTAATCACAGGCTTATTGACCATAGGGGTCTTTTACCCTCTAGTAAAATAAGCTCAGATTTGTAGATTGTCTGGACCAGAAAATCTTCTACTCTTCCTTCTCTTTAATGTTAGGGTGGTCGATGACAGAGCCCACCCTGTCTAAGGCTTTAATTCTTTCAAAGCCAGAGTGGGCTTTGAAAGAATTCACAAAGAGAAGAAAGTGTAGAGTATAAAGATTTTTATTCACTCTCCAAGAAAGGAGAGGAGCATGGTGTAGAAAGATATACTAGCACTGAAGGGTGGGGTCTTTAATCTTTTATTGGATTATAAAAGGGTGAGGGAGCTGCTGTTTTGAGTCCCCCAGACTGTTGAGGTGTTGTAACATGAGGCTGCATTTTGTTCCAGTGTTATCTTCTGCCTGTGGCTGTAGGGAGAGTTAGTCATGATCTGTTCTTTCTTTCCAGTAAAATGTCTGAGCTGGGAACATAAGCCCAGAAGAGTAAAACAGCAGTCATGTTTAACAGGGTCATAGGCCTGCTAGGCAAATGGTGCCACAATAGCAAATGGCACTTGCTTTGTCCTTTCATTTAATATATTTAAATTTTTGCAATGCATTTTCTAGAAGAATTCTACCTATTGCTCATGCAAACCCCAAGCAGGACAAATATAAAGGAAACCACTTCTAAGTACATCACACTTACATAGTAGAAAACCAAAAATAAACAACAAATTTTAAAAGTCACCAGAGGAAAAAAGGTACACTACATAGGGAAACAATGAATCCCAGGTATTTGCATATTCAAGTTTGGAAAACATCCTGAAAATCATATAAAATTAGCTATATAATGGCAAAGTCAAAAGCACAGTTACTACCGCTCTGATTACATCATGGAACCCTTTGTCACAAAGGATCTCAAAGGACTCCAGTTCTGTAGAATGCACTTTAGACTAGGGGTTGGTGAACTATAGGCTGTGCACCAAATTCAAACCACCACCTCTTTTTGTATTTCCCATAAACGAAGAGTAGTTTTTAGACATTACATTTTTGTGAGTAGTTAATAACTAAAGAAGAATAGTAGTTCATGACATGTAAAAATTAATTCAGATCTGTGTTCCTAAGTAAAGGTTTGTGGAACCCAGCCACGCTCATGTGTGTCACCTCTGGCTGCTTCATGCTGCAGCAGGAGAGATGAGCAGTTGAGACAGAAGCCACATGTCCTGCAAAGAAGAAAATATTTACAACTTGGCCTTTTATGCAAAAAAAAATTGCCAATGCCTTCTTTGGATGATACTGCTAAAAGACCTAATTTCTTCATCTGTAAAAGTAATTTTATTTGATGAGTACTGGTGTGCTAAAGATAACAGCATTCCACAGAAAATCAATGCTTTCTCCTAGAGACACTTTAAAATCAATGTAGACATGTAAAATACCCCTTTTAGTAAATATGAATTTCTTTCTGAAGATTGCCACAGAAAACCTTTAATATGTAAAAATATAGAGAGCTTATATTTGATAGCAAAATTGTATAATATCCAATTATAAATTTTACCTGTGTATTTTCAACTGATTCATTTATTACAGCAGCTCTCAAACTTTTGATATCTGGGGCCTGTTATAATTTTTAAAATGTCAAGGACCTCAAAGATCTTTCATTTGTGTGGATGATATTTGTCAATATCAGATTAGAAGTTAAAACCACAAAATTAAAAAAATGTTTTTATTTTTCATTTGAAAATAACTATAAACCCATTTCATGTTAGTGTAAATAACATTTTATGGAAAATATTTATAATTTCCAAAGAGAGACATTATTTGACATTATTTTACAAATATCTTTAATGTCTAGTTTAAAAGTAAACAGCTAGATTCTCATCCATTTCTCCATTCAATCTGCTATGATATCATACATCATTAGGCCTCTAGAACATTCTACTGTACACTCGTGAAAGAATAAGAGTGGAATAAGTCAATAACGTCTTAGAATTACTGTGAAAGTATTTTTGACTTCATGGACTCTCTGAAGGGGTCTCAGGGACTTCCAAGGTTTTCTGTACCACACTTTGAAAACTGTTGGGCTTTTGTAATTGAGACCAAACAATTAATCATATATCACACACACACATTTATGGTGGTAAAACTGATTGACGGTTCCCAATTTAGGAATGTAGTGTGTTTGAGACGCTTGCTTATAAGCAACCTGACTACTTGTTGAACTCAACTGACATGAATGAATAGTGTTTCAGAATCAGTTTGCTTACTGTGTTAAGGATTATGTGTGAAAATGTGTTCGGAGTCCAAGCCTGGATGACAGGAAGATGGCTGTCTTCTTGCTGACTAGCAGTTGTGTTGGGACTTCAATTCTTACATCATTCCTTACCAGCCCGTGAAACTCGGGACTTCTTCAGCTCCAAGAAACTATTGGGGCTCCCCTGCCCAGGACTGGAAGCAAGAACATGAGGAAAATAGGGACTTGGAGTGTGAGTTGGGAGTAAAATGACTTTTCTTTAATAAAATATAGGAATTAGTTAAACATTTTTTCACTGTAATGCTGTTGGGCTTTGGGTCAAGTCTTCTTGTTTTCTGCAGAGGACAACTCAAACTCCATTTTCTCTATATCCTCCTGTATGTGTTAAGCCTCTAACAACTCAAACTGGATTAAAGAAAAGATTATTGACTCATATAAATTGAAAGGTCTGGGTATGAAAGGTAGAGTTGACTATAGACAGGCTTAATATCATCAGGACATCATCTCTCTACATTTAATTCATTGGCATAATTGCTACTGAAAAGGTCTTTTTTCCTTGTGATACAAAATAAAGCTACCAGCATGCTTAATCTTTTTAGAAGGAAACAGACTTCCTTTTTTGCCAGTGCTAAAGCAGCCCCAGATTAAAGGATGCTGACTAGCCAGCCCAGGTCACATGTAGTGGAAAAGAGGGGTGCTGGACTGGAAGCCCCTCCAGAATCTCCTGGAGTGGGACAGAGGAGCCATGAATGGATTCAGAGGAGGCAGCAAGGAAACACTCTTCCTGCATCTCTTCCTTCTAAATAAAATCAAGGACCCTTTGAGGTTTTCTATGCATGTTTGTGGTTTTTAAATTAAGACTATTGATCTGTGTGTCTGTTTTCATGGCAGTACCATGCTCTTTGATTACTATGGCCCCATAGTAGAGTTTCATATTAGGTAGTGTGATTCCTCCAACTTTGTTCTTCTTTCTCCAGATCACTGTTGCTATGCAGGACCATTTGTGGTTCCATATAAATTTTTAAAATATTCGTTTTAGTTCTGTGAAATACGTCATTGGAATCTTGATAGGAATTGCATTGAATCTACAGATTGCTTTGGGTAGTATGGACATTTTACTGATGTTAATTCTTCCTGTCCATGAACACGGTATGTCTTTCACTTATTTGTATCTTCTTCCATTTCTTTCTTCAGTGTCTTACAATTTTCTGAGTATAGGTCTTTTACATGCTTGCTTAGATTTCTTCCTTGGTATTTTATTCTTTTTGAAGCAATTGTGAATGGGGTTGTTTTTTTGATTTCCCTTTCTGTTAGTTTGTAATTGGCATATAAAAGTGCAACTGATTTCTGAATATTAATTTTTTTTCCTACTATTTTGCTGAATTCATTTATCAGTTCTGGTAGTTTCTTGATGGTATCTTTGGGGTTCTCTATGTACAGTATCATGTCATTTACAAATAAAGGCAGTTTTACTTCTTTCTTTCCAGCATGGATACCTTTTATTTTTCCTTCCTGTCTGACTGCTGTGGCTACGACTTCCAGCACTGTTTTGAGTAAGAGAGGTGAAAGCGGACATCCCTGTCTTGTTCCTGATATTAAAGGGAATGCTTACAGGATAGAGAGCCCAGAAATAAACCCATACCTTTATAGCTAATTAATACTCAACAGAGGAAGCAAGCATATTAAATGGGCTAAAGATAGTTTGTTCAATAAATGGTGTTGGGAAAATTAGACAGGTACGTACATTAAAATGAAATTATACCACCTTCTTACATCACACACAAGAATAAATTCAAAACAGGTTAAAGACTTAAATGTTAGATATGAAACCATAAAAATCTTAGAAGAAAACATAAGCAGCAAAATCTTAGGCATTGTTGTAGCAATATTTTATCAGATATATCTCCCCAGGCAAGGGAAACAGAAGGAAAATAAACAAATGGGATGACATCAAACTAAAAAGTTTTAGCACAGCAAAGGAAAACATCAACAAAATGAAAAGACAACCCATAGAAAGGGAGAATGTATTCACCAACACATCTCATAAGGGGTTAATACCCAAAATTTATAAAGAACTTATGAAACTCACCACCAGAAAACAACCCAGTTAAAAAATAGGCAAAGGATCTGAAGAGACACTTCTCCAAAAAGGACATACAGATGGCCAATAGACATATGAAAAGATGCAAATAAAAACCATAATGAGATATCATCTCACACATATCAGAATGTCTATCATCAATAAATCAAACAAGTGCAGCGAGGATGTGGAGAAAAGGGACCTCTTTTGCACTGTTGGTGGGAATGCAGACTGGTAAACCACTGTGGAAAGCAGTGTAGGCATACCTCAAAAAAATTAAAAATGGATCTGCCTTTTGACCTAGTGATCCCACTTCTGGAAATATATCTGAAGGAACCCAAAACTCTTAATCTGAAAGAACATAAGCACCCCTTTGTTCCTTGCAGTGTTATTTACAATCGTCAAGATAGGGAAGCAGTCCAAGTGTCCACCTGTAGATGTGGATAAAAGAACTATGGGGCATTTACACAGTGGAATACTACTTGGCCACAAAAAAGAAGAAATTTTACCCTTTGCAACAATATGGATGGACCTGGAGAACATTACACTAAGAAATGAGTCAGTCAGAAAAAGACAAATACCATATGATTTCACTCATGTGTGGAATCTAATGAACAAACTGAACTAACCAGCAAAATAGAGACAGACTCATAGATGCAGAGCCAGATGACAGCTAAGGGTGCAGGGGTGGAGGAACACTTAGGGGGTGGAGGGATTGAGCAAAAAGGAAAAAGGACTAATGGACATCAACAACAGTGCCATGATTTAGAGGGAGCGGGTATAAGGGGACTAAATGATAATGGAAGAAATACAATAAAAAATTTAAAAAAATTAAATACATTGAATTAATTTGCTATAGTAATTAATTGCTATGAAGAAAACTGAGAAATAAGATTTAAAAAAAATAAAGATTTTTAGAAATCTCACTCCATTCTTAACTAGTGTTTCTTAACACCAGCTTAGGCATGACTTCATGCTCTGGGAATCATGTCCATTTCTGTCTCTATCCCTCCTGAAACTACTGTTCTCTTATGTTCTTTCAGTATATAAACTATTACATTTTTTTTATTGAGAGAAAATAAGGACCCAAAGAAGTTAAATAATTTGTTCAGGGTCTTGATTAGTAAATGCTAGAACTGAATTATTCTCATTGCAAACTATGTAGTTTTCTTTCTATAGTAGGTGCTAACTCTTTATTAAACATCTTGCTAACTGAAAAAGCCCTGAATTTACTTATTCATCCACCAAATATTTATTGACAGGCACTGTTCTGGTCACCGAGGACATACAGTGAGCAAAATACACAAGATTTTGCTCTCATGGAGTTCATGTCCAAGTGGGGGAGACAGAACATGAATTAATATATATGGCATCACATGGCAGTGAGTTCTGGAGGGAAAGTGATCGGAATGTTGTGCTTTTGAAGTAAGGTGATTAGGGTTGGATGACATCTCTGAGGTTACACGTGACTAGAGACCAGAGTGAAGTCACAAAGCATGCTGTGGGATTTTGGAAGGAAGGGCATCCCCGACAGGAGAACAGGAAGACAAAAACATGGGAGTACCAGTGTTCTTGGCCTATGTGCAGGGACCAGCAGAGAGGCTAGGGGTCTGGAACTAATTTTGGGTTGGGGTGGGAGCAGTAGGGAATTAGGGGAGAGTGGTAGCCAAAGGACACTTTATCCAGAAAGTTTAGAGAGATGGAAACTATTCAGCTGTGTATTCTTGTTTTTTGAAGAGAAAGTCCTTTTTATTATATTAAGGTATTTACCTTGAGAAGATGAAAAAAGAGATTCTTCATCAGCTCTACTACCCACAGCAAGTATTTAAGTTTATATGTTCCATGATTTATTTATTCATTTTTAAGTTAACATTTATTAGGCATCCACTAGACTCTAGATCCTGAGCCTGATGTTGGAGTTGTAGGAAGGAAAAAGGTAGCTTTCTGTCCTTCAGGAGCCATTGTATGTCATATACAACACAAGGGTAATCTGGTTGACAAGAGCATCTTGCATTACTGTCCACACATTTTTCCCCCAGAAGGTGGTTTCCACAAGTGTTAGCAAGAAGCCTGCCATTTACTGACATGTTGCTATAAATTTTGAAATTAAATATTCTACTAGAAATGGAATCAGTGTGGTAACAGATCCATCTTACTACTGTTTCAGAAGAGTTTAAAAACATTTAATTTCCATGTCATATCCATTAAAAATGCATGATGTCACGTCATCTGGGGAGCAGTCCATTTCATAATTTGAAGTAGAACCAACAAAACCTGATTCAAAAAGGAAGCGAAGGTGACAGGGTACAGAGTAACACGAAGCAGTACAGATGCACCTACCATGAACCTTCCTGGGATTCAGAGACTGACAGAGAACAGAGTTTAATGGAGACAAATCAGGGCACCAAACCACATTTCATTTTCCTCCGAGAGAGAAGTGTAAATCAGGATGAAATAAAGTTAATGTGATACACAGAAAACATTTTTTAGTGTTGGTTTCCTCTGTACTGAAATGAGGAAAACAGAGCATAAGGAAGGCCAAGTGAGGCAACTGCATAATGAGCTGGGGGATTAAAGAGGATGCAGGTCTGTGGAGCGGCCTCTGCCTCCGCAATCCCAAGTGCTGCTGGCCAGCTGGCACCGATCTGCCGGCGTGCTTTCATGTGCTGGCCTTCAGAGCCAGAGGAGATGTGGATGTGTTCTTCTCCAGTATCCACTCCCCTTCCCTTCCATCTCCTTCCAACTTTTTTACATTTGTTCGCATGTATTTCATATGGGTCATGAAAGGTGGTTATGTATTATGGCTACAGAGTACTATATTACATTTCAGGGGCAGAGAAAGGCTATACATTAAGCTGCCAAATCAAATCCTTGCCAGAATAGTCCAAGCTAATGAGAAGGTTTGTAAATTACAGTTAAATGGATGAGATGTGGAGAACAAGGAATACCAGGGAGAGTCAGCAAATGGAATAACTGGGGTCACTTGGCTTTTTCCCTGGCATTCTTTCCATGTGATCTTTGTTGAAGTATTTGAGAATTTAAACCTTGATGTATTAATGTTCTAAGAATTCCTATAAATCTTAATCAGGAGCTAAGTCAAGTATTATTTAAGCTAAGGCGAATATCACAATGAAACATATAATTGGTCCATAAATAGCCTCTTCAGGAAGGAATATGTATCTGCAAAAATAAATAGATGAGCAAATACCAAACTGCAGGAATGAGCAATAAGGATAGTTTACCATTTGAGTCTAGTCCCTGCCCCACCTTGTTGTCACAGAGGGAAAATTATATTAAACTCAGAATTTTACACACATTCTGATATTATTTTTTTTAACTTTTTAAAAATCTTTTTTAGAGGGGAAGGGAAGGAGAGAGGGAGAGAAATACCAATGTGTGGTTGCCTCTTGTGTGTCCCCTCCTGGGAACTGGCCTGCAACCCAGGCATGTGCCCTGATTGGGAATCGAACCACGATCCTTTAGTTCACAGGCCTGCGCTCAATCCACTGAGCTACATCAGCCAGGGCACATTCTGATATTATTTAATTTTAACTAGTTCTAACACTTTGTCAGTTGATTCCTTGACTGATTAATATACATCAACTGATTTTAATTTCTAAATTGTCTTTTCTGTCTCTGCAATTTTTCAAAAATTTCTATGCAGCTGTTTTGGGGTCAGAGAATTTTAAAAATCATAGCTCTTTGAGTCTTTGGGCATTTTCAAGCCATTAAAACCTGTAGTTTCAGAGGCTTTCCCATTTTGCAGTTGAAAGCATATGATTGTAAGGATCCCTACATAAGAAATCCTTAGAAGTGCCTGGTCAGAAAATTAAAGCAGAAAAATTAATTTTTTGGATATGGTTCCTATAACTGGTGGTCATAAGTAAGGCAAAATCAATTTCTTATAGTTTTCTCAAGACAAATTTTCTATTCATATTTATTAAAAAGCATAAAATATTTTTATGATGAATCAAAATTGATGAAATTAATGTATTACATAAACATTTCTTTAATAAAAACAACCATAATGACTAAGAGAATAGAAAACATTCAAGTTTTAAGAAAGTAGATATTCCATATTACCAAGCCAAAAACATTATTATGAAAGCTACAAATCCATTCATTTTAGGTGCAGGTAATGGTAATTGCTTGGACTTTGCCAGCACATCAGTAACCAATTATAGTCAGATAGATAAAATTAGACATCAACTGAATTTATCTTTTCCTCAGGTCATTTTCTTCTATGTAATTATGCCATGATTGAAAAGAAATGAACTAAATATCTAAATGTATATAGAGTTAGTGTGTAGTATCTATATTTTCTATTTTCAGTAAATTGAGTTGGAAAGAAAGGAAAGCAACCTGTTACATTATTTTGTAAACTCAGGAAAGCTTTAGTGTTCATTTTTGTGTTTATTTTTTGGTTGGTTGTTTTTCTGGCATTCATTATGAGGAATTTTGTGTAGCTGGGAATTAGTGGTAAGATGGAACAGACCAAAGACAGGGGATAGGGAACAAAGGGAACAAAAAAGAAAAGCAGAACCATGTTTCTGTGTGATGTGTTTTGGAGCTCAGCACAGAATGTTGTGGGCTTACCTCTGCCTCTTGGAGTCAGGAATGGCATCCCAGAGAAAACGTGTCTGAGATGAGTCCTGTGTAACAGATAGGAGTGTTGGCCAAGCAGACTAGGGTGAGGATGGAGAGGATGTTACATGTAGTCAGCAGCACTCTTCAAGGCCCAAAACTGTGTAAACAAGTTCACCTTAGGATGTGCAGGCAGTTGGGCTCAGTGAGAGTGTTCAGGGCCATTGGGAGTTGAAGCTGTCAGGCAAGTTGTGGCAGACAGAACCTGCACAGACTGTGCCAGACACTTGGGAATAATAGTAGAGGTGATAGCAAAAGCCACTGAAGAGTTTTCTGCAGGTCATGGGGTGAAGTGTTTATGATGTGATAATACACTCATTTTAGAAGGATCACTTTAAAGATTGTGTAGAGGATTGAAGCAGGGCTGTCCTGAAGATGAGACCAATCAGCAAGTGTTAGTCAGCATAAACTAGGTTCTGATGTGGTAACAACCAGTGCTTAAGTCTTAGTGGCTTAGTGCAACCAAAGGACATTTCCCACTGTTTCTGTATGCCCTACGCAGGTCATCGGGGGCTCTATTCCACATCATCACTCAGGGACTCAAGTTCCACCATGTTTCACCTGGACTGTCTGGAACACATGACTTTTTTAGTCACTGTGTTTAGCAGGGAAAGAAGCAACTATAAGACTGTGCACTGTCTCTTGTATGCACGGGCATGAAAGTGACACATGCCATTTCTTCCTGCAGTCACAACCAGTTATGTGGCTCTGCCTAACCACAGGAAGCTGGGAAATGGGAGAAAGCAGATGGGAAGCTTGCTGAGCATCACAATCTCTGTCATAGTAAGTTCAAGTAGCTAGAAGAAAGCTGCTGTGGGGCTGGAGAGGAAGCAGCTGGCCTTGAGTGGTCTTAAATGGTAGAAACAACAAATGACCAAGGTAATTTGGTGGGGAGTGAGGGAGGAGCAAAAAAAGATAATTATTGGGTATGTATTTGAGTGCTACCAATGTACTCATCTCAGGGAGTAAAACTGGAAGAGGCATAGGTGTGGGGTAGAGAGTGATAATAATGTTCATTGTTTCCAGTGCTGGTGTCTGCAGAACCTAATTAAATATGTTCAGTAGAACTGCAAGTCTGGAGCTCAAGATAGAGTCAAATATCAATGGTTACAACTATTGATATTTGTACAAAATCACGCAATTATAGCTAGAGATTAAGAACATGTAGGTGGATGATTCTTCTAAAGGAGATGATGTAGAAAGAGAATAGATGAGATCTGAAAATGGTGAATTGTTTATGCACTGGATCCAAAGTCATCAGACCCAGATTGATTCAGGAAATAGAGGATCAGAATGTCTGCTGACACAAGACTATAATTAACTGGGTTTTGATATATGGTTGTGGAGCTAGAGACACACTGAGAGATTTATTGAGTGCAATATTTATTTGATGCCTAAAGAAACAAAGCAGGGCCTCTTATGAACTCTTGCAGAGATTTACTTTAGATAGTGAAGAATAACTTGACACTACAGATTATTGGACACTAGAACAGTTAATTAAATAAAGTGCATGAAAACTCTGATTCTACTCCTTAAACATCTCTCTCTAGTGCATTGATTTTCAAATTGTGTTTCTTAGAGAGACCTTAGAAGGGGCTGCAAGATGCAAGGGGCAGAGGGGCAGAGGGACTCAGATCTTCTACCTCCATCAGCTCTGCAGTTATTTGTTTTGTATGTATAGTTAGAACTCACAGAAATTCTAACTGTCTCACAAAAATTCCAAAGATGTGAACAAAATATGGTAAGATGATATCCTAAGATGCAATAATGGAGAATTTTCCAGAAATTAGAAGAAATAAGTTCTCAGACTGCAAATAGCCATTAAGAGTCAAGTAGAATAAGTAGGAATATGGGAGGAAAGATCTAAGTAAACCAACAAAAAAATGGTACCAAAGATTAGTGGGTAATGTGATTGAGAAAGTCATTTAGGGTCAGATTACTGCAGCTTTGGACACCAGGCTAAGGAGTTTATCTTGTAGAAGGTGGGTGCTGTTAACCAATCTGTGGCCACTACAAAAAAATCATGCTTTAAGATTTCTGCAACAGGAAAACAGCAGGGATGCTTTCCATTAAAGAACAGCTTGCTATCCAAATTCTTGTTATATATCTTTTTATATTTTATATTTTTATTTATGTTTTAAAGAATGAAAGTCTCTCCTAATATTCTGAAATGTTACTTTCAAGTATTACATTTACAAGGGCTATAAAATTCTGAACATATAAAAAACAAAAAATGAAGACAATACAGACAAAAACCTCAAGAAACCACTTAGTCTATATTCATTGACCAAACCTTGTCAGACGAATTGAACTGATAAAAATCTATTGCTTCTAATGATCCCCAGAAAGGGAGGCATTCATTCATGTACTTGTTAACAAGGTTGAGGGCCAAGTACAAGCCAATGTCTGAGGGAACTGGGTTAATGAGCTACTCCCTTTTTCCGAGATACTTGCTCGCAGTCTAGTAGGGAGACAACTGAAGCAGTCGTTACTACAATAATGTGGGATATGTGTCGGCAGTGAAGTATGCATTTTGTTGCTATGGGAGCCTCAGAGGAGAACATAACGAGTGGAGACTAAGAGGAGGTCATGGTGAAGCTGCATCTGAAAAGTTGAATTAGCTAAGCTGAAGGTATTCTCGACCTCAGGACACAGTAAGTGCAAGTCATTTCTGTGGCAGATGCACAGGGAACCGATGGAAACATCCTGAAAATGGAGCTGGAGAGACGTAAATGGAGGTCAGTTGTGAAATGTTATCTTAGGCTTATCCTATAAAGCTTAACTTTGTACTAAAGGTGCTAGGAAGTCAATAAATGTCCTGTAGAAGTAAATGTCAGGATTGGGTTTGGGTTTGAGAATGATCACTTGGGGAACAATGTGGAAGGCAGATACGAAAGGGGGAAGATGAGGTAGGGAGACCAGTGGGAAGAAGAATGCAGTAATCTAAGCAAAAAATGATAAAAGCTTTAGCGAAGACTCCTTACCATTGTAGATGTAGAGGCAAATGTGTTTCTGTTTGTTTGTTTGTTTGTTTTGTTTGTGGGGTAGAACTCTTCTTCACAAATGAAATGTTATGTGAACCTACAGTACGAGATGTATCCTCATTGTTTTACCTTTCTTCAGCATGCTACAGAGGTGTTCTGTTCTTTCGTCTAATATATCTTCAGGTATGACTTGTCTTCGGTATCATCAGTGTGCTGAAATTTAAACAAAATTTAATGGCTGTACTTTTACCTGGCTTTTTAGAGCTTGTTTAATAACTTCCTGTTTTTTATTTTACAGATGCAAGTTCGTTTACATTTCAAACATTGTAAACATCCTGGTCCTGAACTCCCTTTCTTATTGTTCTGTTATTGCTCGCTCCTCATTTCCTGTGAACTGTTTTTCACAATGTGTGTCTTATTTTGTTTTAGCTTATGTTGTTTCTTCAGGGGGAATGATCTCTTGTGGAGATCCAGATAACTACCCTGGGATGATTTCCACTGCTGCATGTATCAGTACCTTCAATACCCACGACTCTGAATTTTTTGTGTTAGTTTTTCAGCCTGGTAATCTCAGAGTGCATTGGTAATGGGAATTCAGTTCCCACTCCCACATGCAGCTCAGTTTTAGGGTTCTAATAGCCATGGAAGACTTCCTCTTCACCTGCAGGGTGGGGCTGTTAGTTTATTTCCAGCAAATACCTTACATATGCATGTGTTCTGCTTCCTTCATGGTTTGAGCAGTGCTTTCTGGTATTCTCCTCATTTTGCACAGGGAGTCCAGTTCTGATTCCTGCTGTGCACACTTTTCCTGGACCAGATTCTGCACTTGAAGGGCCACGAAAACCTTCAACTCTGAGACCTGTACATTCTCCTGTCCCTGATGTTTGTTACGTTCCTTCTATGCAGAGATTTGCCTTTTTGCTTTTGCGTTCTGCTGTATATTTAATATCTGATGATACTTGTTGTGTCTATTTCTGTATGTTTGGAAATGTTGCGTTCAATTGATGGAAAACTGCCTACTATTCTTTAACTAAATGCGTAGTCTTCCGTTTCTGTTGTGCTGTCCATTTTGAATAATCTCTCAAAGTATCTCTGTCTGTTGCCAATGTGTTCTGACCTTACAGGATTTGAGTTTTTAATGAAGGTAAGCTTTTTTGTGCTTTTTTTCCCTTCAGGGACTGAATTAACCCCTAATCAGTTCCTTATCTGAACTCCTTTGACATCCATTTGATACTTAATCATATTTTGTTATAATTACTTTCTGGGTATTATGTGTCTTCTTGTGAAATTATAAAAATTTTGAGTGTTGTGGCCATTTCTTAAGCTCCTTGGATTTCTCCATGAGATACACGCAGAACTGGGCATTCAAGTAAATACGTCCTATTGGAAGAGTGACTGAAATAAAAGATGCATTAGAATAAGAATAATTTTATAGTATTTTAGGTTTAATTTAAAAGCATCCAAGCACCCAGGAAAACATAATTTGTTTAAATTTTGTTTTCCTTTGTATTCTCCATAATTATTTTATTTGAGATTCATGAGTTTGTAAGATTAGAGAGATTTTATACAAGGTCCTAGGAGACTGAAGGAGAATGGAAAGATTTTACTTCAAGCAGTATAGAATTAACATGACAGATAAAGTCTTAAAGGAATGTGTTTGTGCCAACAAAAGAAGCTTCCTTAGCCAGCAGGGAGAACTAGCTCTTTTTGTGGTTGTCTGCCTAGACTGATTTGGTCTCGAGTAAATTAACTAACAAACAGCCGATTCTCAGAGCTACTTTCGAAAGGAAATATTTGAGTTCCAGTTCATGGGAGCTCAGGAAGGTATGGGATGCAAATTACATTCCAGCACAAACTGACCAATCAAGCCTTGAACATTTCTGAGGTCTTTGGCTTTGCCTGTGAACAGGGGAACACCCAAGGGCACCTTCAAGTTAAAAATAAACACACTGTTGCAAAGAGTCCTGGATGTGTAATTTGGTTGAAATTTAAGGGATGTCTTTTTATAGTAACAGAGTCTATAAAGGAAATAAAATTCAGGTAAGGTTAAGTCCTTTCCAGTCATAAGTGTATGTAAATGACCTTCAACTCTAAATTCAAACGCTTTAGGCATTTCCTAAACCCTCCTCCCGCATACTTTGTGGGCAAAACCTGTGGTGCAATATATTATTTCCAGCCAGATTTTTGTAACCTATTGGATGATATTACATTAATAAAAATAATACCTAGCATTTATTATATAATTGCCCTATGACAAACTGTATTCTTATACTTCACAAATATCTCATTTAATACCTAAATAACCCTATGATGTCACTAGTATTATCTCCCCTTTGCAGAAGGAGAAAACTGAGATGCAGAAGGGTTAATTAATCTACCCAAGTCACAAAGTTGTTTTAAACAACTGTGAAGTTCCTACTGAACTCCTCTTCATGTTCCTACCTTAGAAGACATATTTATTTGTCCAGGGTTCTCCTGGAGACTTTATATTTTTTTATATTAAAGAGAAAAATGTCAGTGTTGTTTAACTTATCATTACCTTGTTGCAATCTGCACTCAGAAGAAAAGGTTTTAAGGCAATTTAATTCTAAAAGCATTACTGAGTACCTATTATTTGCTATTCACTGCACTTGATAATGAACAGGAGAGAGGCAGAAACTCTTTGCATCACCAATTCTCCAAAGGCAAGAGCCTTTCTGTTATAATTAGGTGACAAGATGTACTACGGATTGTTCATGCCAATACTGATGATTTGTAGTTGCAATATGGTGTTATGAAAGGAGTCACAAACCTGTGACTTCACTTTTTCTCTGTGGTTACATAAGACAGGTACTATAAGTGCAAATGAACTCAAATCAATAACTCCTGTACTCTGAAAATCAGGCATGAACCAATACTTCCCACAACTTTGATATTTGGAATACTTTTATCATGAATAATGGTAATAAGATTAAATAATTCTGTTCTCATTATTTGAAAGAACATTATTAAAAAGGAAGCTGGTAGATATTTTTTTGGAGGTGGGTAGTGTGTTTAGAGCATGTTAACATATTTCCTATCAAGTACTTTTCATGTAAATTTAAGCATTTTCAAAGGAACTGAAGCATGAACAAGAGGAAGTTGGGAACCTTGTGGAAATAATAATGCTGTGAGTTCTCGAACTTGCCTGCCCTTTGGATACGTTTGGAAAGTTTTTAAGAAGTACTGATGCCTGGGTCCAGCCCTCAGGCATTCTCACTGAATTGGTCTGCAGTATGGCCCAGGCTGAGTGATGCTAGTATGCAGCAAAGTTTGAGAACCATAACTCTCGAATCTAATATCTAATTTATTACTGCTTCAGGGTCATGGCATTCCTCCAGATTTCTGGGTCTTTTTCTCATTTCATAGTTTTGTCAAGTAGTTGGGATGTTAACTTGGTTTTCCGGAGTAGGTATTTCTTCTGGAGAGTTGATCTTACTTCTTGTGAATGATTAATTGACTTTTAGTAAAATCAGTCTTTGGTAAGTGACCTCCTCCTCTCTGTCCCTGCCAGCTGATGGGCCTTGCCCCAGCATACCTTCATCAAGGCTCCAGATCTACCGAGCTAGTGACCAACCCTAGAAACAAGAAAGGTGACAGCCGCATGGAGGCTATTCCAGTTTGTGGGTCTGCTTACCCCAAATTACTACATGCTTGTTTCTTACATCTGCTTAGTCATGCCTTTGGGGCAGGGGTTTTCCATCCTAGCCACACATTAAAGTCACCTGGGAGATTTCAGGATTCCTGATGCCTGGGCCACACCACAGACTGATTACAGCAGAATCTCTGGAGGTGGGGGTGGGGGGTGAGATCCAGTCACCAGTGTATTTTTAAAGCTCCCCAGAAGGCATTGAGAACCACTGCATTTGACTGTAATACTCCTACATAGTTACTGAAAACATTCCTGAATATATGATTTTTTTTAAAGCTGATGTTCTGGAGCCGCAGAATTGTGAACATATATATCTTTTTCATTACTCGAACTCAAGCTGATTTAATTAATGACAGATGGATATTATTGGAAATCTAAAATTTTTTTAAAAATTTTATTTTAAAATCACAGTTGATGTACAATATATTAGTTTTTGGTATACAGCCCCATGATTAGACATTTATATAACTTAAGAAGTGATCACCCTGATACATGTAGTACAATCTGATACCATACATGGTTATTATAATGTTACTGACTATATTCTCTATGCTGTACTTTACATCCCTGTTACTGTTTTGTAACTACCAATCTGTACTTCTAAATCCCTTCACCTTTTTTCACCCATATACCCACCCCACCCCCTGCATTTGGCAATAGTCAAAATGTTCTCTTTATCTACTAGTCTGTTTCTGTTCTGCTTATCTGTGTATTACGTTTTTTAGATTCCATTAATAAGTGAAATAATCTGGCATTTGTCTTTTTTTGACTAGCGTATTTCACATCATCTAATACCACCTAGTTCCATCCATGTTAATGCATATGGCAAGAGTTCATTCTTTTTTATGGCTGAATAGTATTTTATTGTATATGTGTACCACTTATTCTTTACCCATTCATCTATTATTGACATATGTAGGTTGCTTCCATCCCTTGGCTATTGTAAATAATGCTGCAATAAACAGGGATGTATACATTTTTTTATTTAGTATTTTGGGTTTCTTTGGATAAATACTCAGAAGTGGAGTTGCCGGGTCCTTCTTTGTCTCTTGTTATAGCCTTTTTATCAAAGTCTGTTTTCTCTGGTATAAGTGTTACCACCCCAGCTTTATTTTGTTTTCTTTTGTTTCCATTTCTATGAAATATCTTTTACTTTACTTTTAGTTTCTGTGTGTCTTTTGATCTGAAATGAGGCTCTTATAGACTGCATATGGAAGGGTCTTGTTCTGTTGTTTATTCAGTCACCCAGTATCTTTTGATTGGAGCATTTGATCCTTTTGCACTTAAAGTAATTGTTGATATGTATTTATTGCCATTTTATTATTCATATTTTTTATCCTTTTTGTCTTCTTCAAGAAGACCCTTAACATCTATTGTAACACTGGTTTGGTGGTGCTGAACTCCTTTAGACTTTCTTGTCTGGAAAGCGCTTTATTTTTCCTTCAATACTAAATGATATCTTTGCTGGGTAAAGTAATCTTGGTTGTAGATCCTTACTTTTCATCACTTTGAATATTTCTTGCCAGTCCCTCTGGCCAGCAAAATTTCTGTTGAGAAATCAGCCGACAATCTTATGGGAGCTCCCTTGTAGGTAACTAACTGCTTTTCTTGCTACTTTTAAGACTCTTTGTTTTTAACTTTTGCCACCTTAATTATGATGTGTCCTGGTGTGGCCTTTTTGAGTTCATTTTGTTTGGGACTTTTTTACATTTTCTGTACTTGTATGTCTGTTTCCTTCACCAGGCAAGGGAAGTTGCCATCATTTCGTTTTCACATAGTTTTTCAACTTTTGCTCTATTTCTTCTCCTTCTAGCACCCTCATGATGCAAATGTTGGTAGGCTTGAAGTTGTCCCAACAACTCCTTATATTATGCTCATTTTCTTTGGATTCTTTTCTCTTTTTGCTGTTCTAATTGGGTGTTTTCTTTTCTTATCTTCCAAATTACTGATTTGATTCTCAGCTTCATCTGCTGTACTGTTGATTCCCTGTAATGTATTCTTAATTTCAGTTAGTATATTCTTCATTTTTGACTGGTTCTTTTTTATAGTTTGTGTCCTTTTTTATGCTTTTGAATTTCTTAGTTCCTTGAGAATCCTTATGACCATTGTTTTGAACTCTGTATCTGGTAGTTTTCTTGCCTCCATTTCATTTAGTTCTTTGTCTGAAGAATTTGCCTATTCTTTCACTTGGGATCTGTTTGTCTTTTTCCTCATTTTTGCTGCTTCCCTGTGTTTGTTTCTGTGTGTTAAGTAGAGCTGCTCTGTCTCCTGGTCCAAGTAGACTGCCTTATGTAGTAGGTGTCCTGTAGGGCCCAGTAGCACAGCTTCCCCAGTCACCTGAGCCAGGCATTCCAGGCACCCCTGTGTGGGCTGTGTGTACCCCCCTGTTGTAGCTGAATCTCGATTGCAGTTGGCATGTTGCTGGGAGGGATTGATCTCCAGGCCTGTTGGCTGCAACAGGGGAGGAGCTGCTGTGAAGCTCACCCTCCTGAGCAGAACTCACTTCAGCAGGACTTTGGTGATTGCTGAGTTTGCCCCTTGAGTATGTCACTTTGGAGGTGGTTGGGTTGTAATCCAGATGGTCTGAAGTTGTCCACCTGGTACACTGACCGCCTCTGGGGCCTCCTGGGAGGTGCAGACCTATGTCTGCCACTGCCTGTGTCTTGTCCAGGACCACCCAGCATGATCTACAGAGGGATGCATGTGCCTGCTACTTGTGCTGGGCTTGGAGGTGTCCAGGAGAGGCCAAGTTGCAAACCAAGGCTCTACTAGTGCCAAGTCTGGGGGCACTTAGCAGGAAGTATGGGGCATACAGAGGCCAGATGCTGCTTGTTTGAGAAAGTAAAAAATGAGCCAAGGGAGGCCGTTTGTATAGAAGAGCCATGGGAAATGGCTTAGATGGCCCCACAAGTTGGGTGGGATGGGATCTCAGAGAATCTCCAGGGTGGGGTCAACAGTGTTAACCAGGTTGATGGAGACTCAGATATGGCACCCACCTGCCAGCTCTGTGGGGAGTGGGCTCAGGAAAGGAACAATGACCTCTGCCAGTACTTTTGTCTGGGAGAAAGCTGCCCCTCCAGCTCTTGTCCCGAAGCCAGAGAATTAATTCTTCCTCCTACATCCCTGGCACCTTTTGAGCTACTGCCCCGGTGCAGGAACTCAGAGCCAGTGAGTCTGAGTAAGTTCATGTGCAGGCCCTTTAACAGGAATGCCTGGGACTGCAGAAACCTCCATCTCCCTCAGCCACAGTCTCTGCTGGTTTTCACATCTAGAAGTGATGGAAACTTCTCTTCCCAGCACTGGAACTGGGGAACCTGATGTGGGGCTGGGACCCCTCACTCCTCGGGTGGGACCTCCACAGTGAGATATCCCTCCTGGTTTTTATCTACCACAGGTGGGTGTGAGACCAGCCCTTCACTATCTATCTGTACCCCACCTACCAGTCTGGAGGTGGCTTCATCTATATATCCTTAGTTATAGGACTTCTATTCAGTTAGAGTTCAAGTGGTTCTGAATGATGATTGTTCTGTAGTTTAGTTGTGATTCTGATGTGGTTGTGGGAGGTCCTGAGTACTGCTTTTACTTACACTGCCATCTTGACCTGAAATTACGAACTTTTAAAATCAAACTCCCTGGTAATATACTCATGGAGCCCTTACTTTGGACCAGGGCTCTTCCAAATTATACATAGGCTGACTTACTTAGTCTGCTGCCATTTTACAGCGAGGGAACTTCCCCAAGGTCACACACTTAGTATTAGGGCCAAGATTTAAATGGGATAATCTGGCTGCAGAGTCAGTATGCTTAGCTGCAGGTGACCAGAGGGTGCAGTTGTTGCAACCACAGGATGCAATGATGTAGGCAGGGGATTGAGGTGCAGAGTAACTTTCCTAGGATCGCACAACTAGTAAGTGACAGAGCTGGGATTTGAACTGCAGCAATTTGAACCTAAAGTGCATGCTCTCCTAATCTAGCATTCTTTTGCAAATATGCAGCTTTTTAGAATCTTCTGTTACTGCAGATACTGCAGATTGGAATTTGGTATTGCAAATCATGTGTGCTTCCGGATTTACTCTTAAAATCTTACCCAGAATTTTACCAGGATCTTTTGCTGTACTATTATTATACTGGATAAGCCATTAATAAAGAGATGCTACAGCTACTTTGTTAATATTAGCCCATGGCTTCAAAATTTCTTTGATTTGTGCAAGTTAGATACTCATAAGTCCATCAAAGCTGTATATAAAGAGAAGAAAAAATTTTCCATGCTTCTTTGCAAAGCTTTGCACTTTGCATGTCTGAAAATCTTTTACATTTCCTTTATTAGTTTCGTGTGTCCTTAATTTAGTATTAAAAATCCAGATTTCTTCCAGCTATTGGACATTGTCCCATGTCAAACTTTTAAAAACAAATTATTTAGAGTTTTATAGCAATAACTATGTAAATAGGACAAATACATCTCAGCCCTTTGGCAAGCAGCCTTGAGAATTGAAACTGTTTCACATTGTGGGTTTCAGTCAATGTAGCACTTAATGAGTATAGACTTTGTATAATGCATCAATTCTAAATTTTAAGAGGTGGTTTTAGGAGTTCTTTGTCTCACATTTTAGTGCAATGGAAACAAATCACCCCAGGCTCTTCTTGAAACATTAAAAAACCTGATTCAGGAGGCACAAGGTGAGATGCTGGACTCTGTATTTCTAACAGGCTCCCACGTGATGTTGATGCCGCTAGTCTGTGAACTCTCTTTGTGTAGCAGGGACACTGTGCTGGTAAAGTGGCTCTCTAAAGGCGGAAAACAAAGCGTTGATTGGTAGCATTTGTTAACATTCATGATATAAACACTCCCCCAGTGGTCAAGGCCATCTACCACTATGATGCCATGGATAGCTGAGTGGGGAAGAGGTGTGCAGCACAGCACACAGGTGGCTCTCCCGAGTAGGCACAGTGCGGCATATAAACACCCCCCAGTGGTCAAGGCCACCTACCACTATGATGCCACGGATAGCTGAGTGGGGAAGAGGTGTGCAGCACAGCACACAGGTGGCTCTCCCGAGTAGGCACAGTGCGGCATATAAACACCCCCCAGTGGTCAAGGCCACCTACCACTATGATGCCACGGATAGCTGAGTGGGGAAGAGGTGTGCAGCACAGCACACAGGTGGCTCTCCCGAGTAGGCACAGTGCGGCTCCAGCGCCCACTGGGCTGCATGACTCTGCACACTCTGTGTCAAGATTCAGAATAGCAAGTGGCACTGTTCCACCCTGCAAAGAATTTTAATAAGGTTAGAGAGACAAAATGTTATAGGGAAAATGACTAGAAATTAGTTACCAAGTGCTGAGAACAGGTACAAAGTAACATAGTTCCAAGGTTACATAGACTGGATTGGAGGGCACCTGTATGGAGTTAAAAATTCACCTGAGGCCAGTCATGGAGCCTTTTGGGTAAGATTTAAACCAGGTTTTGATGGTGATGGTTTTAGATGAGTGGGAAAGGGGAATGCTCATAGAAAGGGAAGTGGAGTAAGAGCTAGCAAAACATCTGATGCAACAAGGTGAGGGGAAACTGTGGTATGACTAAAGAGTTGGGAGTAGGGGGCTGTTCCAGGGGCAAACCAAGGGACTCCTGGTTTCACAGATGCTTAATCTCTGGCATGTGTGGGAGTAAAATAATCAGAGTAATCAAACATTCAAGTTCATGAGAGTTGACCTACATGCCAGAGAGACGTGGCAATGTGAAAGTGATAGACTACATTGAGGGGTACAGAACCTAATGTGTTTACTGTCTGATGGAGAAAGGACTTCCAGAGCTGCCGTTTCTCAGAGCCACCCCTTGGACCACCTCTGCTCTCTATTCTAGTAGAGTTGGGATGGAACCTGGGAAGTTCCATTCCCAACGTCTGTAAAGAAAAGTGTATTCTCGACTCTTTCCCCAAGGCTGTGGTGTGAGATCACCTGGGAAACCCCAATCCACGGAGAAAAATTCTAACTGGGAGAAATGTCCTCCCTTGTAATGCACTGAGGCCAAACTCAGTTTCCTCATCTGTAAAATGGGATCAGTAATGCATAACTCATATGGTTTCCGTGAGGATTAAATGAAACATGGCCAAGACATGTTACTACTGATGAAATACAGGAGTCTACAGTCCAAGTACATCTCTGAGAGAGCCCATGGCCGACTGTAAGCTGCGTGTGAATATCTGCGGTCCTTCCCAGCCCTCCCAGCGCAGGCTTTCCTAGACCCTCCGGCTCCTCCCTCAGTCAGCCACCCAAATGTGAGAGTGTCTTCTTACATTTCTGAGAGCCAAATACAGATTTATTTTGGAAAAAAAATCCTTTTCTTTCCTGTGTCTTGGAATAAATATGCTATTTCATTTTCTTAATTTGTACCATGTTAAGAACCAGAAGAGGGAACTTAAGGTCAATCAGTCTCTCAGGTTGAGAAACTCTTAAGCTATAAGCTCCAGAATCTTGTCTTTGTTTCTAATGGGCTTGTGGGGAAAAGTGATATAACCATGAGATCACTGTGTTCTTTTAGATGATTTCCTGTTTCCTGTGTATTTAAATACACAGGGAATAATCCCGCTATTAAAATGAGACCCTGTATGTGTGTATGGGCAGAAGTTCAATGAAAAAGGAAGAAAAATACGCTTGCTGAATACCAGATGTAGAATGCATAAATCCTGTCAGAACAAGTGGGGAATAGCTTTATGGCTGACTTGCAGGAAACCTAAGGGAACTGGGAAGTCAGATAGGCATGTGTCAAACAGACTTATTTAAATCATCCGCTTCCTCAGCAAAATAAAAGTTTGAGAGGGTTCTGTTTTCCTTTGTGGTTTGAAATTACAGTTGTAGGCTTCAGAAGTCCTGCTTGATTGAGGGCTTTCAAGCAAAGAAGTTACATGGCCCAGTTCAGGCTCCTGGCAACACCGGGATCGCCCAGCGCCTCTGACTGAGGTCTCAAGCCTTGCCCTGTTTGTCCTTTCTGTTCTTTGTCATCTCGGAAACAAATTGTAGTGCAGCTGACCGCTGCTTCATGGCCGTGCAGCTTGTCATGGCGGAAAGGTTTGTGCATCTGAAAGAGAATGGTGTCTACTGGCTGACTTCTCAGACCAGGCTTCCGGCGGGGAACTGCAGATCCAGAGTGATCCTTTGCCCTTCAGGCTTGAAAACTGGGCAGCTCTGACTTCCACATCATCCTGTTCACAGAGACCATCAGTTTGGGTTAAAACAAGCAAACCTGATATAAAAACTAGTCACCTGTGTGTACTTCGAAACCAGGCCCATACTAATTTGTAGTGAGAGATAAGATGGGTGCCAGTTATTTTCAGGTAGGACCTGCCTGGTAAGTCCTTCATGAGGCCACTTTGTGGTTTAATAGGTTATTGGTGTAAATAGATGCCAAGGAAAGTTATCCAAGTATCAGCCATTTCCTTTAAGTTATGGTGGCTCCCTAAAATGGTTTTTCTCAGCATATTTTTGTTGAAAAGGATCCTGCTGCATATATTTTTTCTTTCATGGCTACACTATATAGTAGAATAAAAAATTACAGTGCTGTGAAAAGACCATGGGCTTTGTAGTCAAACACACCCAGATCTAAATTATTCCTGCTTCGCTACTTATTTATCTGTGAACTTGAACTTGTTACTGTACCTCTCTGAGGCTCAGTTTTCTAATCTTCTTACTAAGCATACACACACACACACACACATACACAAGGCATTTATATAGAAACCAACACAGTATCCGCTACTTTGGGAAACCTTGAGATTCTTACTCCTCACCATCCATCCATTCATCAATTCATCTTTTACTAAATGCCTGTTGAACACTTTTTATGTGCAAGCCACTATCTCTGTTAAGTAGAACTACAAACGAGAATTAAGATGTGAGCTTTGACCTAGGAAACAGTCTCACTGTCTAAAATGGAAGTGCATATGTATTAAAAAGCACACACCAGGCGCAGAAGTGGTATGAAAGGAATATTCAACTCTTTCCAGTCAGAGCGTGAAGTGTCAGGAAAGCTGTAGCCAAGGACATGATTCATAAGTTGAGCCTTGAAGAATGAGTGAGAGTTCCGTGAAGGAGGAAGGGTGTGGGAGAGGTGGTGAGGGTGAGAATTTCAGAAAGTACAGTGTGCAAAGCCCGAGAGACAGAGAAGGGTATGGCACCTTCGAGAATTACAGATCATCTGTGGGTTAAGAACATGGGGTCTGGTGGGAATGGGAGGGTGTACACGGTAAGAAAGATGAGTCAGGAGCTGTCGAAGGCCTCGGGCAACATGCGCAGGCATATGACGTTTGTCCTTTGAGCAGTGGTGAGCTGTGGAAACTTCGTGAGAAGATGCATGCAAATCACTGTCCTGCTGATACGACCTTAACTACCACAGAGGTGCTTATTATTCTAATATGCATAATTTATTTCTCATTTCTCTTGATTATATTTGGACATACATATGAGAAACATTACAATAGTCAACTCACAAACAGACATGCTTTGGCTTCTCCCTAACAAATATTTTTTAGGGGGAGGGCTGGTAGTAGAGGGCTTACATTCATTCCTCTGTGTTCTTGTTTCACTGTTCAAAAATTTTGTTAAAAGAGAATGTGTACTATTGGTATTCATTTTTATTCTCCTTTTCTTTTTCTTCCTCTGTTTCAAAAATCCCTTCTTTATCAAAACTTCTGAAGAACTTGTACATATTTTCCTGCTATGACAATAGAGAAAAATTAGTAAATTTTTGTGCCTGGACTTTACATGAGTTTGGGAGGATATTGGTATGATGGGAGTGATGCTAGGTATCGGGGCATTCAGAGGTCTCATTCACAGAGCCGTTGTAGATAGGGGAGGTAAGTGGGGAGAAACCCAGACTTCAGGGCTCAAGAGCTGGTGACCCTGGATTACCATCAGAACCTGGGCCTCTGCTATGTTGCAGCTCAAAGAAGGATGTCCAAAGAGCACAATGAACATGAGCATTAGAACCATCCTGATAAGAGGAAGAAATGTCCAAGAGGGGAATACAGGGTACACATACGTAGGTGTGGTCATCAGTTCCCAACCGTGCAGGTAAGGGTTCAAAGCCAGATCGATGGTCTTGGTGGTAAAATAGTATGTCAGACATAGAATCTAGGAGAGAGCCCAATAAACATGAGGGGTGAAAGGCAGCAGCAGCTTGGTGGCTATGTGAGGAGAGCCTCTGGCCCTCTGAATAATGAGCTCTGCTGGCCGGAGGCTATGATTTCAAATGTTGCTAGATGGTAGGAATGAGGTTGCAATGGTTTCCTTCCTCTGTTGAGTGCCAAAGGAAAAAACTATGATGTGTCTCAGCAGAAACAATGCCTGGGAAGTGTTGTTTTTCTAGTAGTAAGCAAACAAAAAAAATATATAGCAGAGATGTGTGCATGTCAAAGAAAATGATTTTAAAGTTCCATGCTTTTGTGTGTGTTTAAGAATGGCCATTAGTGTGAAATGAAAATCAGTCTTGACCTTTGAAAAAACTTTTTCTGAAAGTGAAGTTCCATTGAGAGACTAAGAAGTTTTCAGAAGTAATACTACCAAATCCTGGGGTTAGGATGATGGGGGAGAAGGAGAAGGAGAGAGGGAGAGAGAGGTTAAGAAGACTGCATAGTGGGTTGACTGGAACCCCAACATCTGCATGATAAAATTTACTGGAACAAAATTTACATATATTTAAACAGCATGCAGTTTAGAAAAAATAGCTAGTTAGGCCAGTGTCTTTTTTCTTTGTTGATGGTTTGGTGTTATGTAAACCCTGAATCCTTCCGCATTTTCAGCTCTTACCCAAAAGCCAGAGTGTGCACCACCTGGGTTGGGAGAAAGAAGACGAAAATGAAACTGGGAAGTAAATGGTGGGAAGTATCCTGAAGGAAACCAACCGCATCTGTTCAGGTCAGCAGGTTTGGGGACAAGTTGTCATGTAGTAATTTGACAGTTGTGTGGGGAATGTTCTGACGTGTGTTTTCTCCCACATTTTCTCTCCCTCCTGCCAGTACCTGCAGTAGTTATTATCACCTCTCTTGACCTCTTCCTCTCCTCTCTCTGTTGCTGTGGAGGCTACCTGCGTTCGCTGTCCCTGGGGATGGACCAAGCAGAAGAGCGAGCACTGCCTGTGTGGTGAGCTTAAAGACACCTGGGGGCAGGTGCGGGGTGGGGGGAGCAAAGGATAGGTTTGTTATTTATCCATGACTGCAGAATAGATTACACCAAAGTTTAGGACCCTAAAACATCAAGAATGTATTATGTCACATAATTTCTGAGACCCAGGCATCCAAGAGTGGCTTAGTTGGGCAGGTCTGGCTCAGGGTCTCTTACGGAGTCCCAGTGTGGGTGTCTGCCGGGGCTGCAGTCATTTGAAGACTCAGCTGGGTTGGAGGCTCCATTTGTAAGATGGCTGTGAGAGGACTATGGGCTGGGGACCTCAGCTCCTCACCCCGTGGACCTCTCCTTGCACCAGGTGACTTTGCCTGTCCTCAGAGCAAATGACCCAAAGGAGAAAGACAGAAACTACAATGTTTATCATGACCTAATCTTGGAAGTCCTAATCATTCCCACCATATTCTATTCATTAGAAATAAGCCATTAAATCCAGTCCACACTCTTGAATTAAGCTCTACCTCTTGAAGGACAGGCTATCAAAGAATTTATGGGCATGCTTTTAAAACAACCCCAAAATATATAGGCCAACTTCACAAGGTATATAGACCTGGGGTTGGGGCAAAGTTATGGATGTCTTATTCTGCAAACAGTAGCCTCATCTATAATAAAGGCCTTAGAGTTCATGGGTCATCGCAGCCAAATAAAAAAGGGGCTGTTGAAGAAAACTCACCAAGGATGTTACTTCACTTGTCTACTTACTCTAGGCCCCAGGATAATAGTTACAAATTGTGGGTCCTACTGGATTCAGGACACCTGTGGTCATTAACAACGGAACACATTTTATCCAATTTTTGCAATAGTTAATACATATACATGGCACAAAATTTAAAAGGTACAAAAATTTGTGGTTAAAAATAAGATTCTCCCTTTCTTGTTTTCTTGATGATTCCTGGAATGAAATTACATTTCCTGGTCTCTTAATGTAATCTCCCAAAGAGAATGTATGTATTGAAAAACAGATACAGACACTTTTTTCTTTTCCATAAATAATAACGTACTATATGCATTGTTCTATACATTGCTTCTTTTCCAGTTAACAGTATTTGTTCAACAACTTTTCTGGTAGCACAGGTAGGTTTGTTTCAGCTTTAAATGGCTGCTTGGTATTGCGTTACATTTATTTGAACAGTTATCTCCCTCTGTTGTTCCCTGCCTCTTGTTCCTACCAGCAAAGCTGCAGCGAATACCTCTGCATGCTCATCGTTTCTCACCTGGGTTAGAATTCTGTACATTTTGAATATTGACACATCCTGACCAGTTCCCCTCCAAAAGGGCTTTCCCAGTTCTTCCCACCACAGGAATATGACTGTCTGCTTCTCCAAATCCTTGGCGATACAGTGGGTTACCCACTCTGATATTTGCCAGTTTTGTAGGTACAAATGGTTTGCAACTGTACTTTTAATTTATGTTTCTCTTATTGTAAATGACATTGGGGCTCTCTTTATGTGCTTAGAATCATCTGAATTTACTTTACTATGAACTAGTTGTTTTTTATTTTTGACCACTTTTCTATTTGGGTTGTCTTTTCCTCATTCCTCATTAATTAGCAGAAGTTCTTTACAGATTGAAGAAATTAGCTCTTTTCTGGAATGTGAGTGGCACATATTTATTCCTAGTGTGTCATTTGTTTTTTGACTTTTTATTACCATGTAGTCATTTTTAAATATATCTTTACATGATCACATTCATCAGGGTTTTTTTTTTCTTTTTCTCTTATAGCTTCTGGGTTTGTCATTCTTAGATGGTTCTCCCACTCTAAGGTTATTAAGAATTCTCCTATTGTTTCCTGTAGTACTATTATGGTTTGATTCTTTTGATATCTTAATTTTGATTGAATTGGTTGTTTTAATGCTTTACACTATATTAAAGTATGTATACTGTGCAAAGCACTGTTTTACCCATTTTGTTTTAGGTTCAGATATTTCTATTTTCTTCTCAGTTTTCTCATTTATGGAATAGGAGTAATAAGTACTACCAAGTGCCATCCTTGACTTTCAGTGGGAAGAGACCATTTTCCAAACTGAAAACTATGCCAGAATTTTTTTCCTCGTTAGTTAGAAACCTTCACCCAATAATTATGTTCTTTGCCTCAGTGGGAGAATTAAACCAACATGTGTTACAAGATAGCTTGCCTATAATAAGAAAAAAAAACAAAATTCAAACTAGTTCTTGTTTGCCTTCATGGGGGCCCTTGCTTTCACTTAGGGACAATGTTTAATTACATGTTTTAAAACAATATACATGCACAGATATTACTGTTGAAGTAATTTTGGCTGTGAAGCAGAGTTAGAAAGTTTCTCACATTATGAATGTTAGGTACCAAAGTGAGTTTTGAATGAGTTATTTGGAAATCAAAATGATATTCCAGTGACAATATTTTAAATGATGGTTAGGTTCTTGGTCCTCATTACAAATTTCAGATTTATATATTTAATGATTCAGGATAGGAGAGGCATGATGCTATAGCAACTGCACATAATAATATTCTATAACACTGTTTCTCTGGTCCCGTACATCTCAGGGTCAGCTCAGGAGGCCCCCAGCCCTGGCAGCAGAAGGGAGGGCTCCCCCATGCAGGCAAGAGCCACTGGGGAGCAGTGTGGGCTCCAGGAAGACTTATGATCAGGAGAATACATATTTACATTTGTATCAGGGGAGGAGTGTCCTAATATTTGGTAGTTGTCTTGAATAGGGTACCTAGGGAAATTATATCTTCAGTAAACAATTTCAAAGGTGTACCTTTTTCTTTCTTTCTTTCTTTTTTTTTTTTTTTTTTTTTTTTTTTTTTGTCCTCAGCACATAGCCAGCCCTAAGGAGCCTTCTTGAATACAGCCTGAGAGGCTGGGATCTGGAACTGGCTGGCCACGAAGGGCATGGTGGTAGAGGGGATGTGGTGTTGCAGGGTGGGGGTGTGGACATGACTTTGAAATATAGGAAACTAGAAGTCAGTAGAATATAGAAAGTTATATGTGTTCAGAGTGACATTTGAAGAGACAGGGTCATCTTTCTAAAAAGTTGGATTGAGCAGAAAGTAGGCTAAAAAATTTACAAAGGCAAGTGATTAGCTTTAGGGAAGTTTGCAAGCATTAAACAGGGTCTCAGCCACCAACGTAGGTTTCAAGGGAAAGAAGGTTCTGGGGAAAATAAGGCAGGAGTCAGATCTCCAAGATCAGGACTCGGTCACATACAGAAAGAAGGTAGCAATCTAGCTACCTTATTGCCTGGGCTACAAGGTGAGAACTGAGGCTCAGGAACAAGGAAAGTGCTGTTTGTCAGCACTGACACCTAAGACTGCAGTTATGTGTCCCTTAGAGATGGGGATTTGTTCTCAGAAATGCATGAATGTGATCAAATGCACCTACACAAATCGAGATGTGTGGCCTGCACACCTAGGCTACCTAGCCTACCACAGTCATCTGTATTTCTCAGTGACACTTAGGAATGTCATAAAGGTAATGACAATTAGGAAAAGTTGGCTGATAGATTTGTAAATAGTATTTACAGGAAGCCAACTCAAACTGAAAAGAGTAAAGTTCATCTGCTGCAAATACAAATGATGATAGCTTGGAATAAAAACTGAATTATATTTTACTCTTTGATACATTGTGCATGCTACCTATGTTCTTTGTTTTTCTTTCTCTGTCTTCTGCCTATTTTACTGCTCATTAACATTCCACTAGGAAGTGAGAAGGGTGATAACAAGAAGTGAAATGAAAGTTGAACTGCAACTAAGAATTACATTTTTTTATAATGGCAACATGAGAATGTTATAAATATCTCAATTGTAAACATAAATTGCTACTTTGGTTAGTATATGATATTTTGAATATGCAAATAATGATGAAAAATTAGCATATATTTCATGGCAAAGGACAGATTAACAGAATGTTATCAGTGGAAGGAACCACCTGGGTAGCCTGCAGGAGCATCTGTCCTGGCAAGTGGGAACTGCAGAAATATTCATTAAAAGAAAAAAGAATTAGCAAGTACACACATGAATCCTCAAGACCTAAGGACATTTCCAAAAGCGAATTGCAAAGCTTGTCCCACACATTGGAAAAGTGAGGTCACTTGCTGGACTCAGGAATGGCATTTACAATGGAAAGATTTGTTTAAAAAAATTATTTTAACAACTTTTTCAAAAAGGAGATTGGCGATGGAAGTACATGGCACTAGATGAATATACAAAATATTGATGCTATTTACACTATTTTATTATTATCCTTATATTTTGTCTCAAAGTTTCTACAATAAACTTGTATTAATTTTATAATCAGAAGTAACTTTAAAAGAAAAATTTTGTTTCACTCCCTTTGTTCATCTGTCAATGGCATTTGTTCTGTGAGTTTTGTTAGTTAAACCACCTCAGGGGTCAGGACCGGGAATTTCCATCATATAAATGATTTTAGTGATCACAACATGGAGTTTAGCCCTAATGTGGTCTTATACACGTACTGATTGGGCTTATTAGACTGCTTCCAAATAGGAAGAACTTTTAAAGTTTAAAGACAGTGATCTAATTTATAGGCAATTCAGTAGCTCAAAATACTATACTTTGTAAATGTCACAAGAAAACTGGATACAATTAACTTACAGCTATAAGAAAAATAATTTCCAACATAAAATATTAAAGATTTGTTGTTGAAATCACTTATATTCAGCTCAACTTAGCAATATGTACTATAGAAAATATATGTAATATGCATATTATATATTCTACGCATGTAAATATATATTTATATATGTTAAGCAGAAGTTAATTGGAGATTACATTTATTATTATTGGTGAATTTCTCTGAGCTTCAAGAAAATTATAGATTTTAAAAAATTTTAGTGGCATCTGCTGCAGATGAAGTCAAGTTTAGAATAATTTCACAGGCCCTTTTATGAGGATAAAGGATATGTTTTTGTTTATATTTTTGTGGTACAAACTTAGTACCTGAATCATCTGCCTCAGCATGGAGCTTATTTCAAAATGTATTGATTGACTCAAGAACGCAATTTCTGATGTTTTCAACATCAGTTATCTGAAATTAACTTGTGATCTCTGGCGGCACTGCCAAATCTGAGCCAACTTTGGCGACCCTTCTCTGTGTAAATCTCACTTGCTTATAAGTCTGCTAAACTTTATGCTGAGATCCAGAACCAAACTCAGAATTAAATGCCTCCCAAGTGTGCCCCAGATTTCACCAAAATGGTCTTATTTGTTAAGTATAAAATTTTCAATTGAAATATGTAAAAGAGATCAGTGACTAGCATTAAAGCCGTGGATGTATGGAATAAATTAAATGGATTTCTTAATTGCTTTATAGTGCTTCTAATGACTATATCTGTATTGTTTTTCATTAAGTCATATTGCATCCATGTTTGTCATTGAAAATCTAGCCCTGGTCAGTCGGTTAGAGTGCCATCCCAATACGCCAAGGTTGTGGGTTTGATCCCTGGTCAGGGCACATACAAGGATCAGCCAATAAATGCATCAGTAAGTGGGACAACAAATCAATGTCTCTATCTCTGTCTCTGTCTTTCCCTCCCTCCCTCCCTCCCTTTTTTTCTAAAAATCAATAAGTAAAAAATAATAAAAATTCATATGTATCGCATACATGCTGATTTCTGAAAATTGAAGTTCATAGAAGTGAAATGCTTTATTTTTTACAACTACAGAATGGCTAGCTAGAGCCCAAGATACACAAAATCATACACAGTCAGTGGCCGGTCTACTAAACCACACTACTTCTCTCTGTCATTAAATAGCTAGAAGGATCTTTAAAGGAAAGACAGAAAAACTGAAAGTCCTGGCATATATAATTATGAGACATAAGGATTAAGAGATTTCCAAAAACAATGTTTACTTGTATTGGCGACTGACTACCAAAGGGTTAGAAGATAAAATGAATTAGGTTTGTATGCCATTCTTACAATATATTAATCGTCATGTGCTAGTTAATTTTTGCCTTTGTTTTTCATATATAAAATGGAGATAATTATCATGCCAATCTCAGAGTTGTAGTGATGATTAAATGATTTAATAATATAAAAGCCTTGGGACAGTGCTTAACACATAACGAGTATTCAGTAGATACTAGATATTATTACCACTATAAGCACTGTTTTATCCTTAAGATACATAAGTTTACTTAACCCTTACAATATCACTCGAGTATAAGTATTATTATTATTCTCATATGGCAGATGAGAGAAGTTTGGTAAGTGGCCACATTTTGCACTGCTCATAAGATTGAGTCAAGATTCAAAGCCAGGTCTGTGTAAGTATAGAATAGGATTTGGCAAATTAAGAATGGTTTTCACACTTTTAAAGGGTTGTTTAAAAAAATGGGAAAGAGACTACGTATAGCTTTCAGTTCTATAGTACTGACATCTGGACCTTTGCAGAATGTGTTTGCTGGCTGCTGACTTCTTGACTACAAAAAGAAGTATGAGAATTTGAGGAATTACAAATGTGGTTGAAGTTTAAGGTCTGAGGGAAGAGGGGAGGTAGGTGCATGGTAAGAGATAAGGCAGGTTTGAAACATAAATATCATGCATGTCATATTAAAGTATTTGCATTTACCCAATACAATATTTCCAGGCTATGGGACTGTTGAAAACTTTAAGTGGGAAAGTGAGATGCTTAAATTTGCATTTTATAATGACCCTTCTGGAAGCGGCATAGAGGAATGATGTTGGTTGGGTCAAGAGTGAAGGCAGGGTTTACAGCTCCTGAGTAAAAGGGACTGGGTTTACCAGCCTGCCTAAGTCAGTTGTAAAATTGGACAAAACATGATAAAGCAACTCTTTTCAGACTCTAGAACTTTCCTGAAGGGAAGGAAACAAATGAGGTGAGTCCTACAGTTGCATAGGATTTTTTCCTGGAGGCACATTCCATACTATGGAGTAGGAAGGGAGATTGCAAGCAATGAAAGGTTGTCTTACATGATAAAGGAGGTAGAGCTTGATGTTTAGGATGTCTGGGATGTCTGTAAATGGTGGTGCCGAGTTCTCCAGAGTATGGAGCTACACACAAAAAAGAGCTCCAGAAATGGGCCTAGGGGACCCTATAAGTCTTTGAAAAATATTAAGACATGTATAAATAGAGTGAAAAATCTATCATGTTTGGCAAAGAACAATAGGAAGTTGTGAGCTGAACAGATTTTCACAACTCACACAAGCCTGGGAGTAATTTGCATTAACGACCAGAAACATGGAGAGCCCTCGTTGACCACTTACAGAATGCCATAAAGACTCCAGAAGGGCCACACTTTACTAGCAGGCTAAATTATTCCAGGAGCAAATGCTCTTCTAGATCTTCCCAAACAAAACGTAAAAATGAGCCTCCAAATACTCTAAATGCATACATTAGAAAAAAAGAAATATCAACAGTAAATGATCTAACTTTATTAGAATCTCCACTATGAGAAGCTAGAAAAAAGAAGAAAAATAAACCAAAGTAAATGGGAGAAAAAGAAGGGGAAAGAGCAGAAATTGAAAACACAAAACAAACATGAGAAAATTCATGAAACCCAAAGCTGAACCTTTCACAACATCAATAAAATTGATAAATATCTAGCTAGTTGATGGAAACTAGATAAATTTCTAGTTAAAAGAGGGAAGACACAAATTTCTGTTGTGAGGAATTAAAGAGAGGACATCACTACAGATCCTACAGACTTTAACTGGATAATAAGGAAATATTACTAAAAAATCTATGATGATAAAGTTGGGTCATTGTACAAAGCGTCCTGTGGTGGCAATAGCTATCAAACAAGAGTCACCACAAGAACAACAACAGAAATAACCCAAACAATTTATTGAGTCATTTTATGTGGCAGGTCTTGACTAGGCAAGGGAGAAACAAATGAAGAACCACCAAATGAGAAAAGCAAAGGCTATTCAGAGCTTGCTATATATGAAAGTAGTCAATTCCATTTTGGAAGAGACTCAAAGACAGGCAGAAGAGTGAGAAAGCTTTATAGTGGAAAAAAGAGACGTCTTCAAGTACATCCTGATTGGAGGCTGTTGGCATGGGGAAGCTGTAGGCTGGCAAACAAGCAGAGCATCTTATGTAATTGGTTAAGGTTGCAACTTAGGCTTTCTCTGCTTGGCCTAAGCAGAGAAAAATTTTCTCTAAGTTGGGAAAAATTAAAGAAGTTGGGAAAAATTAAAGAAGCTGTCGGTTGTTAATCAAGTCCGGGGCCATTTTAAGCTGGTTGTTAGACAAATAATTGCTTCATTTTCTGGATTGTATGGGAGATGTCCTACAAGTCTGGTATATAGCCAGCAGGTTGGCATCCTGGACCACTTAATGTAGATCAGGGGGTTAGTTTTCTGGCCAGGTTGCAGGTCCAAGTTCTGTTTTTATGCATAGTTTGTTTGTATATTTACTCTTTCATTAATAAATGATATAGTGATGCACCCTTCATTTTGACAATATAATGAAGGGAGTGATCCAATGCTCCTGGGAGTATCTGAGAAGGCTTCACAGTGAAGACAATGTTTGAAATGAATCTTGAAGTTTAAAGCAAAGGGAAGAAGAAAAGAAATTGCTACTAGAGATTACATTTGCAAAGAAACACACAGATGAGTGCATGGTATTTTGGGGGGAAGCAGTGACCTTTTAGAGAACCTTGCATGTAGGCAGATGTGGGACAGAAGATGAATCAGGGAAGAAGGTTAGAACCAAAGGGAATGAACTTTGAATGCTGTTGTAACATATAACCTTTATGGACTCTTGGGGAGAAAGGAACGCTTTCTAGCCAATAGTTAGAATACCAGATTTGCGTCTTAGAAAGATAGTTCTTGTGATGGTGGAAATATGCATGGGGGCTGCCAGGGATGGAATCTTGCACACAAGCTAGGATGGTATTTTGAAAATTCAAGGAAGAGATGATGAAAGACTTGTTCTGAGCAGGGATAGTGGAGATGGAGACAAGGGCCAGACAGAAATGACCAGGGCAGCATCTTGAACACAGTGAGTTCTCCATAAGTACGTTATGTTTCTGAGTCAATAAATGGAATATCTAGGAAGTAGAATGGATGTAATAACATAAGGATAAGAAAGAGTCAAGACCTAAGTTTTTAGCTTCGATGGCTGATTGTACCGTGATGCTATGGGCCAAGGTATGAAAAATAGGGACCGTGGCAGGTGAGGATGTCAGGTTCAACTTTGAGCCTGCTTTGGGGCTTATCAAGTTGGAATAGGGTTTCAGCAATGTGATGTGGAGGCTGGGGCCCGGGGTCACTGGTAACACATAGGGAGTAGTTGGAATCATGAGAAGGGGTGCAGAAAGACCTTTGGAAGCCAAGCAGAGGGGTTGGGTCCTTGAAACAACTGAACTTGAAACAGCATACAGAAGAGGAAGCAGCAGTGATTGCCAAATGAACTGTCTCTGGGCTCCCTTGGAATTTCTCCCTTTGGATTGCTTTATGCCCAGTTGAGCCATTCATCTACTTAATGGTAGGGAGATGAAACAGAGCACTTTTTTTAAGAAAAACTGCAAAGATCAGGTTGTGTGGGATATATAGAATTCTAGGATTGGACTCTTTGAAGCATGAACCTCATGCCAGCGAGTGACCTTGTGGCACGAGGGGACCCAAGTTGGAATCCAGGCTCACCCTACTGCTGTGACCTTGGCCATGTTACTTCTTTGAGCTACATATTGATATTAATTATGTCCATCCTAAGGAGCTTTTATGATTAAATGAAACAGTTCTGTGTAATATATGGAAAGTGCCCAGTGGTATCCAGCACATATTTTGTGCTCAAAAATTAAAGTTGTAATTGTAACAAAAGCTAGAAGAGTGACACTCAAGAAAAGCCATAAATGCAGTTTGTGTTTTACCACATGCAAAATAGTTTGTATTGCAAAAATAATAATGGGAACTTTTTTCTCTTAGCTCTTCCTCACTTCAAAAGCGCATGGGGGACCCCAAAAGCCCCAGAATTATCTTCTGGAGGGCGGGCCCCTTGTAAGGGTTTCCCCCGCTAGGTGAGTGTTCAGTGAACCCATTTGTATCAGTGTACTATCTGGTGTTGTTGTGAGAGGCTGTGTTCAGCTTCTGTGAATTTTTTTAAAGGCTCTTTCAATACATTTGCCCATTTCGTGATGGGTGATTTATGAACCCACCTGCCTATACCATGCTGAGTGCTCAGCAGTTTTGACCAAAAATGGCAGACCCCCATGCCCCACCCTCCCTATTCCCCCTATCTCACCCCAGGCAACTGTGTTTGTTTCCCCGGATGAAAACAAGTCCTCAAAGGGAAATGTTTTGCCGATGTGGAAGAGGTGAAACAAAAAAACGGCAGACTCAAATCAAAAGGCATCAAAGGCATCAAAATCAGTGACTTCAAAAACTGCTTTGAGCAGTGGAAAAAACATCTCGATAGGTGTATTACATCAAATGGAGAGTACTCTGAAGGTGACTGAAGTTTAAACATGTAAGAATAAATATACAACTTTTTATAAATAAATTCCATTTTGGGGGGTTACTGCCTCATATTTTGGTTCAATAAAAGTCCGTTGTTTTTGTTAGAAAATAATTTTTAAACATTCAAAATAATATTTCATTATCTATTTAGTGAACATATATGCTTATCTTTATCCAAAATTACTCTGAGGATTATTTCCTGTTATGGCACTTCTGGATGACAAACATTTATTGGGTATCTACTATGTGTCATCTGTCATGTTACTGTTCTTGGCAACAGAATCCACAGGTACAACTGCTTCTCTTGAGAAATTCATTCATTCACTGATGCAATAAAATATTTCTTTAGACTTACTAATGGGCAGGTGCTTATCTTAGTAGTGGAAATGCAGCAGGGAATGAAGGCACACAGAGACTTTGAGATTTGGCAGGCTTCATTCAAGGGAAGGGAGAGACAAGAAAACAATAAACCAGGAAATAAAAAATGGTGTTTAATGAAGGAAAGAATAAAGAAATAATAAATAGCAAGTGACTAGAAAAGACCCGTGTGGCCAGTTGGCCTTTCTGGGGTGGGGTAGGTAGAGAAGCACGGCAGTAATGAATCAAAGTAATTGTTTCGTTGGCTGGTGTGGCTCCTTTGGTTGGAGCATCATCCTAAAACCTGAAGGATGCGGGTTTGATTCCTGGTAAGGGCACATACCTACATTGCCGGTTTGTTTCCTGGAATCAAGTGTACATGATTCCCAGTCCCGGCGCATGCAAGAATGCGAGTGATTGGTGTTTCTCTCTCATTGACGTTTCTCTCTCTCATTGACATTTCTCTCTTTTCCTCTCTCCATTCCTTTCTCTCTAAAAGCAATGAAAAAACAAAAAAACATCCTTGGGTGAGGATTAAAAAATTAGTAATTGCTACAAAAAAACTATTCCATAGGTGGAGGCTAAGGAAATTATACACATCACAAAAACAGCACAGTAGGGAGAAAAACTATAAATGCTTTAGAAATAAATTGCTTTGGAATTAAATTTAGTCATTTGGTCATTTTAGGTTTTATATGTTCATATCTCTCACTCTACCCTCATTCTTGAACTAGGGGTGAAACTTAAAATAGCAAAAAAAAAAAAAAAAAAAAAAAAAATTTTCTTAGATTCGCCCAAATAGTCACTTTGGGTAAACATCTGATTGCAAATTAAACTCAGGAATGTAGGATATAATTTCTGTTACACGTGAGATTTTTGTGTCAGTAAGTCCCCAACCAAAGAGGTCTTCATCTTCTGTATCTTTGAAGTCCAGACTGAGGGTCTTTAAGTTTCTTAACTATCCAACCAGCATGTAGAATCAAAGGTGATACTTAAGTCATAGGACTTTGGAACTGCAAAGGACCATCTCTTTATGTCACCCTTATTTTGCAGAAGGTGAAATGAAAAGAAGCAACAGAAAGCAAGATGACAGAAAGTTTAACAAGGTAATTGGCAGAACAAGAACAGAAACCTTGGTTTCATATCACCAAACCCAATGATTGGCATCTTGCTAATTTTCTCATCCCTTTCATCAACTACTGCTTCTTATGAACCAGGCCTCAGGGTACACTGAAGAGTAACAAGTTTTTTTGCAGGAAATCACTGTCTCATTCCCCAGAACTTTGTAGATTGCTAAAAGATGTCTCAGTGAAACAAATTATAATTCATAACCTCTCAAATGCAGTAACATTATCAAAAATGTCAAATTGACAAGTCCTTGAACATGCATGCTCTTTGTTCTTCTGCATTAAGATTTGTTAAATGGTATGTTAATGGAAGTGACTTTTGAATTATAGATTTCGAGTTTCAGTTCTGACTCTGAGACTAATTTCTGACCTAAGAAAAGTTGCTGAGTTTCAATTTCTAGGGGCAAATTGTGTCAAAAGTCACCAGCCCAATGTTAGAAACATATAGTAGTTATTCAGTGTTTACTTTTAATGTTTCTTTGTAATTTAAAAATTTCTTACATAAAGAAAATATGCACCTAGAGGTGTTTGCAAAATGGAACTATAAGATCTGATGTTCATGCAATGGTTTTTACTGAACATAAAATTAATCTGACATTTGATTTCTTTCATATTATTACTTAGTTATTTGGGCAAATATAGTGATACTTATCCTTCTACTATTGAAAACTGATTGTATTTGATTGACTTGTCTGAATCACTAAACTTCTTTTTACTTTTCTTAACACCAAACAAGACCAATATGTATTTATTTGTATTTCATCACTACTGTGATTGTAAAGGCCAACTATGGTCAGAACAGAAATTGTCTTCTTCATTTATTTCTTTACTCTGTCATTTCCCTCCGACCACAGAATATGCAAAAAATAGGAACATCAAGTTATTTATCTATGAAACATTAGGCAGTCATATGAAATAGAAAACCAACCTTTTAATCTTAGCTCTTATACAATAATTACTAGCTATATGATTTTATGTAGGATGGCTACATTGTTAAGCTCCCATGTGACATGTGGATAGGAATGCCTATCATAAGATTACTAGGAGAATTAAATGAAACTATATTGTAAGCATAGTAACTGGCACATAGAGAGCATTGACATAGGTGAACTTAGTTGAACATTTGAGAGCCTGTCATTTGTCACTTAGGCAATCAATATAGAGTGTAATATAAATATTGTTCAGACTCTATATTTTAGATGCTATCAATAAGAATACTCTTATCTGCCAGAGATTTAATCTTTTTAGTTTACTTGACAAGTATCTATTAATTGCCAGCATTGTGCAAGGCATTGTGGTGGTTTTTCCAAGGGACGATAAATGAATGAAAGATGAACCTTGTCCTCAAAAGGTATAAAGACCGTAATAATCATATTTAATGCACATAGAAAGGGTGATGAATACATCTCTTTACTTATTTATCCCCCTTCCCAAATTCCTGAAATTCTTTTACCCTGCCCTCTGGAATTCACAGTTACTCACAAAAAAGCGTTTTCTATATCCTCAATCTTTTTCTAACTGAAACCTAGCTCTCTTCTGACACTGCTTCCCACATAGGATTCCTAAGAACTAACCCTTTCCTCTTGCTATCCCTGGTCTGTTAACTTAATGCTAAGGTAGATGTCCTCCCTGCTTCTCATTGCTGCACTGTCCAATAGCCACTAGCCACAAGAGGCTGTTTAAATGTAGATGTGTAAAAGTTAAATAATACTGCAATGAGCATAGGGGTGCTTTCGAATTAGTGTTTTGCAGCGTTATTTACAATTGCCAAGATATGGAAGCAGCCTAAGTGTCCATCAATAGATGAGTGGATAAAACAACTATGGAACATTTACACAATGGAATACTACCTGGCTATAAAAAAGAAGAAAATTTTACCTTTTGTGGCAGTATGGATGGACCTAGAGAACATTATGCTGAGTGAAATAAGCCAGTCAGAGAAAGACAAATACCATATTATTTAACTCATATGTGGAATCTAATGAACAAACTGAACTCACAAGCAAAATAGAGACAGACTCCTAGACAGAGCGCAGGATGACAGCTAAGGACAGGGGGTTGGTAGGAAGTGAAGGGACTGAACAAAAAGGAAGAAGGACTCATGGACATGGACAACAGCATGGTGATTGTGGGGGAGGGGTGTACAAGGGGACTGAATGGCAATGAAAATAATACAATAAAATAAAAATAATTTTAAAAAGTTAAATTGCATTAAAAATTCAGTTCCTCAGTCCCACTAGCCACATTTCAGGTGCTCAGTGGCCACTTGTGGCTAGTGGTTACTGTACTGGGCAGTGCAGATAAGGGACATTTCCATTAATGCACAAAGTTGTATGGGAAGCACTGTTCTAGGCCATTCTTTCAGCTTCCTCTCCCAAACTCCTATCTTTGAGTCTTACGTCATCAGTATGTCATGCAGTGCTTGAACCTTGTCACTTATCCATAGGGCACTCACACCCTTCTGTGAGGTAGCCCCCGGCTCATTTCTATGTCTACCTAGATGATTTTTCCCATGTGTTGGCATCTCGATTCCTTGCCTCTTCTCCTCCAAAGTTCTCATCCTTTGTTTTACCTGCATGATCATACCTTAGCCCTTATCGTGGCCAACAATCTTTTGCCCATGATACAGCCAGCCTTCAACGTCCTGTTCTCCAACCACCACCTCTAATATTGTAACTCTTTCTGTTATTTCCCACTGCTTATACAACTTAGATTCCACAGTTCATCACTCTGACCATTCCTCGCACACATGGTCAAGTTTGCCCTACTCTCAAAATACATTATTCATCTGGTAAAACCCTGCCCTGGAAAAATTCAACTCTTTGGCTATTCTGTATCTACACAGCCATAGAATAACCAAAATCATGTTGACTGGTCTCACTTGAAGTTCATTCACTGTTCCCAGTCAACATTCCTCATCCTCTTCCTAAACTTAAAAGATCTTCCCAACCCTCACTCCTCACTCTCACAGGTGGCCTTCCCTCTCTTATCTTTGTGAAATTAGTTAGAAGAGAACTTTCATATTTACCCAATTAAGAAAGAAAGGTTCTCCTCTACTTCATTTTTACTCTTCAGCGACCTCCTCGTTTGTATACTTCTCTTTATAGAAAAACATTCTAAAATTGATGATCTATACTCTTTCTTCTTTTGTCCACTCCACTTCTCCCATTTTCTCTCCCAACTCTCTCCAAACAGGCTTTTGACCTTACTGCTTACTAAATTTTTTTTGTCAAGGTCACTAATGAATAACATGTCGCTAAATCCGATGATAGAGTTCCAGTTGTCATCTCATTTATCAGTAACATTTTACAAAGCTGATCACTTCCTGCTTTTATAAACATCTTCTTTTACTTGGCTTCTCAGACACTACTTTCTTTTGGATTTCTTCTATCACCCTGGCGCAGACTCCTCCTCAGACTCCTTTGCTTGTTTCTTCTAGTCTCTAACTTCTGAATGCTCTAGTGCCCCAGGGCTCGATCTTTTTAGTGCTGCTGTTTTGATCTCTGTTCCCCTTGGTAATCTCATCCAGTCTCCTGATTTTAAATGCCTTCTAAAAACAAACTTTCTCTTTCCAACCTCCAGACCAAACCTTCTCTCCAACCTCCAACTCTTATATTCAACCACCTACTCAAAATCTCCACTTGGTTGTCTGTCATTTCAAAATTAGCACACTCCAAGTTGAGTTCCCCATTTCCTTCACCTCACTTCATGCTGCTGCCATCTTCCCCAACTTACTAAATGCCAGGGCCATTTTTTTAGGTGCTGAAGTAAAAAAATTTACCCTTGATCTTTCTTTTTCTCATATCTGGCATGTAATCTGCCAGTAAATCTTGCTGGTTCTATTTTCAAAATACACCATAGTCTGTCTTTTTAATCATCTCTACTGCTTCCAGCTGGTCTGGCATCATCTCTTGCCCAGATGATGCCGTAGCTGCACAATCAGTCTCCTGCCTCTGTACTTGCCTCCTGTTGTCTGTTCTCAGAAGAGCAGCCAGAGTGATCATAAAGGCAAACCATATATGTCTTCCCTGCCCAAAATTCTGTGCTGGTTTCCCATCTCATTCACAGTGAAAGTCAAAGTCTTTATAGTGGCCTAAAATGCTTGATAAAGTCTGTCCATATTAACTCTTGGATTTTAGCTCCCATTATTTTCCTACTAGGTCTCTCTACTTCAGTCACAACACCTATTATCTTTCTAACACGTCAGTCAAGCTCCTGTCTGAGGGCTTTAGCACTTGCTTTTTGTTATGTCTGGAATAGTTTCCATCAGATGGTTGCTAGTCTTATTCATTCTTGTTCTGAATTAGGCTTTCCTGATCAATTTATCTGAAAATTGAAAAGATCTCTCCAACCCCAGCACTCTCCCACTGCCTTATAAACTTTATTTTTTAACATATTTTATCTCTGTATACCTCTATTTTTTACATATATTTAAGTGTATTTTTTTACATATCTTTTTATCTACCTATAGATTTGTATCTATGTACTTACCTGTCTTCTAAATTTCTCTACTAAAAGGAAAGCAATGGTGTTTTTTCCCTTTTTGCTTGTTTTATTCATTGCTAAGTCCTTGGCACATGGTAGATGCTCCATAAATTTTTTATTTGATGAATGAAAGGTGTTGTCTATAGTAGTTGTATAACATGTTTTTCTCCTTTAAAAAAATTAAGATGTTTTGTTTCTTTTTAAGCTTATTTCTTTTAAACCCATTTTAATATTTTGGATAACGTGGGCTAATAGGTCAAGAATTGAACGGGAAGGTGTATTAAAATCACCTACCATGTATCAAAAACAAGAAATTCATAGGGAATTAGTTTTACAAATGCCCCAGATAAATCATTCTTCTCAGGAAAAAAGGGGGGAAAATAGTCAGAGACTGGAAAAGGGAGAGATAGCTCATCTGAGTGGAAGCTAAAGTTGCACGCCGAAGGGCAAGCCAGAAACAGCTGGGGCACAAAGGGCTGGGATTTCAGTGTCAGCTCAGGAGAGTTGGAGGTCTGTTGACTAAGGTGAAAGATCAGAGGGAGACCAACGGGGAAAGCTGGGGGTGGGACCTTACAGAGAGTGGGGACTGAACTAGTTCCATCCAACAGTGAGGAAGAATCACCATGCAGCATTGGAGCCTGGCCCACATCCCTTTTATGGGATCTAAAATTTCACAATTTGTGTGGAGGAGGATCTCCAAGGCTCTAATTTAAGGCCACATTGGAGCCATGAAACCCAGAGGACCAGACTGTGGCCCATCAAACTCAGGCTAGTGGTTGCCTCTCGAGCAAGGGAGGGGGAAGGGTATTGGTCAAATAGGACTTCAACTTTATGCGTAGTATTTGTTGGAAAGATAAAAGCATATATGAGAAAAAGTTATCAATTTTCAATTATTGATGAAAACGGGTGTTTTTCTGTTATCCTATATGTATTGTACTTTTCAGTCATTATATATATACTAATTATTTTTAAAAGAAGAAAGTAAAAACAACTAAGAGTAGCTTCTCTAGTCTTTCTGTGGCTTAGATCTCTTTCCTACATACTTCATTTGGTAGCATCAAGAGTGTTAAAAAATAGGGTAAATATCAGTGTGTGTGTATGTGTGTGTGTGGGGGGGGGATCTGTCCGGAGAGTATCCAGCTGTGTAATATGAGAAGTAGAGACATTTATTGAAGATACAAGATCAGTGTAGGCACCTTGGGACCTCACACAGTTCTCCCAATTGCCATCAGCTGCCCTGTTGTATTTTCCTGAATCTTATCAACCATCTGAAATCTCTTCTGGGGAAAGCCAGAAGACTCAGGGTGCCAAATCTGGGCTGTAGTGGGGCTGAGTCACCTGGGTGATTTGATGTTTCACCAAAAAATTCCACATGAGATGTGATCCATGAGTGGGTGCATTGTCATGATGAAGCTGCCAATCACCAGTTGCCCATAGCTGTGGCCTTTGGAATCACTGAAATAATTGCTGCACATGTTCAAGCTTAACACAAAATTTGATGTAGATTCATTGCTCTACTCACTCAGTCATTTTGAATGTGATGGCCACACAGTACACATGCTCACTCAACAGCCTCTTCTGCCCCCACTGACTAGTACAGTGAAGTCATCATTGTTCACACATGCATATTCCAGTCCACTCTCCTTGGCTTCCAGGTTACATCAATGTCTTGCAAACCATTCTCACCCTGGCTATATTAACAATGACTGGACTTTTCCGTACAGACCTCATATGTATATATGTGTATACACATACATACATACATATCTTATAATTTATAATGCATTGCAATCTGTTAAAAAGTAATCTTGGGATAAAAGTTTAGAAAAAAAGTATCCAATCAACTATGATGGCACCAACTTGGAAGGAACTCAAACCCACTGGACTTCCCATGCAATTTACATCATATGGCATTTATCATGAATGAGAATTGAAGCCAAAAGAGTCACTTAAGTATCCTTGGATGTTTACATATGATTGTCAAGTAGACCTTATATTTGGGTGTGTGGTTTTGTGTGTGTGTGTGTGTGTTGCTTCTTTAAGTTAAAAACTTTGAACTCTCTGTTCAAGAAGTGATCCAAGCTTTTTATTAGGTAAAAATTGTTCAAGTGTAAATATGGTACATTTCTTTATTTGCTGTAAATCTTCCTGAAATTTCCTATTGGATACAACGACCTACTGCTGATAATATTTTATTCTAAATAGAGAGCAATATGTTTCTGGTAGTAAATGGCCATTATGCTAATACTTCTGGATGAAAAAAAACCTTTACATCTTCTTGAATTCCCATTTGGACTAAGAGCAGCCTTGTTATTCTCCTTCATATGTTGTGCTTTCAAATGTGAGTTTTCTCTCTTAAAAATCTCACCTTAAAAAAATTCTCTGCTCCTCATAAAGTATTTGCCTGTGAGATATAATCTTCACTCAAAATGTCATTTTTAAAAATATGCTTTGAATCATCCTATTACATTCCGTGTTCACTTTTTTTTTTGTTTTGGCTCACTGTATATTTGAGAGCTGCAAAATAGATCTTACTCATATTTTCCAAAACAATTCTTTATTGGAAAAAGACCAGGAATTAGAAACATAAATGTTTGGACCCCAAATGCTCTTCCAAATTTTAAGAACTTGGTGAAATTAGATATTTAAAATAAACATCTTCTCTTTTATGCATTGAACTAATTTTTTATTGTAATTACTTGACATCTCATATAGATGTACATATGGTCACATTTGATAATTTTTATAAATATAACCTGCTTGGATCTTACATCCAATTTCAGAACTTTGGACCTGAAATGACAACCTGAACCCGTGCCTAAGATAGTGATTATCTTATTCCTCTATCACCACTTTTAGAGTATTGTGAATTTTAATGTGTACACAGCACTTTGAGATATTCTGAATAAAAGAAGTTTATTAATTCCAGATTTGCGAGTAAGATGGGGATCTTTTAAATGGAAATAGCAATTGGGAAAACCAGGGAATAGAATTTGAAAAGCCATTTAACCAAGGAGGGATGAGGAAGGTAATGAAAAGTAGAAACAATATAAACAGAGACTGGATCTGACATGATCCCTGGTGTAGTATGTCCAGGAGCTCTATTGATAGCTGATAATATTTTAAAATTCATATTATTATTTGTCATAATTATACTTGAAAAGCATGCAAAACACTAGTAATATAGTACTAGCAATGGGCTTGGGGGTACATGCTATTCTAGAAACTTCAGAGGATGACTGTAGCTCTCATGAAGGGAGTGTGAGGCGTGTATGCTGGTCTTCAGGCCATCACAGTTAAGAAATAGGATTATATCAGTGGACAAGGACTTAAATAGAAGTGAATATTTTGAGAGGAATTATGTCACTTTGATTAATGTAATGACCTTTCTCACTGAATTGAGCGAGGCTGAAATCTAACATATAACCTTCAGATCACTAGATAGAACTCTGCATCTGTCTGAAAACCAAATTTTACAGCTTAGTTTTCACATGGATTCATTACCCCCATGTTCCCAAACCTTGCTAATCAGCAGATACAACTTTAGAACTTAACAAAGGGTCCAGACTCATGGCCTCCACCCTAGACTACTAACTCAGAATCCGTAATACCTGGCCAGGTAGCAGTTGCTTAGAGTGATATGCCAAGGGTGTGGGTTTGATCCCTAGTTGGGGCACATACAAGAATCAACCAATGAATGCATAAGTGGAACAAGAAATCGATGCTTCTCTGTCTCTCTCTTGCTCTCTCTCCTCAATAAAAAAAATAATAAAAGAATCTCAAAGATGAATATTGGGAATATGGCTTGCTTTTGTAAACTCTCCAAGTGTTCAAGAACCCTTGTGTAATAGAGATGTAGTTCAGATATCCAACAATTCAAAACTTTGAGTAATTTATTAACACTTGGTATGTGACATAACAATATAATCTACTGTTCATTTTGTGAGTAATGTATACCAGATATTAATGTGCAGTTTCTCTATCTGTATACTAATATTTCTAGGAGCTGTTATTCTAATTTTTCAAATTAGAAGTTAAATAGCAGAGGAGGTCTATAACTTGTCTGAGGTCCTAACAGTTGTTAAGAGTCAGAGGTGGGATTCCAACACAGTTCTAATTCCAGAGATGTTAGCCTCACCGAGTAGCATAGGTATAATGTTCTGATCTTTTATCCAGTGTTCTGGCCGTGTGAATTAGGTCTAGTCCTGGCATATTTCATAAAAAGAGTTTTATATTATTTCCAGCATGACCTAACATTGCACAGCATGCCATTTCAGTATTGTTACTGTTCTGTTATGCTGTTGAGAATTTTGAATTGTGAGATGGTACTGGAGTTTTATGCCTGATTCTCATGATCCTGGCAAATTCTTTGAGATTTGCATTTTGATGATGACAGGGAGAAGAACAGGGAAAATATTCAAGATGCTTTCTTTCCTCATATGGAAGGGAGAAGAAACATTGTATGTTTTTAGGAGCCTGGTATTAAATAAAATGTCCCAGCCATAAGCTTCTCTCTTTGCCTACTTCCTACTCCTCTTCCCGTGCAGGCTAGGTTTTCATCTATTCCCAAAGTGCCGGGTGGCTATAGAAGGGGAAAAAGTTCCCTGACAAGAGGGTTGAGATCTTCATCATTTCTAGGTAATACCTTTAGATTTCCAGCAACTCATCTCATTTTCCGTCCCCATGAGCCATTCTTTTGTAGGGCTGTCTGTAAGTTTTATTGTTATCTGTGTTGTACTGTAAGAAATGACAAACTAAGAATTTCCTACTGTGGATTTCCTATAAAAAGGCAAAGTTGTGAATAAAAATTCTGTAAGAAATTATCATGATCAGGCTTCATAGAAGCAACAAAATATACTCATCATTTAAATATGTGTCCTAAAATGGTAAAGCGAAAAAGGGTGTTAAAAAAATACAAGAACATTGAAATGAATTAATTAACCATATTTTTTGGACCATAAGATGCACCTAGGTTTTAGAGGAAAATGGGGGAAAATTTTTTGAAGGAGAAAATATGGTAAAATATTTAATAACATAAATAACATAGTATCTCACCAATGTAAATGTAAAGCTACATTCAGACTATAAGATGCACCCCCATTTTCCTCCCAAATTTGGGAGGGGGTGCATCTTATATAGTCTGAAAAATATGGTATGTTTGTTCATAAAAGAAAGGTACTCTTTTCGGTTTGCACTGGGTTTTTGGGTCCCGGGATCATCCTGTGTGGATGTTCAGAGTTGCGTTGTCTATGTTTTTCTCTCGGCAGCATGCTGTGTGCCAGGTAGACACAGACAGTTCCAGGTGTTCCCAGCGCGGGGCTATGAAGAGGGGGAGGTATGCTGGCTGGTGTGCGCTGATGTCAACGGCTTAAGTCCCAGTCAGTTGCGATGCCCTTGTTCCTTAACAGATGCCTGACCATTTTCTGGTTCAGCTCAGAATGTGCTGATGATTATCTGGTAGACTGCATTGGGAAACTGAGCTCTGGCACTGAAGAAAAAAACCCTTCTGAGCACGAGGCACAGTGATTCTGGTTGACTTCCATGTGTCTTTCCTATGAGTGTGTGTGTGTGGAGCAAAGATGGGATTTCTGTGTGAGAGAGGGACAAAGGCAGCATTTAGAGGGCAGCTGGGCTGTGTGGCGCATATAATGGGGTTTTTTCCCTACCTACCTCAAGGCTATCAGTGCAAACTTGTTTTTTGTGGTCAAATGTTTGTATCATATTAAATTTCAGTATTTTAAAAGATAAAAGACTATCTCCCATTGCTGGCTCACTCTCATGTCCTGATCTAGTATTTGTTAAATTGAGTGAAAAAAATCAAAGTTTGGCTATTGCTACTTCCAAGTGATATACCTAAATTATAAAAACAGAATGATGGAGAGTTAAATTATAGAAAAAATATACTTAGAAAGCCCTACTAAAGAATGTTGCTGGTGTAGTAGTTGTATGAAATCAGATCAAACATCTGAAGGTAAAAATATTTCTAGCTTCAAAGAGGATTACTATATAATGATAAAAAAGTATAACCCAAAGAAATGTATGATCATTTCAAACTTTTACCTAACCATATACCCTCAAAAATCCCAAATCAAGCCTTGACAAATTTCAGACAGATTGAGAAGTTTATCATCATACTAGTAAGTTTTAACATATTTCTTAGTAACTGATAATTTAAGTAGAAAAATTGAGTAACTTGGATGACATAATTAACAAGGATAATCTAATATACAGGGTCTGGCATAAATAACACCCCTATTTTATTACAAAATCTTTTATTACAAAATCATAAACATGGAATTCTGTAACATAACAATATCACACTCAAGCACACCATATGACATTTTAGGTGAAATGTTCAAATTAAAACTATAAATTATTGCACACATATTATTACCCTACCAACCACACTCAAGAGGCCTTATTTCTGCCGGACCCTGTACATATAGAAAAGCCAGCAACCAAATGAGAGAACACATATTCTCAACCACACATTAAACATTTATAGTGTTATTTACTCATACATTCATAAATAGATTGTAATAAATATGAAATACTATACAGCCTTGATTATCTGATCAATTTAAATTAGTAATCAGTAAGACAACTTAAATAAAACTATTCATTTAGAAATTAAAATTTAAAAATTCATAATTTGTGAATTAAGGAATAAGTCATAATGGAATTTAATAAATATTTAAAACTACACTGTTATAGACACTAACTATTGAAATTTGACAGAGCTAAAACATTAAATGCTTGCATTTGAAAGCTAGAAAGGCTGAATATTAATGAGATAAATATTCAGATTAAGAAATTTTAAAAAGAATAATGGAAATTACCCAGGGGAAGTTGAAAGAATTAATTAAGATTAGAAGGAAACTAACTCAATCTGTAACAAAGAAGGGGAAAACAAAGCCAGGCTTCTTATAGGAAATTCTGATAAAATGGACAAAGCTATCATAAATTTGAGGGAGGATATAAAAGGTAAAAATAAACAATACTGAAATGAAAATATAATATAACTATAGAAACAGCAATATTTGCCCTCATAATATGATAGTAAAAACAGCTTTATGGCCATGTGTTTTAAAAACTAGGGGGAAAAGATCCTTAGAAAGATAACAGCTTACAAAACTGACTCAAGAAGAAACAAAAGACATGAATAGAAGTTTAAGTACTGTGGAAACAGGAATCAGTCATGTAACAGACACTGGCTGGGTGCTGACCAGGGCTACACCCTTTTCTTAGAAATACACCTTCCAATTAGATTGAAGCCATCAGTCTCGTGCTCACTAGTGGAATAAGGACAAAAAATGAGTGTACCACATATAGGACTGTCCCCAAAAATCTTTCTGAGGGTCCTATCCACCAAGTCATTTGTTTTTATAAAGCTTTATAAAGACAGCCCTAAGTTCTTTCACTTGCAGCTGAAGGTAAATAAATTTTAGATGGAGCCATGCAATAGGAAATGCTGGCAGAGAGCATTTCATTCACCACTCATGAGTGGTGAATGAAAAAAAAAGCAAACAACAACAAAAAAACCCTTCTGTGTGAAAACAATAAAAATTTAGGGAATATTTGTAATAGCTGTTGTTATAACCTTCCCCACTGGAAAACACACACATCCAGATAATTACATAGACAACCTCTACCAAATGTTCGAGGGACACAGGGCTCCAGTCATATGAGAATTACTCCAGAGCCCCAGGAAAACTACTTTGTCCTAAATCCCCTTCATAGATGACAGTTCAAAGATGGTGTCTCTAGACTCTTCATTTTAAATACTGTGTGTGTATAAAGCCTTCAGGCAAAACTAAAATATATGGATTTTAGTCTTCTACATGTATTTGGAACAAACCAAAACATTCATGAGAGTGAATAACATTAGCATCCACTTGAAACTAAAGCAGAAAAGATGTTATTTATTGTGTGATAGGAACTGTGTCTTACTATTAAAACCCTAATACATCCTAACTCCTTTAAAAATAAGAATGAAAATTTTGTATGTCAGGTAAATAGCATAATGACTTGTTTCTGTTATAAATCTTTGTTCTTAAATATGTTTTAATCATTATCTCCTAAGGTAATGCTTAAAATAATGCATTTCCCATTAAACTTTGCTCCCTCTTGATTCTTACTTAAATATTCATATGACATTGATTCTTTATAAGTCTTCAAATGCTCTTTGGCTGAAATTAATAAAATATTAAACTGATCTTTATAAATGTATGTATATTTTCCCCTTGTGAATGGAGATAGAGAGGTAACACAAAGCTACCCTATGCATCTTTGCTCACATAGACTAAAATCTTATGGGGCAATGCCAGTACCACTAGCATATTTGAAACCCTGAAGGGCATTCATTTTTTTTTTATTCAAAAATTAAATTTCTTGAAATATTTTTCACTTTTTTCTTACTCTTGCATTTTGGGTAATTGTACACACAGATTCAAACACACTGTTCTCACACATTTGCTGAAGAATTGCACTCTGGCTACAAAAAGCACATCATAAGTACTTACTAAGTTATAAGGAGAAAGAAATGGATTCATTTTTAATTTATTAGTCAATAAAATTACTATTTCCCATTTGGGACAGATAGGGAATTTGTGGCTCTTTTGAAAGACCAGCCTGCAGCCTCCTTTCTGTCCAGAGAATAGTGCAGCCCTTTTGAGATTGACCCTGTAGAGTGTTTTGTTCATTTGCTTGTTAATTCCAGGGTTGATCTTGCAGTCTTTACACACAGCATTTCTTGGTGAATGTTGGAAGCTTGCCTCCAGGTCTTTGGGGGAAGAGGGTGTGTGGTGGTTCTGCTTTAGAAAAAGTTCTTTATAAATTCACAGCATCCAAATTGGATTTTAAAGAATTTTGCCTAAAACCATACCATTTTGTGAATTTTTGCACATTGCAATGTCCTCATCATTAGCCCACTGATGAGAGAGGATAGCGCCACTTCTCTGTGCAACACAGTCATTTCTTACTTCTGGTTGGTGATTAACCAGAGTCTACCATATACACTACTGAAGTTTTCATTGTATCTCTCCATCTCATTAGGTTTAAGACTTCAGTCCTAGTCCCTGGCTAGGTAGCTCAGTTGGCTAGAGTGCCATCCCGATATACCAAGGTTGCACATTCAATATTTGATCAGGGCATGGACAAGAAACAACCAATGAATGCATAAGTAAGTGGAATAATCAGTGTCTCTTTCACTCTTCCTCTCTCTCTCTCTAAAAAAAGAAAAAATCAGATCTGTTAAGTTCCAAATGATACTGACGCTATTGGTCTGGGAACCACTATCTGACCCATGGTTCTTTTTCAGTAAAAACTTTTATTCTATTAGAGAAATAAGCAATAAGAATAGAAACTTGGGAATCAAAGAGGGCTATGCTCAAATTCGATCTCATCAATTTATGATATTTTAAATTCATTTAAATTTGGGGTAATCTATTGGGTAAAAACTGATATATCACTTTTTCAATCAGTATATTATTTTTCACCATTGCAGCCAGTGGAGATAATCATATTTTTATGCTTGTTTTTTTTTCTGTTATTTATGTGAATTGAGTGTCAATCTCATTAATGTCTGTCTTTTTCTCAGTGATTGGCAGGAATTTGATACATCATAGGTGCTAATTCTTCATTTTTTATTTTATAGAATAATTTTTTATTATAATCTACTTGTGTTTCAATTATATATATGTTGTCCTTTTACATTTTAATATAATCAAGGTTATACATATTTTACACTACCAGTTTTGTGTTTTTTGTCCTATTTAACAAGGTCTTCCCTAGCCTGATATCATGAACTGATAGTGCTAGATTAATGCTTTTAAAAGTTTTAAAAGTTTTTGTTCTGTTTTTTTTTGTACTTTCTGAAATTAATTTTATGTGATATGATTAGGTATCTAATTTTAATTTTATCCTATTAATAGTCCATATTTCACTATTTACTTAAAATGCTACCCCTTTCATATATCAATACTAATTATACATATGTTATGAGTTTATTTTGTTTGGCCATTTTATCTAATATTGCACCAGTACCACATTATTGCTTATATGTTTTGATATCTGGTAGAACAAATCCCTTGATTTACTTGTTTCAAAATATTTGTGTTTTCTTGCAATTTACTCATTGTGTGGTTTTTAAAAATTCAGTCATTAATTTATGTATTTTCAGAGGCATGTCTCCTAATAGTTCTGATATTTACGTTTGATAAACAGTACTCCTAGGAGCATCTTTGTGCTTCTAGTGTGGGTATGTATGTATGTATTTATTTATTCATTTATTAAATTATTTATTGTATTTTTTCATTACCACTTATCCCCCCTAAACCTTCTTTCACCTCCACCCCCCGCCCCCATTTTTTGATGTTTAGAATTGACTTGTGAAGAACGATGAGAAATCTTGTTGGGTTTTTTTGTTTGGTACTGCATTGAATAAATGTTTTAGTTCAGAGAAAACAATCTATCTATCTATCTATCTATTTATTTAATTTGTATAATTTTTTCCCATCACCATCTATCCCCCACACACCCTCTTTCACTTCCACCCTTCGTCCCCTCCCCACATTGGTGGTTCTTCTCGTTCATGTACATGGTAACCTCTACACTTACTCAGCTCATCTTTCATGCTCATCAGGAAGGTTATTTAACTGACTTCACAAAAATTTTTAGCACTCTTTTTTGTTGATATTTTAAAATTTATTTCTAGATATTTATTTAAGATTTAATTGAAAAAGCCCTTCCTTTAACATTGGTCCACTCTGCTGATCTCATCCTGCTACCCTAATTCCCTAAACTGTCCATTGTTTTTTAAATGACCAGTTTGGAAATTCTAATTTACCCCATTTCCACCCCCTGTACCTGATTTCCATGCAGTCTGGCTTCTTTTACAATCACTATAAAAATCTACCCTTTCAAATGTTACTGATTACCCCTGAATTGCCAAATCCAATCATTTTTTCACAGTTTTTATCATCCTCAGTTTCTCTCCTTTGACCACCACGTCTATGTCAAAATCCCTCCACTGGTTTCCATGGCATGTCGGTCTCCTGGTTTTCCTTTGAATTACACTCCCTTTGCCTCTTTATTCTCCCTTTTTGTAATTTTTTTAAAATTATATTTTATTGATTATGCTATTACAGTTGCCCCATTTTCCCCCGTTCATTACCCTCCACCCTGCATACCCCTCCCACCCACATTCCCCCCTTTAGTTCATGCCCATGTGTCATAAGTTCTTTAGCTTCTACATTTCCCACACTATTCTTGCCCTCCCCCTGTCTATTTTCTACCCACCATCTATGCTACTTGTTCTATGTACCTTGTCCCCCTCTCTCCTCTTCCCACTCCCCTATTGCTAACCCTCCATGTGATCTCCATTTCT